>JAJHSJ010000002.1:111958268-112424594 GCA_021015155.1 Magnolia officinalis
AAAACTCGAGTTACGAAATTCGGGGCGTTACAAACATGAAATTCAGCGGGGGGAAACATGAAATTCAAAGGAGCAAACTAGGAATTGAGTGGGGCAAACTAAAAAATTAGCAGGGCAAACTAGAAAATCAGCAGAGCAAACATGAAATTGAGCAGGGCAAACTACAAAATCAGCGGGGCAAACTAGAAAATCAGCGGGTTAAACTAGAAATTCAGCGGCACAAACTATAAATTCAATGGGGCAAACATGAAATCGAGCGGGGGAAACTAGAAAATCAGCGAGGCAAACTAAAAAATCAGAGAGGCAAACGTGAAATTGACCGGGGCAAACATGACATTGAGTGGGGCAGACTAGAAAATCAGCGGGGGCAAACTAGGAAATCAGTGAGGCAAACATGAAATTCAGCGGGGAAACATGAAATTCAGCGGGGCAAACTGAAAAATCAGTAGGGAAAATTTAATAGATAATTTCATGGCTTGACCGACAAAAATCTAAACATATCCAATGTTCAAATGGACCACACCACATGAAAATTTTGAAATGAACTTCTCATGTTCATCATTTGTTAAGGGCCACAGAAGTTTTGGATCTAGATCACCAATTGTGTTTTCTATTAATCCATGTCTGTATGATCTTATGAATAGGTTTGATGACAAACAAACAAGTTATCCCAATGAGCATGTTATCCATGTTAACACAATGACCATGGTGATGTATTATTGACATCCTTATACATTGGTGATCTAATATTCACAGACATTGATAGTGTTATGATTGATGAGTTTATAAAGGCTAGTTCGTAAATTTGAAATGACAAATATGAGACTTATGGCATATTATCTTGAATCAAAATAAATTAAATAGATGATGTAATTTTTACATTTGAGAACACGTATATTCATAAAACTCTAAAAATCTTTGCGACACAAAATTCTAAATTAGTGTGCATACTCATGGAAATTGCGTTGAAATTGAGCAATGACAAGAAAAACAATCTAATAGATCCTAAAGGGTTTCAAGTTGTCGATTAGAAGTTTTAAATACTTGACTCATACTAGCCTAAACATCTTGTATAGTGTGGAATTACTTAACTACCACATGAAATTTCTAAGTTAGATTCATCTACAAGTAGAGAAAAAGATTTTGCATCATTTGAAAGGTATACTTGATCATGATATTTATGTGTGCTAAAGAATATAGACTCTTTTTTTATTCACAAATAGTGATTAGGTAGGCCAATTTATATAGACAATAAAAAAGTACGTTAGGCTACTTATTCTATGTTTGAAGTGGTTCATTCACATAATTCTTTAAAAAAAAGTAAGATGTGATAAGAAACAAACATCATTGTTGGGCCCACTATGGTTTCAACAGTGGAAATCATTATGCCAACTGTTTCCCGTGGTATAATCCACTTGATCTTTTGATATGCTTCAATTTGGGGCTAAACTGCTTAAATTAAATGGAAGAATGGATGGACAACATGGATATACTACATACATTCAATGTGGGTCCATCTGAGTTTACTTAGTATAATGGGAGTGTACTGACTAACTTAGTACGCAATTCGATTACGCTTGTTATACCCCACAATGATGTTTTATTTGTAATACATCATGTTCATCGGATTATGTAATACCCCTCTGTTTTCATCGGATTACGCATACACCAAAACCCCATATGTGGGAGGGAACCTTGACATTAACCAGGGTAAACATGAAATTGAACGGGGCAAACATGAAATTCAGCGGGGGAAACATTAAATTCAGCGGGGGAAACATGAAATTGATCGGGGCAAACTTGATTTTCAGCGGGGGAAACATGAACAAAATGCAAATTGAGCGGGGCGAACATGAAATTCAGCGGGGGAAACAAAAAATTCATCGGGAAAAACCGAAAAATGAGTGGGTAAACATGAAATTCAGCAGGGAAACATGAAATTCAACGGGGCAAACTAGAAAATCAGCAGGGCAAACATGAAATTGAGTAGGGCAAACTAGAAAATCAGCGGGGCAAACATGACATTGAGCGGGGGAAACATGAAATCAGCGGGGCAAACTAGAAAATCATTATGCCCAATGTTTCCCGTGGTATGATCCACTTGATATTTTGATATGCTTCAATTTGGGGCTCAACCCCTTAAATTAGATAGAAAAACGGATGGACGGCGTGGATATACTACAAGAAACAGATTGGCTACTCCCGCTGCCACCAGCCAATGGCTGGTGTTCGGTGCTCTATGGGCCCCATCATGATGTATGTGTTTCAACCATACCGTCCATCTATTTTTATAGATCATTTTATGATATTATACAAAAAATGAGGTATATCCTGATCTCAATTGGACCACATTACACGAAACAGTGTTTAATGAACATCGACCATTAAAAACTTTTTGGTGGCCATAAAAGTATTAGATCAAGATGATCTTTGTTTTTATCCTTCATCTGGGTCTTTATGACCTAATAAATAGATTGGATTTCAGATAAACAGTACAGTGGGCGACATGAGGATTTAAATGACGAATATCCAATCACTATTATTTTCCTGTAGTGTGGTACATCTAAGATTTATATCACTCTTATTTTTAGGATAAAGCCCTAAAATGAACTTTAAAAATGGATGAACGGATTGGATGAAACACATACATCATGGTGGGGCCCACAGAGCACCGACCACCAGCCACGGGGCTGGTGTCAAGGGGAGTAGTCAATCCGTTTCCTATACTACATGCATTCAATGTGGGCCCGACTGACTTTAAAATATACCTGTGGTGCATTATTTCTTCACTACACCGATCGACCATTTTCAGAAGAAGACGAAATGTTAATAAGGGGGCCCATAAAAAGGGTTTTTTTTTGTCTTTCTAACGGTGTGAGGAAATAGGGTGAAAACAACAGCAGTAAAGCAGCAGTGGAAAGGAAGAGGAGCAAACAGTTGAAAGGGAAAAGAAAAGCCACGGCAGTGAAAAGGAGGGGTATTTTCGTCCTCGAATTTGGTCTCGGCACGTGCGTATTGCCCCATAAATACCGCTGGATAAAAGGTGGGGTCTACGGTCCCTAATTTCTCATAGAATTGTTTGGCAACTCGGATTTCCATGCATGTGGCATTAGAAGACATTATTATAATTGTGCTATTATTATAGATTTTTGGACCCGATTCTCTGCCCTGGCCTTTCTGGAACTTACCGTCAGGGGAAGCTTTTTGGACCTACTGTGATGCTTGTGAGAAATCCATCTCGTCCATATTTTGCTAGATCATATTAAGACATGGGCCAGAAACTATGGCAGATACAAAACTCAAGTCGCATCACGACGGGAAAAAGTGGATGGGTAAATGGCTACCGTTGAAAACTTTCTAAGGCCCACTGTGATGTTTGTATGCCATCCATACCATTCATAAGATCATTCCTATTGAGATGAACTGAAAACATAAATATTAACCTAATCCAGAACTTCTGTGGCCCCATGAATATTTCAATGGTGAGCATTCAATCCTCACTGTTTCTTGTTGTGTAACCACTTGAGTTTTAGTTCTACCTTATTTTTCGGCCCATGTTCTAACATAATACCGTAAAATGTATGGAAGGGTTAGATTTCTCACATGCATTACGGTGAACCCCATCTAGCTTCCTGTCGCAGGGAACTAATGCGAAAGTCGTTCGCAGGCAATCGGCGTCCTAGATTTTTATCTTTTACTCCTTGGTACAGCAATGGTGCCGTATGGCGACCGGCGTATTTATGCATGTGGCATTAGAAAACATTATTACAACAGTGTTATTATTATAGATTTTTACGTTCGTGGCTTTTGGGTTCGAACCAGCGGTCCCACCAAAAGAGAAAAGACAGCGGCGATATTTTATATATATATATATATATATATATATATATATATATATATATATATATATATATATATATATAGATTCGAGGAGCGTTTATGTTCTGAGTTGCACCATTTCTACACGCAGCATAGTGTCAACTTGGGATACGTGTGAGAGTATGAAGCCATTATTATCTAGGCCCCCCAAAATGTGTATTTTACAAAAGATCAAGCTAATCTTATCAAGCTAGCTTCACACGTAATTGGATTCGGCCATATTTTGCACTGTCCATTTTTCTCGTACTCATGCGGCCTACCCAACGCGAGTACAACCTACTATACAGACCGGGGCACACATACTGCAGGACCACATTACGAACAGCCCAGATATTACCTTATGACACGTGTACCTGGGATGGTGTGCGTGTAGGATTACCAAAACTTTCTTTCTTTTTCATTGTGATGTGACCCGATGGAGCAAAAAAAAAAAACCTCACCACGTGAAAGCCGGGGACCTTCACACAAACAGCCTATAAAAACAAAGCCAGCAACTCCCCATTTCCATTCCATTCATACCTCTCTCTCTCTCTCTCTCTCTCTCTCTCTCCTCTCTCTCCGGCAGCGAATCTAGTCTTTGTACGTGGTTATATTCAATTGTTTTCTGAGGAAGCAAAACGATACTTCTATTTTCTAATACTGTCTCTCAAAAGCACACTACTATGGCTGTGAAATCACTCTTCCGCTTATGTATCTTGTCAGCTTTGATTCAACTAACCTTGGCTGCTGACCTCCAGTTCCATTGGGAAGTGGGTTATCTGTCCTGGTCACCGGATTGCCACGACAACGTTGTGATTGGTATAAACGGGACGTTTCCCGGGCCAACCATCCAAGCCAGTGCCGGCGACACCATTCATGTTCACGTTACTAATAAGCTCGGCACTGAGGGTGTCGTCATTCATTGGCACGGCATCCGCCAGGTATTCAATTTCAACCACCAGATAATCTCTCTCTCTCTCTCTCTCTCTCTCACTCCTTTTTTCGTATGCATTTCAGTTTGAAACGCCATGGGCGGATGGAACGGCATCCATCTCGCAGTGTCCAATCAATCCAGAGGAGACCTTTGAATACAATTTTAAAGTTGATAAGGTACTAAATTACAACTAGTATGATTTTTCTGCTTGTGGCAATCAGACAATCTGGATTCACTAATAATATACTTAGTTTTCTTAAGGCTTATTTGGAAGCTGTAAAATTTTTATCCTGATTGGCATGTTTAGTTCAAACTCATCCTATAATAATTATTTTATCGTTTTGATTGCCATGCACATGGAAGAAGTATTAGATCCTGTTTTGAAATATACGCTGAATTTCACTTCGAATTTTGAACAAAATTCAAATTCATAAAAGTGGAAACTCTGTGGGACCACCATGATGTACGGTTAAGAACACCCGTGCCATGACATATATACATTTGTTGTGTTGTGGTGATTAATGGTATATGAAGGCACACATTGCATATGACTGCCATGAACGACTTAGTAGAACATGCAGCACATGAATAGTAAAAAAAGTTAAATATAATGTATTATAACACTTTGTTATGACTTACCATTTTTTTTTTAACTCCGAGAGTTTCATGAGATGACTCACTAGGGACTATGCCTATATCACGTGTTAAAAGTTCTCGTGAAGTTCTCATAAAAACGGGTTTCAAAAAGACCATGTACATATGCATATATATAAAGAGACATGCTCACCTGCGAACCTGCACCACATGTGTCCTGAGCCTAAAATTCAAACTTTTCATGTGATGCCGCACCCCATGAAGCTTTTTGGACTAATTTTCACCTTGATCCAAAATTCTGATGTGTCATAGCAAAGAGAGACACAAATAAAGGTTGAAAACCTATATATCAAATGCAATGTGTAGATAATCGACACATCACGGTCACATGCTCACCTGCGACCTCATAATTAATTTTTCTTTTTCCAAAAGAAACTACAATGGTTAAATCGGTGAGACAAATTCTCCAGGAACAAATAGTAAGCGATTCATAAATAAGGGGCTTTTCCCAGCTAGCTAGTCAGGAGTTGAAGTTTTTTGCTGATACCAAATGGCCCTTTAATATTGTTATTGGTATTTTCATTTGGATATTAAAGAAAGGAAACCTGTTTTGTTATAATATGAATAATGTATTGTGTTTGTATTTATTGAAGCCTGGCACATATTTCTACCACGGTCATTTTGGGATGCAAAGGTCCGCCGGGTTGTATGGATCTCTGATCGTCGATGTTGGGGAGGGTAAGCAGGAGCCTTTCCATTACGACAAGGAGTTATCACCCATGCTCTTGAGCGATTGGTGGCATCAGAGCGTTATCGATCAGGCCTTGGATCTCTCTTCCCAGAATTTTCAGTGGACCGGAGAACCTCAGGTAAGGATCATTATGATGGGCTTCCAAATTTACAGGTGAGAATGGGCCCACTTTTCAGTGATCCTGGTCGTTCATCTTGTTGGGTCCTTTATGGATGGTCTATAACGCAGAGATATTCTCCACATAAGGATTTAACTGTAGTATTGTTGGGTCGACGGTCTACGTTCAACTGGAAAATACACATAGATCTTGTGGATAGGACTTTCCCGGGGGGAGAGTCTTAGGACATGACCTTTTCATGATGGGGACCACTGGATGAACGACGTGGATCATTCAAAGTTGGGCCCACTTCTTTGGTTGCTTGTCACTTACGTGGACCATTTTCAATAACTATTTTTGGTACGTTGGCAGAGTATGGCTATCCATGTGCATACACCGTACTACTGCAATCGTGGCTTACATGTAATCAATCCAAAACATCCAAATCACTGGCTAATCAATAGATGGATCCTACGCCCAAAATCAGATTAATTGGAGTGTCTAACCTGTGTTTAATGATGGTTGGTTTGATGAATTTAGAATGCAGAATCCGTTTTCATTGAACGGTTAATCTGACCGCCGCCACCTGAAAGTCACGTCATACTTTGGGCGTACTGTTGCTGAATTCAGACCGTTGCTAGCTTTTCACTTCATTCTTCCAATAGATGCCCACCAATCCGGTGTTAGCCGATCAAATCAATGTACAAATTAAAAACTTCAATTTAGGGAGATGGGGGGTCCTTGCTCTTGCTCCAGTGGTAGACTCTTTGGGAGTTTCCTTTATAAATCTTGAATAAAAAAAAATTTAAGACAGATCCAAAGATCAAGTGAACCACACTGCAAAATGTAATAAGGATTTAATGTTTACCATTGAAACTCTTTTATTGGATTTAATGTTTACCATTGAAACTCTTTTATTGGATCAAAACTCTTTTGGGCTCATAAAAAAATTTTGTTTTCCTCGTGAATAGATCGGATTGAAACTCCTGTGACCTCGTGAATAGATCGGATGAAAAGTAAATATCATGGTAGGTGTACAAATATTTTAACAGTGAGAGTTAGCTATCATCGGTGTGGTCACTTAAGCTTTGGATATGAATCATTTTTTGATCATGCAACGTATGGATATAATAAATACATTATTTTGGGGTTCATGTAACTTGGATCTCCTTTGAACCGTTCGTACAACCCCAGAGGAGTGACAACACTGAAATCGTATTACTCAGTATGCTCTTATGGTACTGAGTAAACTCAGTTGGGCCCACCTTGAATATATGTAGTCTATCCATGTCGTCCATCCACTTTTCCATCTAATTTAAGGGGTTGAGCCCAAAATTGAAGCATATCCAAAGATCAAGTGGATCATACCACAGGAAACAGTGGAGATAATGATTTTCACCGTTGAAACCTTGCTAGGTCTCACAGTGATGTTTATTTGCCATCCAACTTGTTTATGAGATCATAAAGACATAGATGAAGGGAAAACACAAATATAAGCTTGATCCAAAACTTCTGTGTCCCTCAAAAAATTTTCAATAGTAGAAGTTAGATTCAACTGTTTCTATGGTTTGGTCCATTTAAATATTGTAAATGCTTTATATTTTTAGCTCAAGCCCTATAATTATTAGATAAAATGTATGGCCAGGGCGGATAAAATAAATAAATCATGTGGACCTCGCAGAGTTTACTCAGTACGCTAAGCACACTGAGTTACTAACCACACAATCCACTTCCGGCAGCACTCATCTTAGCATGACACGTATCCACACCAGCAAGATCGGTGGGGTGTGGTAGACTAGCCAATCCGCTTCTCTTTCATTCATCATCGTTAAATAAGATTGGTCAGATAATAATAATAGCTATTGGTCGATACTTGGGCCATATCACTTGTATTCCACATGTATAAAAGACATTTACCGGTGCCTGCGTATCATCCATCACACTGTGTCAGAGTATAAAAGTTTTTCTCAATTAAAAAATATATGTCATTTTATCCATCATCAGAGGGTCATTTGCAATTTATTGGTGGATTTGGTGCAGTCGCTGCTGATCAATGGGAGAGGGCAGTACAACTGTTCACTCGCAGCGATTATTAGCAACAGCTCGTTGCCATTCTGTCCGGAGAAGATGAACGAGCAGTGCTCGCCCGACATCTTTAAAGTCCAGCCCAACACGACATACCGCCTCAGGATAACAAGCACAACTTCACTTTCCGCCCTCAATGTCGCCATCCAGGTAACTAATTTCTACTTTCTCAACTAATATATAAAAATCACCCATCCTTTTCATGTATTCCCCGGATCCCTTACAATACATTGTAGCTCAAGCTTAACCTACACCGCATTGTGTGGAGCCCAGCGAGATGTATTACATCCAATCCATCCACCAGTTGCAACCCATGATGTTTTCATTAAAGCTAAAAATCAGGCTGATCCAAAGACTCGTGTAGGCCACACAATGTAAAATCATACTTGAAATATCTAAAATCATGTTGCATGGCCCACCTGAGTTTTGAAATGTCCTGGTTTTCTGCCTGTCCACTCATTCCATTCAGACCCATCTTCTGAACGGATTTGATGGCATATAAAAACATGCTGGGCCACACAAAATCCAAAATGCTTGTACCTGTAATAGAAATATGTACGTGTGAATCTTATCACTTATATCCGAGAGTGATAGGAAGCGGATCAAAACCCATATAGCAGAATGTGGATGTGGGTGAATATTCTTACCGCCAGATTAAGATCAGGTTCGTTTGGTGGACCCCACACCAATAGTGAAACTCATCAAACTCCCTTTCATTGTTCCAAGTATTGGCATGGCTACAAGTTTCGCGGGCAAGGACACGGAAATAATATCCATATCGCTGATAATAAAATATACGAGGAAACATGAAAAAAACGGTGGAATTTTCAGCAAAATATCAGGAGATATTAAAATATACATACTTGCATATTTAGAAATAAAAATTTGTAAAAGGAACCTTAAAAACATGTGTTGTTGTAAGAAATTTGTTCAACTATGTCATCTAGCCTATTTAACCATCCAACATTCTACTTAAACATCCATCAATATTTCAAAATATCAAAAATACATGATATTTCACCAAGAAACTATCAACAATTAGAAAAGAAATGAAAGATTGTAGTCTTTATATTACGCATGTGGTGATATCTCGATATCATCAATATTATTAATGACAAATTAAACACTACATATAACTATGTGCCAAAAATAAATAAATAAAAATTCTAATAAATAAAATTTTGATAATATCAATACATTAGCGATATTACTGAAATATCATCGATACACTTATAATACAAGCATTACCAAAAATTTACATAGTTGAAAATCTTAGTGATACATTAACAATATTGATATATTGGTAATATGACCAACAATTAAAATTTACATAGTTGAAAATATTAGCGATACATTGACGATATTGATACATTGGTAGTATAATTAACACTTAGAATTTACATAATTAAAAATATTAGCAATTACATTAGCGATATTAATATGTTAGCGATATTTAGTGATATATTGTTAATACCTAAAATTTCCATTACTATCAGCATTATTGGTATCACTACTGGTGTTACATCAGTATTGGAGATATTTTGATAATATATATTGGAGATAATTTGAACACTACTCCCTTTAACTGAAATAACAGCCATTGAAATCTCCCCCCACAGAATCATACGATGACGGTGGTAGAAGCAGACGGGAACTACATTGAAAACGTGACCGTCGACAGCATTGATATCTACTCGGGGGAGAGCTACTCCGTCCTCATCAAAACACATCCAAAAACATCAGCAAACTACTGGGTGGCCGTAAGCGTAATAGGTCGGAATTCGAGTACCCCACAAGGCCTAACCCTCTTCAGTTACGATTCCAGCAACTCATCAAAGCTCCCAACCTCGCCACCTCCTCCCTCCCCTATATGGAATGACACGAGCCACAGCAAAGCCTTCCTCAACAATACTCGAGCCCTGCACAACATTACCAACTCCACCAAGCGACCATCCAATTACAACCGTCGGATCATACTCCTCAACACCCAAAACAAAGTAAACAACTACACAAGGTGGGCCATCAACAACATCTCTTTGGTCTTCCCTGCAACACCCTATCTGGCTGCCATCAAATACAATTTGACAGAGGCATTTGATCAGACAATCCCACCGGATAACTACTCAAGCAACTATGATGTGATGACACCGCCAGAAAACAAGAATGCGATTCAAAGCAGCAGTATTTACACACTCGATTTCAATAGCACGGTAGACGTGATTCTTCAGAATGCAAATGCTACGTTAGGGGGAAACAGTGAGATACATCCATGGCACTTGCACGGGCATGACTTCTGGGTGTTGGGCTACGGAGAAGGGAAGTTCACGGATGCAGATGAAGGGAAACTGAATACGGACAACCCACCGTTGAAGAATACAGTTGTGCTTTTCCCTTTTGGGTGGACTGCATTGAGATTCGTTACGGATAATCCTGGGGTTTGGGCTTTCCACTGCCATATCGAGCCTCATCTGCATATGGGAATGGGTGTGATCTTCGCTGAAGGAGTCGACCATATCAAGAACATGACTATACCCACTACTACTATGGGATGTGGGGAGACGAAGAAGCTTATTAATGGCACGGCTGTTCAAACAAGTAACATTAATGCTTTATCGGGATTTGCTTCCCGTCCAAAAACCAGTGGGATTGCTATGTTTGTGTTTTCTTTCCTGAGCTGTTTTATAGTCCTATTCATGTAATGTAAGCATCTCGTGTGGAGATGGAAAAACAGTAACCGCAATTGCAACTATGAGATTTGTATTTTATGTATCCAATAAAAGAACGGTTACAATCATTTTAAGATTTTTTTATTTTTTTATTTTTTTTTTTGTAAAACCTTACTTTAGGGCTAGTTTATAACCTTGTTTTGTAAAGGACCAAAATGTTCTTTGGTTAGAACTAAAGATAGGGGATATTTCTTCGGTGCGGCTCCGTAGCTAGGTAGGGCTATGATGGTGTTTGTAAGAAATCCACCGCGTCCATATCTTTTGCCAGCTCATTTTATTGCATGACAGATACAAAGTTCAAGTGGGCTACATGAGAAAACAGTGGAGACTATAAGCCCACCATTGCAACATTCATATCGCGACAAAAGCTTTGGATCATGCTAATATTTTTGTTGTTTGGGTTGATCAGAGTGGGAAGGACCTTATAAATGATGAGGCTGCTTTTTGAATGGTTGGGATTGCATATAAACATTATGATGGACCTCATAGAGGTTTGAACGGCCTTTCCATTGTGAATTAATTCCTCACATGCATCAGTGGGATCAGCCAGGTCATTCTAACGTCAAGTCAAGGCAGAAAGGGGAGCAGATTAGGTGCGGCCCTGGTCTCACCAACCACTGCATGCCCAGCCCATGGGACCCACCTTGATGTAGGTATTGGATATTTGCAGTGTACATCCGTTTCTCTTTGTCATTTTAGGACATGGGCACAAAAATGAAGCAGATTTAAATCTCAGGTGGACAAAAAGAGAGGAAACATAAGTGATTAAGCATTCAAAACTGTTGAGCCACAAAAATTTTGAATCAACTTCATATTTTGATTGATTCTTCTTTCATCTAGGTTTGTGTACACCATATCAAAAGCTTGAACACCGTAAATATACACTACATGCATCAAGGTGGGCCCCACTGTGTTGGGTGAGACCAGGGTCTCACCTATTTGGTTCCCCATCCTTGGGTCGGAAGCTAGATAGCGCCCACCATAGTGTTTGTGAAAAATCTAAGCCATCCATCTGTTTTTTCATATCATGATCCAAAAAAAAAAAAAAAAATTTGAAGCAAGTTCAATGCTCAAGTGAACCACAACAGGACAATTCATTTTAGTGTCTAAAGATTGCCCACTATTAAAACCTTCCTAGGGCTCACCTGCCATTCAAATATGCTTCATTTTTTTTACTTATGGGCTAAAATGAGATGAAAAATAAATGCATGGCATCTATTTTTGAACAGATTGGAAATTTCCATTGCCGAGTTTTGAACCAGACCTGCTTTAATAACATGTTAAGCCACTGCTTTCTTTATACAATTGGGAAATGACTGGGAAATAGGTAATAATTACTTCCCAGGTTGACAGCTAGCTTTGTAGCACTGAAACCGAGGAAAGGTATAAAATAAATCTAGGGCTCACTATGATATACGTGGCTTATCCACACCGTCCATCCTTAATGCCGCTCAAAAATCAAGCAGATCCAAAGCTCCGGTGGACCACACCACAGGAAATAGTTAAAATTGAATGCTTCTGTTATAAAAATTGGTGTGGCCATTAGAAGTTTTGGATGAAGTTGATAATTGGGCTTATCCCCTTATCAATGTTTTTATGACTTCATGGATAAGTTAGATGTTTAAGGCCCTCCATGGATAAGTTAGATGTTTAAGGCCCTCCAGTGGACTACACCACAAAATAATTTTCAATGGTGGACAATTAAGGCCATTGTTTCCTGTGGTATGGGCCGCTTGAGTGTTGGATCTGTCTCAATTTTCGACTAGGTCATAAAATCTTCTGATAAAATAGATGGACGATGTGGATATGTCATACACGTCATAATAGGGTCCACAAATTTAAGTCAACTTTTTGAGACCAATTTTCTAGATGAAAATACAGACTTAAAAAGTAATAATGACCTTTTTACAGCGTATTTCCCTGATAAATGAAAAATCAAACAGCCCCTAAAAGCTCAAGCTAGAGGATGGCATATTAATGCATGTCAGGGGACTTAACACTCCAGCAACAAGTAATGACATAGTTAAAAGACTTCGATCCTCAAATGCTTCTTGTCCTTAAATAAGCCATCGTTCATAAGTAAAATTGATTGGAAAATGCTAACCTTTGATTACTGGACCTTTTCTTTCTTCAATTTGGATTGTTGACTATACTGATTGGATTGAGCTGTGTTTCAACCCGAGCATTATACCAAGTCTATTAAACTCAGCTAAGATCCCTTGTAAATGAACCTAACTCCAACGAACTGACGAATTTTAATATTATCAAACTGGAATTTACGAATTTGAACATGAATCAGTCAAAATGTGATTAAGTAGCGAAGAAACAAGACAACCTGTAATTTGGTAAAAGAGAGCATCCAGCAACAACAACATTTGGCCATGTTCTATTCTATATTGTTTACATTTCAAAACCCTAACTGACTTTTGAAAATCCAAGTGTGTGTATAGCAGATTAAAATGCACTAGGATAACTGTAAATCATTTGAATATTTGATTTATACATAAGAATCATATGGCTCATGTACTAGCTACACCTGCCGGTATGGCATGAGGGGTCTGATATCCAATCCATCTATCAGAACCGTACCACTATATTGATGCCCTATCCCAAGAATTTAGGTTGACCAATTGGTCAGAAGGGCCATACTTTACAAAAATGATAATAATAATAATAATAATAAATAAATAAATTATATTGCTCTTATCTGAAGTTTTCTAACCCATTCACCTATTTTTAATACTACTAGATTTATTTTTTGGAGAACATGGAGAAGGTCGGACCAACCTTGTCCAGCTATGTTGGGTCAACTCAGAATGCTCTACTCGACCTGACTCGATATTTAATTATTAAATTATTAAGAATATTTAAGTAATAATACCTATTTAATTTATAAATATAAAAATTCACACAGATTATCACAGAGGAGTCGCATGGCTTGTTGGCAGAATTCCATATCTTTTTTTAAAATGGCAGGCTATCTCTCATTTCTGCACTTTTTAAGTATTTTTGCATGGTCGACTGAGTCAGAATCCAACTCAACGAGCCTGGCTGAGTCTGGATCCAGTCAAGCTCTCAAGTGATTTTTCACATTGACTCAGATCGAAATCTCACCAAGTTGAGTTGACTCGGACGAATTTTGAATCAATTCACCAAGTCTTAGAACTATAGTTTGAGGCCTGATTTGAACTAATTGGGTGGGCCTGCCTGACAGATTGAAATTTTTTATTTTTTTTGTTTGAGACTTTGAGTCCTAAATGACTCTTCCAAGTTGTCTCTTCGATAGCACCCAAAACAGTTCAATGCCATAAGTCACCTGTGCTAGACCCATTAACTTAAATGGGCCACACCAGCCCATCATGTCAGACTCACTATCTGCCATGATTTTGGAAATCTCTCGATCATATCTTGAAAAATAAACTAAACGATATTATCACAAGATTTTCAAAAATATCAGCAGAAATTACATATTTAACTCAAAAAATAGTAAAAACCTTAAGAAATTTTGAAATTTTATTGAGAAATTTTTCAAGCGAGAAATGCCGAGAATGAGATTTGTCACTGTCCATTTATTTCAACGGTGCAGCTCACTTGATGAGTGGACCACCTGGTTTGCACCTACTGTTATCTTTAAAATACAGGCGCCACTTTTTGCATGGCTAGGATGTTCTACACAAGTGACACGTTGGCTGACAAGAACGCCTCGTGTGTGAAATTTCTTCCAGTTGTCCACGATCAGGATGAATCATGATGTGAATACGGCCCACTCCACCCATTGCAACCATTATTCACTGATCCAGACCGCTCATATTCTGGGCCAGGCTCAGAGAATCAGGTCGAAATTTGTAGAGATCGGAAGACTCTTAACACTTCAATTAGTGGAATAGAAATAGACCGTTGATATTAAAAATTAAAAAAAAAAAATTTAAAATAAATAAATAAATAAATAAACACACACATCAATTAAGGGATGTAAATGGGCCTGGGCCAGGGCCAGTAAAAGGCCCATATACATCTAGGGCTTGAGTGGGGCCTGCTTCACAGGCTGGAATGAACCCCAAGTCCGGCTCTATGATAGTCTTGACATTCATGAACCAGAACGAAGGACGAAAATATCAGACGGACAGAAACTTCCGATCTGGAAGATTTTTTGAGGAAGTCACTTATCCATCATGGGGCCTAACAGGATAATGGTCTTGATACCCGATCCATTGGCCTGGCCTCACTTATGTAGTATTCGAGTAAAAGAGCCAATATGAGATGAGATGTAAATTTTATATGATCCTAGATCCATGGGCTTTTAATTTAGTGAGGCCCATGGTCCAATCATCTGACCGTTGATCTGATGTGACCTGTTATGTCGATGCCCCAAAATCAACCTTAGATTGGGAGATCTGAGCCACAGTTTTGGAATGTTGTTACCCTTCTTAACAAACGATTTGCAGGACATAAAATTGAAGGAGACAATTGCGACCCTTTTGTTTATGGTATCATGAAGATATTTGGAGCATGAAGCCATGAACAATCCACTGTAAGACCCACCAGACCAATGGTCAGGATTACTAAACTATGGGCCCCACTTGTATAGACGGGGCGGATCAATATCGTTCAGGCTCAAAACAAAACATGGTGGTACGTACCTTTTCGGAAGCACTTAGCAAAGCTACAGGCTACAGCACTAAGTAAAATGCTTTCAAGACCATGATATTGCAAGTTTCAACCCCTTTTGTTTCTGGTACTACCTTGTACTATTGTGTTATCGTACAGTTGGAGTTGGTGCAATTAAGTGCTAGTACAACATAGATATTACCCTTTACTTCTTTGAAGTCGGTTCATCTACAATGTGGTGTGTGGGGCCCACCATGATCTGTCCATCATGTGTGCCCCCCTCCAAAGTTCCGGGCCACCACCATGTAAATTCAAGAAAAAAAAAAAAAAAAAAAAAATTAACAACACATGGTGGGGCCCACTTGAGTTCCAGAGTGGCCTGTCCATTAACCCTGGCTGCGTGCGAATTCTGAATGGATGGAATGACAATGTACAAAACAGAGTGGGGCCAGTAAGTAATACTTTATTTAATGGTGGGGCAACCTAGTCCCAATTGTTCCCTGTCTTCTATGGGGCTGATTTTTTTTTTTTAACTTGAAGGAGCTCACCTTATGGACGACATCATGGTTGGCCCACACATCACCACCAACTCCTATTGAGGGACATGTACGATCAACAAAACCTTATCCACCTACACATGTCATATCATATGTGTAACAAGCCTTGGGGATGGTCATTTCCTCAGCCGAACAGTCAAAATCAAGTAGCAAATGGATGGTCAAGATTAAAGGTGAATCCCGCCCCCAGTTCAACAGGCAACAAGGAGTATATGATTCATCGCCAATGACCCAACAACCCCAGAAGATTCCCAATTGGAAAGAATCCTAACCATTCAATGAATGGGCCAAAAGTAAATGTTAAATCTAGACCATCCTTCCTTCTCCGGGCAAGCAATCACACCAGCACACGTGCCAATTTCAAAACAAAAGCACAAATAAATTTACGATTCTTTGGAGGAAATATACAATGCTCCATTGAGCTTTCATTGGGCCCTCACAGCCGATGGGAGATGCCCGCAAAATCTCCCTCATCATATGATCCTGACCGTCCAGACTGATCCATGTTAAATGTGTCCATCGAATGATAATCTTGTGGGGGGAGAAACAGGCGTTCCCAACCCTGTGATGGACTGCACCAGATCAATGGTTTAGGTTACTAAAAGCTGGGACCTACCAAAATCATTGCTGGGTTGAAAAAAAAAAAAAAGAATGATTTTTTAATAGCAACTAAATCTGATCCTCTGAAGAAATCTTACAGTTCAAGTCACAAACAATATCATTAAAGGTGTCGGATCCCTCAAATACTTCTCGTCCTTGTTGCCTCCATCTCTCCAATCTCCTGTTGAGGTCCATTAACATCACCCCTCTCCCTTCATCACCGTTCTTCTGAAGTTTAAGTAGCTTCTTGATGCACTTGAACAAGTATCTACTGGCCTTTCCTTTCATATGGCAAACAAAATCACATTGACTATCTTCACTCTCTAGCATTGATGCCGACATCTCATCAATGATATCAAACAAATAGAACACGAGAGAGGCTCCAGATACAGCTCCCTCCCTCCCGTTGCTTTCTTCCGACAACTTGCTCGGGTCTTCACCATCATCACAGCCTTCCAACCTATGTTCAGCATGCTTCTTTCGAGAATTTTGAGTTTCCCTTGGCACCAGTATTTCGCCTGTCACAGCATAGTGAAGCAGCAGTTCATAGGCCTTCTCATCTAAATATCTTGAACACCCAATCAAGATGCCTAGAGGAATTTTTCTAAATAGCAAGTCTGACTGCATGCCAACGACACTTGCTGTTTTTGCTTCATGGCTGGTATCGACTTTATTGTAGAATGTGACACAGCGATTGTTGAAATCTTTGAGCCAGAGTTCCACTTCTGACATGTGCTCTGTTTCCCTGTCTTTGATTTTAGGTTTCTTGAGTTTCTTCCTGCAGTTCATTGTATCAGTGATGCAGGCATCTAGGCGAGAATGTGATCGATGGGCACTGGCTTCCTTTTGCTTCAGCATCCAGGATCCAGATAATTCAATCACACAGTCAAACAGTTGATTGTTCTGTGTTTCATTTATCGGATTCAAAATCCATGCAAGGTATCTTGCAGCAGCACAACGTAGCTCTGAATCATATGTCTCACATTCAACCTCCGTTGGTGTTAATGTAGATGGGAATATGTCTTGGCATTGTTTCCCAGAGAACAGTAACATGGCTGCAAAATATAACCAAGTGGGGAAATCCATCAACATAGCCCTGCAACACAACAGTTACAAGATAGCTTGGGTGGGTTCAGAACAACAGCCAAAGACAGTAGCAGGAAGTATTTATACGGGGATTAGAAATTGCAGTTACCAGGTTGATTTATGATCTATCGCCATCGCTTCTGATGCAGTTTGCTTGAAAATGCCTTGTGACGGGTGTAATGCTGTAGGGTCTACATGCTTTTTAGTGTAAGAAACCGGCCCCATAACAACATGAACTAAATCCAGAAATCTTTCGCATGAAATGGGTCCCATTAACAACACTAACAAATTGTGGTGTTTGCTAGGAAAATAGGCATAAGAAAATGGCAATTTCAGCCCCAATTCCATTGACATACCCCATCTCATTGGCCTGGCAATTGCATCCAACAGAGACGACACGAGTTCAGTGCGAAGCTCAAGCACAGAAGCCAAACCCCTGTTTAACATAGGTACTTCCAATAAGAACTCGGGCAACAGATTGAATATGCCCCATCAATTTAGAAAACACCAATCATAAGCAAGTTGCTCAAATGACTCAAATCGGCCAGGCAAATCAAGGCTAGAGCAAAATTTCATTAAACATACAGAGAGGGTTTTTTATTGCATGATTAGTACTGCCGCAGATGAATATGGGAAGTAGTTTACTACAGGGATATTCATTTATTTACTGTGATTTCCACTGCAACTATATTGTTTGTTCGATAGGTTAGTTATTTATTTATTATTTTACTAATTTATTCTGAAAATATGATCAATATTTCATGTACAATAACATCAAAGAAAAACCCAACCCAAATACAAGAAAGCAGAGATTAACATCAAGTACAGAGATACTAATTAGTAAGATTAGAAAGCAATGCAAATGATAGATCCTTGACCAAAATACTGGATTAACAAGCAATATAGAACAAATTAGCAAATCAGTAGAAATATCTAGGTGCAGCATTTACAATCCTTAGTCACGAAACCCTAGGCTGAACCACCTGCAACCTCCATCTATGAACTAGAGACCTACTTTGGTGCACATAGGCACCAAAGTGAAACCTTCAACTACTGTTGCATGTATTGAAATGCTATTAAATGGTGAAACTAAATCTGATGATAATGACTCTCAAGCAGAGAAAAATAATTCAGGTCATCAAGTTGTCATTTATCTAAGCATGTTGTGCATAACTCTATTCTCTGCAAATCAACTTCCATCAAGTTGTCATTTATGAAATAACGGCCAAATATGATCACATGGTTGTGTATGGGTTATGGATACAACCAATGGCATGAAAATTATGAGAATTTATGTGAACGAAAGACCAAAAACAATCCTATATGAAAGATTCTAGCGAGATAAAAAATTCTATTCGTTCCATCAAGCACGCAACAATTGCCAGCACAAATAGCTGAAGAGACAATGAGATTAAGAAGTAAGAACTTACGTCATGAGAAACCAATGATGCAATAGAACCTTCACCTCGATAAACATAGTAGGAGAAGTTACCAAGCATATAACTATGGAACGCCAAGCTATCCTCTCATGCAACTCTTTCTTCAAACAAAGGAAGGGCCTTTCCATTTTTTCTTGTAAAATTCTTGAAATGTCATACTTTAGAGATGATGGATCAAGATACCACAAAAGTAACCTATTATTACCACATGAAATAAACGTTAAATATCTCAATTACTCATGAAAGAATATTCATGTAATGATCAGTTTGCAGACCAACTTCTTCTTCTTCTTTTTCATTAATTAGATAACCTGTGATCTAGTACATTAAGAGATTACTTTTTGAAGGAACAGTGACATTCCTCACAAAATGCCTGGTTTGTCCGCACCAAGACATGCATCACCATCCATGAATAGAGGATAGAGTCACTCAACACATCAACTGCATAGAAAAGATATGCATGCTACACTGTGATCAGATTTTACAGTGAACTCTTCCTTGAAGGTAGACTTAGGTTTAACAGCTGAAGCATGAGCAACATATGGAAGGTAATGCAAGATTAATGTTTACGGATTGTTTCTGGTAAGAGTACGGGGTTGCATATATTTCTAAGCAATGTCTCTCTTTCAACAGAATAAAAAATGTCACAGCGAAAAAGAAAAAAAAAATCACATCAACAACTGAAGAAATAAGACCAATATTTTAAGTCCATGATCCTCCTAGATGGAGCAAAGCATGGTGCATCTTCTTTGCTCAAATTTCAGTTAACAACAGCCTCCTCTGTACAGTAATCTTTGTGGAATTGCTTAGTGATATAGGTCCACAACCCACCGTGGGGACCAGCATGTGCTGATTTTGGGCTGTTTGTTGCAAAATTTGGGGCTTATAGTAAGAGATCATATTTGTCATTTGTGGAAGATAGGGGGGGCTTATGTGGACAAGGTATTCAATAATGGTAACAGTGGCCATAACGGCCACTGTCATTATCATTATGATACAGGCCATAATGGTCGTTATAGCCAACTAAAAAAAAAAAACTGTAGTAGCCCCGTAATGGACCATTACGAGGAACCATTATGGGGAGCCACAATGGCCACCGTCGTTACCGTTATGATACGGGCATTATGGCCAAATTATAAATAACTAAACTGTAATGGCCCCGTAATGGCTGTTACATAACTGTTTTTAGATACCATGGATGTGGAAGATATGATTGAAAATTTTGAGAGTATTTAGTAGATCTGTTTTCGCTATTTTAGGCCAAATATTTGTTAGTGGGATTATTATTATTTTAAATAAATTATAGATTGATTTGAAATTAATCTAATAATTGGAGGACTTTCATTAAAGGTTCATAAGATTAGTCTTTAGGGTCTATAAGGAGAGGAAGGGGGTGTTAGGAGGTAGGGATTTCACATTTTTTTGAGTTACAAGTTTTCTTAAGTTTTGCAAGAAAAGAAGTTTGAATATCAATAAAATTATTTACTGCTCTTTACTATAATATTCCTTGTGAGTGTATATGTGGTCATTTCCTTGCGATTTAGGCATCCAAATCTCATTGACTCAATAACCAGGTTGCACCATTTCAGTATTAGAACAGGTGACCACTGGTGGATTTTCGATTCTAGATCATCTCCTAATGGCTTCGAAGGGGGTTGACACAGGAAGAGTTTAGACAAGTAACCCAATTGATCAGCACACTTACAGAGTAAGTAAATCAACTCACGCATACGGTAGGCAATCTCACTAATCAAGTGGGAGAGCGCCGGTTTGAAAGGAATTCAAAGACCAAAGTTGGAAGACATTGACACATAGGAGAAGGTCCTAACCAACAACTAGCGGCCCCGGCATACACCACAATCAATCCAGGCCACTGATCATAAGATCCAACTTTACATTCATCGCTGATCTTAACATTATATGCAAGCATCATAGCTTCAGATATATATCCACCTTTTTATATAAAGCTCCAAACAAGAAGACGAGGTATGTTGAAGGCTAAGTCTTCTTGGAGCTATTCAACACCTGGTTTCCAGCATAACATTTGCTTATCCACTGTTGCCTTGGACTAGATGATGCCATCTTCATTGTTCCATTAATGAAGAAGAAAGCTCTCCAACATTTGAACATCCATGCTAGGAATGAAGGTGGAGAATATCCCACTTTCATTTCAGTTTTTATCAATGACTGTAATCATCAATGCTAATTATCCATGGATGTTGTGGTTCCCAGGATCCATTGAAAGAGAGAGAGATCAAACACGACAATGCCATGCATAAAAAATATGAGTTCCATGATGGTTGTATAGCATTGGTCTCTACATCCACTTTGCATCACATAAAAATGCAACCTAGCATTTAATTTGCTAATAACCTTCACTCATCATTGGCATGCTCAACGTCACCATGGCATGCAAAAGCAACCACAACTTTTGTGCAGGCTATGCATAAATAAATGATCCCTGAAGAGATTCTAGTAAAGTCATCCTAGAGATTCATTTATACAAGTGGCTTACTAACAAGCACATCCTAGTGCACTTACTGAGTGGCCCAAATTTGACAGAAAAAAGGGAATTAAATAGTCCAAAGTTATGCGCTATGCGGACCAAATAACATCAAAATGAATAATGTCAATTTAAAGTTAACAATAGAAAGAAATGAGATATTCTTTAGGAAAGAAAACCAATTCCACAAAACATGCATGGTGGAAATCATAGGTCCAAATTCAAGTTGAAAATGTTAGAAAACTAATCAATGATTAGTTGTTATGGCAATCAGATACTAGAAATTAACAGTTTACTTAGTGGAGGCGTGCAAAACAGATGCAGGATATACCTTAATGGAGTTTCACATGTACTTGCCGAGGTCTCTTCCAGCAAAAAGGAATTAAGCTTTGAAACAGCAGCTTTTATTTTGCACCTTGAATTTTCATATCCTAAAGATGGCAATGGGAATAGGCTCTGGCAACAACATGCTGAAGTTGCTACTTTTAGAACAGCACGCAAAAGCTTATGGGAGAGTGTCCCTGCAATATTAGGAGTTTTATGATGCAGTAAGCATGACATAAACCTTGAATCCCGTTTGAAGAGGTAACTATAATTCAGTACCAAGATTGGTGGAGCATTGAAGTGTTCAAGTTAATTCAAGCAATTACTTGAATTGCAACAAAATCGTAATTTTGATGCTGAAAGACAGAATGTCTTTGCAATTCACCACTCATTCACAATGATAAATGAAAAGGCCAACCTAAAGACATTTTAGAGCATGCAAGACTGCAAGTCTATCAATGACACTTGCCAGACCCACTTACCAGACCCTCTTACTGAGCAAAAGGTTTCAAGTGTTGGAAGCCAAGAAGATGCAAAAGATGCTGTTCAGACTTCGGAATCAGAAAACTGGACAAGCTAACAACAACAACAAAAAAGAAACTTCTTCAAAATTGCAAAATCGTAACAACCTCAACAAAGTATCCATGGCTGTAAACAGGTTTTGAAATAATACAAAATGGTCAATTCTAAGGGTCAGCATTTTCATTCAGGCCAGCTCTCCATACACATAGAGCATGCTTTCAATAATCTCAACCATTCATCTGGCGAGCCCCACCATGGCTAGGCAATGCTGAAAAAGCTCTGCCAGTTCATAATCCGAACCATTTGATAACTAGCAGCAAAATGCATGGCTAGGCAGAAAGCATAGCCTATGGTCCATATGCAATGGCAAAGAGTCCATCACTCTAGTGGCTGGCATTGTCCAAGGGAAGAGATCTCCAACCCATTAGCCATCCAGAGTGGGGCCACCAAGTTAAAGATCCCAATCACTGAAAGGCGGGCCTCTGGATCGCTGGCCATCTACATTGTAACATTCCATTTTAAAAATAGGCACCAATTGTATGATTAGGATCTTCTGACCAGCATGACTACTACCTATGGCTGTAAACAGGTTTTAAGAAGAATACAATGCTCATAGGAAGGATCCATATTTTCATTCAAGCCAGTGCCCATACACAGAGGATGTACTCATAAGTGATCTAGACCATTTATCTGGTGGACCATACCATGGATAGGAGATGCTGCACAAAAATCTGCCAGTGGATAATCCTAACCCTCCTGCTCCAGGGCTGGCATTGCCCAATGGAAGTGATTTCCGACCTATTAGCCATCCGGAGTGGGGCCGCCAGGTTAAAGATCCGAATCGCTGAAAGACGAGTCTCACATATACTCAAATTTTAATTTCTGACCATCTACATTGCAACTTTCCATTTAATAATGGCCACCAATTGGACAATTGGGATCGTCCGACCAGCATGGATATGGTGCACACACCGCACTCATCTAAAGATCGAATGACACGCAATCCATCAAACAGAAAAGATGCATTTTACCAAATCAGTCCTCATTCAACACTTTCCAACCCGAACACTGAGAATTCCACCACAAGAAATCCATAGTATCAAAATGCAAAAGCCCATACCGTATCCATCCAAGCTCGCGATAACACGCGCACATGCTCCAATCAGCTCTGCGCAATCGCCACATGAAATCGAGCTCCCGACCTGCAACAGATCCTCCTCCGGGGAGAAGGAGACCCTGCAAGACACCGACGACGAAAGGACCGCCACGATCGTCTCCGATAGGCATTCGATCAAAGAATCGGAGAGCGCGGGTGCCTTGAAGCACATCAAGGAGAGTGATGCGTCCAAAACCCTGGACGCGGATAGCGGTGTTTCGTTGTGGTTGAGGGATTCGCTGAAGGAAGAAATGGCGAGGGCAAGGGGTTCTGATTCATGGGCTGGGCTTGGTGAGGAATTACTGTGGAGATATGAGGCTAGTTTGGTAAATAACTCGGTTATTTCCGGCAAACTGGTCATGAGGGAGTTGGAGCTGAGAAACGGCGGGAAGACGCGAAACGAAGGGGCGAGACCGACTCTTCCTGGCTGCTGAGATAGTCGTGTCGTGTAGTTCTTCGTCTGATCCTCGGCCCAAGTCCTTGCACCCTATACTCGAGCCTTGGGCAGTAATGAATGGGAAATGTATTTTGGTAATCCAGACCGTTGATCTTCTTCCTCCCACCGTAAATTGACTTTGTTACAAAAATATCCTGGATATAATAGTGTAAATCTTTCGATTGGTGCACTACATATAGAATGTAACGAACAGGAAATACAGCAATAGTGCAACACTCAATTTAAAAATGGCCAGTGATGAGTGGTTAAGATCTTCTAATCTGAGACGTTTTTGGCACAGGATTTATCTAACCTCATAAGAAACATACCAATGGTCTGGATTACTGAACCACGGTGCCACTTATCAGAACCAAAACACAAGTAGGCTGTGAAAAAAGTATTGGTAGAGGCAAATTTCTTCATTGCTGCTTTTGGAACAGATAACCGTGCAGAATGTGGACAGTGAACTCGGGTTTTACAGGTGGGCCATGTTTCGTGGTGTGGTCCACTTGAGATTTGGATTGCTGTAATTTTGAGCTAATACCCTAAAATAACAATGTATTAACGATGGAGATTGTAGCCGCTGAAGACTGGAGTCATGTGATCAGAACAGGCTACTTGAGCATTGCCCAAGAGTCTAAACATATATAGAAATGTTCCACTGCTTCCTGAGCACTATAAATTATAATGCTTTAAGTTCAGAACATATTTCGTGGGGACTCCGATTCCCTAGTGACTCCACTAACGAGTCGATGTTGTGGGTCCCACTATGATGTATGTGTTCTATCCATGCCTTCCATCCACTTTGCCGGCTCATTTTAAGGCATGAGGAAGATCAAAATCTCAGGTGGACCATACCAGAGTAAACAGTGGTGATTGAACACCAACATTGAAGATTTCTTATGGCCCGCTGTAATGTTTATCTGCTATTTAACCTGTTGATTAGGTCACAAAGACCTGGATTAAGGGAACGCACAAATATCTGAATGATCGAAAACTTTTGTGGCCTCTGAGAAGTTTTTAATGTTGGGCATTCAATTAGCACGGTTTCCTGTGGTGTAGCTTACTTGAGATTTGGATCTGCCTCGTTTTTTGTGTAGTCTACCTGAGATTTGGATGTGCCTCATTTTTGGGCTTGTTTCCTAAAATGTGCAGGCAGAAGGGATGTACACATGTATAAAACACATATATCAGCACTGTCGTCAGTACTAGAGGGTCACTACCGAAATCGAGTCCATTTCATGGGCTACCAATTACCATGCAAAAATCAATTTAACCGAACAATCCAATCCAATTCATCCTTGATTTCTTACAACCATCCATTTTTGAAGCCATGTGTGGGATGGTTAAAATTGTCTGACAAAAGTGTTTCTTTAGATTCATAAATAATCCATGATAAGCCCTAACAAATAGATGGATCAGATTGCTGGTTGGACCTATTTTTGTATATATTAATTGACCATTCATATTAAAGACCATTGATCGAATGGTTCATGTTTGTCGGATGGGCATGAGTTTGCATGGTAGAGCCTGAGGACCAGTTTAGATCAATGGATCGAACTGTCTTCAGTGTCACAATGCAACAAGGAGCACCATCCACAGCAACATGGTAAAGGCGCGAGTATGATGGTCTGCAGACTGTGTGCTAACATGTCAAATGCATGCATTCCAGAACCAAAAGCGAGTAAGGCCCAGCAATGGCCGGGTGTGAGACTAGAACAATCAAAAATTTTAATGGGCCTGGATTAGGCTCGGGCCGAATCATTGCCATGCCTAAAAGCCAGGTTATCCAAACATACTATCAACTCCCACACTCTCCAAGAGTCGAGCAGGCAACGCCAATGTCCAAATAGATGAACCTAGAACACCAAACCAATCTAGCCCTTGCACCTGATAACAGGGAGAGAACCAACCAATGGGCCAAGAACCATTTCTACAGTAGGGTCCATCTTAAACAGCGTACAGACGTTCGAGAGCTCTTTAAAAATTAAAATAAAAAAATAAAAAATCTAGTTACAAGTTCCCAATGAAATGGTGCCTACAGATTTAAAATTTTAAAAAAATAAAACATCAAATTCTGGATCATCCGAAGTGCACAATTTGTAGGGAATTTCCCCGTCCACAGCCGGACCCACCACATGAACAACTACGGTAGTGAAAAGCCAGACTCAAATATGCAGTTTGTTGGGCGATGCTTGATGGTCGGTCGGTTGAACATAGAGATCAGAAGAAAAGACAATCCATCAGGAAACATTTCCATTATCCTTTTTTTCTCTCTTTCACAATACGAGAAATGATGTAGTGCTTGGAATGCATCAGTGCACTGGGCTTTCATTCAATTTGATCCTAACGAGCTCAGTCTAAAAAACATAGAATGACCGATTGATCCACCCCTTAAATGCAGACCGTCCATTTGTTACCAATACAATAGCCAGGATCATCTGGTTCTGTATAGATATAGAGGCATGGCCCATCACGTATTTGGAGCCCAGCAAATGAATGGCCTAGAATACCAAAAGACGTGAATAAAATAACCCTATTGAAGACGAAATAACCACACCATCCAACCACCAAACAAGGGAGCATGGGAACAATTAGAGTCCACAGTCGCATGCGAAATTCTATGGAAAATAGATCTGATGACAAACCCATGTATAAATCCAAACGAACTAGTAAAACAGGAAAAACAAAAATACAAACCATCATCAGGTCCTACGGTACTTCTACAAAATGACACCATTGTCTCAAGAGAGAGAGATAAGGCGACGGTACTCGCCAACCTTTCCAATCTTGCTAGTAGTAAAAATACAAGATCATCCTGCAAAAGCTGAGAGACGGAAAGGTGCTGCCCACTCTATTCTCCTCTTTACCATCTCTCCCTCAAACTTTCATTTTCCATCCTCGTATCTTATTGATACCCGCATCATTCACACCATCAGTCGATCTTCACCGAGGAGTAGATCTTTCGGACAAACCAGAAGCACGCATAGAAGCCAATTGTCCCTGTCAGCACGAAGAACGCGTAGGACACGATCAACATGTACCCGAAGTAAAGGATGCCCGACACCACCTTTGTGATCTCCAGCTTGGTGAAGAAGTAGAAGATCGAGTAGAGGAAGAGGTAGAGGGCCGATGACCCTGCTGTCAAGTACGCCCTCCACCACCAGTGGTAGTCCTCGCTGCACAGCTGGAAGTAGCAGAGCACAATAGTAATCTCGGCACATGTGATCAGAAGGATAACAAAGACGATGAAAAGGAAGCCGAAGATGTAATAGAACTGGTTTAGCCATATGGAGGTTAGGATGAAGAAGAGCTCGATGAAGACAGCGCCGAATGGGAGTATGCCCCCAATGAGTATGGAGAAGACCGGCTGCATATACCAAGCTTGCTCGGGGATCTGCCTCGGGATCTTGTTCGTCTTCACAGGGTCCTCAATGGGTGGTTTCTTGAAACCCAAGTAGCTGCCAACAAAAACCAATGGCACCGATATGCCGAACCATAGGAAGACAAGCGCAAACATGGTCCCAAAGGGGACTGCGCCTGAGGATTTCTCACCCCAGATCAGTGCATTCAGCACAAAGAAAATTGAGAAGAGGATGGCAGGGAACATGAATGCAGTCTTCAGAGTGTTCTTCTTCCACTCCGTGCCCTTGAACATCTTGTACAGGCGAGCCGACGAGTATCCTGCAAATAAGCCCATGAAGACCCACAAGAGAACCATGGCCGTCATCAAGCCCCCACGGTTCGAAGGTGACAGGAAACCTAACAATGCAAAAATCATGGTGACGAGCGTCATTCCGAAGAACTGGACACCTGTCCCAACATAAACACAGAGCAGACTGGAATTGATGGGCGGCCTGAAAACATCCCCATGGACGAGCTTCCACCCTGTTTCCTCCTGGGCTTCATCCTGAGTCTCCAACTGATTGTAGTTGGCAATATCTTTGTATAGAGTCCTCATCATGATCATGGCCACCATGCCAGAAAGGAATAGGACGATCATCAAGGAGTTGATGATGGAAAACCAGTGGATCTGATCATCGTTCATGAGGAGGTATGTGTCCCAACGAGAAGCCCATTTGATTTCACTGGCCTGAAAAGGCAAAGCTAGTAAGAAACTGAAAGTGGGAGAAAGGAGGAAGAAAAGAGGTGGCCCAGCGATCTCGTGCTTACCTTGAAGGAAACATCATAAGTGAATATGACCTCTTTATCTGTATCGACTTCCTGGGGTACATTGTGGCCTTGAATTATGTTTTTGGAGCATGTTACCAATTGAGGGTTCTTCTCATCCCAAGGCTGCTTATATTCATGATTTATGCTGTTTAGGAGAACCAAGTGAGATCACAAGAAACAGAACAAATAAGTTTCCCCTGAAAAACTACTGAAAGAATGAAGTGAGATCACTGCATTCCATTACTGGTCATGTGTATGCGCGCCAGAGAGGGAGAGGGAATGCATATGATCATGAACAAAATAACCTTTGTGCATGTGAACAGGCCTTAGATGCAACTGCGCATACATGTACTACTGCCCAGTTCAAAAATTCCCCAACTTGCCAGACTAGATACAGCTTCAATGGAGCCGAGGGGAGAAACAAACCACAGATTCTAAAATTATATATTTCAACTGCATAATGAATCCACCCTGATGGTGCAACGTTTCTCAGGTTTTTATTGTTTAACGTCCTGGAATCAGGAAGTGCTTCTTGTAATTGGTTCAACATGCAAAATCAAAAGAAGCATGACCTCCCTCTGTTAGGACAGGGAAACAAAGCTACTCAGGAACCTTTTGAAATCTGTTGAGACAAATCCTTTGGAGATCCTATTAGCCTATCCTGTGTGCCAAGAAGGGAGAGACTCCTTTGGTAGGATTGTAAAACTTAGTTTCATTCTTTCCAACCCCATCTCTAGATGTAAACGTGGAGATGGAAGAAACTTACCACAGGAAGTACATGAGCAAAACCAGAAATAAGTCCACCATAAGCATCAGACAGAGAGAGCAACAAGCACAACAATGTTATATAATAAAAGGAAACGCAATGAGCACAAGGTCCCAATAAGCAAGAGGGAAGAAAGCTCCATGCAGGTGGAAGCTCTCAGAACAGTTCATAAAAATCCAAAAACCAGACCAACAGTCCAGCCCTAGTAGTATTTCATATGTTCCTAATTAAATAGGCAAAACCTAAAATACCCTTAGTTTCTTAAATCCTATGCTTGCAGCATATGGACTTGGGGAGCTGGGGGCATGCCCACATTTTCAGAAATCACGGCCATAATACCAAAAAATCACAGCTAGATGAGGTAACAAAGGAGCCCTTTTTTTAAGGTTACAAGGGAGCATTAGCTTCAACTATCTTTGCTAGACTCCACTGATTAGATGGTACTAGTTCCATGGTAGTTTAATTTATGTAGTCTATCGTGTATATATAAATATAGATTTCCTAGATAGTCGGGGCAAAGATGCATCTAGGACCATCCACAATCAATAAAAGGATGCATCCAGGCCATAGAAGCTAGCCAGTTGAAGTCAGACCAGCAGGGGGTCAAATTAAAGATCTCAACCAAATCAAGGGTTTGATGACATATCCAGACCCAAATCACTGATCAGGCCGGACTGTCCAGTCCACAAGTCCATGGGACTCATTATTTAATTAGTTGTTAGAGCTAGAATAGTCTATGAACAAGTTATGCTTTTAATATTTTCAGCACTTGTTTGTGGGCCACTTTTTGAGTAACAAATGTCTAAATGAAACCATATCAGTTCCATTTGAAAGCCAATTGAGTTAGCTTTCATTGAGCCAATATTATGTAATTTTGATTTCATTTGAGTGTGATATGGCCAATTTACTGCCTGTATGTTTGTGATAGAATTCAGGGATACTTTAGTCATTTCTAATATTATGATTAATTGGATGGTGAGTCAATAGTTCGAATTATATTGGCTTCTTTCACATTGGAGCAAAAGTATATAATCATGTAAACACTCTTTTACGGATGGTTGATGATGATTTTGAATGAAATATGCTATTCTTTCTTGATTCCTACAATGGGTTTCTAGTTTTCATATCCTGCAATGGGATTCACAATTCTACTGGTGTGATGCCTTTAGAGCTGCTTTGATGTAGGAGTTCCTGGCCCTAATCAGGATAAAAAGGCCTTGTCCCTTGCCCTAGGCTTACAATGGGTTTCTAGTTTTTGTCTCCTGCAACAGGATTCACTACTCTAATGGTGTGATGCCTTTAGAACTGCTTTGATGTAGGAGTTCCTGGCCCAAATCAAGCTAAAAAAGGCCTTGTCCCTTGCCCTAGGCCTACAATGGAGTTCTAGTTTTTATCTCCTGCAATGGGATTAACTACTCTAATGGTGTGATGCCTTTAGAACTGCTTTGATGTAGGAGTCCTAGCCCTATTCAGGTTAAAAAGGTCTCCTCCCTTGCCCTAGGCCTACAGGACCAAGGGAGGGCAGGGCTAGCTCAGTAAGCAAAAAAGTGATATGATCAAAAGTTGGAGAGAGTTAAAATTTAAGAAAGTTTTTGCAGCATCCCCTCAATCCGCAATGAATCCCCATCATCAAAAAGGTTCTGATCATAAAAACAGAACCCCGACTCCAATAGTGCTTTAAACTACACTATCTTCAAATTGTCTATTCTTTTGTATAATAGTAACCCATTTGATGATTGGACCGGACAATTCATCATTAACCCTGGCACAGCCCAGACAGAACACCTAGATTTCAAGCCCGGGCCCGGCCCTTGGGCCAAGTTTAGTGGCCCTACAGAGCCAGGTCAGGTGGCCTGCCCATTGTGGCCCCTACCTTGATGCAATGACATTGCGTTTTGCATTGAGCGATTCTGTTTTGTTATAACTTTAGGGGGTGTTTGGCGCATGGTGTTAAATGAGATTAGGTGGGATGGAATTGCATTTGGTCCCGTGCAAATTCCATCCATCGTTTGGGAAGAATGGGAAAGGCTAGGATTAGGTTGGTTAGAATTGCATTCGGTCCACTCTTGCATTATGAGCATTGTAGCATTGCTTTCCGGCCTGCTGTTTGGAAAATTTTGAAAATGTTTGTTGATGTCCGCAAGTTTTGTATGTCCTGCCATGATGTATGGGCTATATCCACACTGTCCACCTATTTTTCGAGATCATTTTAGGGCATGGGCCCAAAAATCAAGCAGATCCAAAGCTCAAGTGACCCCACCATAGAAAGTAGTGGGGATTGAATGCCTACTAATGCAGGGGTACTTTCACACCGGGCTCGAGTGGGGTAGCCTGTGGGATGCGGGGACACACTCGGGGTGGGCGGCCTATGTGAGACGGATGGCTCGTGTGAGGCAGGCCCCACCCTTGTGAGGCAGGTGGCTCGTGTGAGGCGGTACCCATGTGATGTGGGGCCCACGAGGGGAATTCGGCTGAGGTCTTAACCCATGCGATGTGGGGCCTGGGCTATAAGATAAAGGGATTAATTTGTCATACTCTATCAGTTCAAGCTTTTAAAGCAATTGGTTAATTGTCCTGCATCAAATTGGTATTACAGCGGGAGATCTCATGTTCGAAACTCCTCACCATTAAAATAAAGGGATTAATTGACCATGCTCTATCAGTTCAAGCTTTTAGAGCAAGTGGTTAATTGTCCTGCATCACCTACCATTGAAAACTTCTTGGGGGCAACCAAAGTTTTGGGTCTAAGTTAATATTTGTGTTTTCCCTTCATCCAGGTATGTTTGATCTTATGAACAAGTTGCATGGCAAATAAACATAACGGTGGACCCTAGGAAGATTTCAACGGTGGGCGTCATTGTCCCCACTGCTTTCTATGTTGTGGTCCACATAAGCTATGGATCTGCCTAATTTTTCGGCCCATCCATAAAATGAGGTTGCAAAACGAATGAACGGTGCAAATATAACACATACATGTTGTTTTCAATGATTCCAAATGCTAGTTTGTAAATCTATTCAATGGCCAACAAACAAACGACTGAATGCCACCATGATATAAACATCGCATGGAGTTATGTTTGTCCAATGGTATCCCATGGTAATAGGGGACCATCCTTGTCGTATGCAATAATTACATTGTTTTAATCCCATACCACCTAATCCCATTGAATACCATGCGCCAAACACCCCCTTATTGGTTGTCTTTATCATTATTGACGATTCGTGGAGAGACTAAAGATAAAAGCATAGTTATAACTTTATTGGTTGTCTTTATCATTATTGATGATTCATGGAGAGACTAAAGATAAAATTGTGACATTGGAAGAATTTGAGTGTCTAATTGGTATCTATTCATCCCTATTTAAAAGTTCAAATTCTTTCTAATCTTAATGCTTCAGAGACAATGGTGATGATGTGATGATGACAATAATGAGATCTTCTAAGCCCCGGTAATGGAGAAGGGTTGATGTTAGGTTTGCATTGGCTTTGATGTCATGACTCATGATTATATTCAGTTATATTGCATTGGGAAAAGTATATAAACATGCAAAGACTTTTTTATGGCTGATGAAGATTTTGAATGAAAGATGCTTTCTGTTGTTGATCTCTACAATAGGTTTCTACTTTATTGTTTCCTGTGATGCGATTCAATAATCTAATAGTTTAATGTGTTTAAAGTCCTTTCAATGCGATGGCAATGGGTTTGCATGGAGCAATTCTGCACAGTTATATTTATTTTCTGTTTCTATCATTATTGATAATTAGTGGAGCGATTAGAGGTCAAATTGTGCAACATCAGAAGGATTTGAGCTTCTAAATTGGTTTCTACAATAGGTTTCTACTTTATTGTTTCCTGTGATGCGATTCAATAATCTAATAGTTTAATGTGTTTAAAGTCCTTTCAATGCGATGGCAATGGGTTTGCATGGAGCAATTCTGCGCAGTTATATTTATTTTCTGTTTCTATCATTATTGATAATTAGTGGAGCGATTAGAGGTCAAATTGTGCAACATCAGAAGGATTTGAGCTTCTAAATTGCCATGTGTCCATCCCTAGTTTAAAAATTCAGATTTTTTTTCCAACCTTGCTGCATTGAATGTGATGGTGGTGGTGATGAGATCTCCTACGACGCCTGGGTAAAGGACAAGGGTTGATGTCAGGTTGACAGCTGGTCTTAGGACATTTCCAAGCAACCATGAGATTTTTTCACGTTTTGGATACGATTGGCGAAACAGGAACAGTATTCAGCAAAGCAGATCTAAATACCTGGGGCAAGGCTATGATGATGATGACTAGTATTAATCTCCTAGGACAGCAATCAAGGAACAGCTACCACATCTCCGCCTACTGCCCTCTTCAACCTGTCTTCCTAACTCTTTCATTACCCAGTTTTACTAGTTTGAGTTTGACGAAGGCCCAAACACTATCCAAAGGGCAGTACAATGACACATACCAACATAGAATTAAAAAAGGCACATTCATAAGCACTTATCTCGCAAGAACAAAGTCAAAATGAGGGAAAGCAAACAACCAAAGGCATGTACCTGCTCGGGGTAACTTCGAAACCAACAATACGAGCAGAATCAGTCTCAGGATCTTTATGGTACATGACTCTGAAGCTCAAGTGGTTATTTATGAAGTATTTCTCATCTTTGCTCTGCACAAGCAAGCAAATGTGAATAACAATAAAAAGCACAAGTATGGTGTGAGCATCCAATGCAACGTACCCCAGTATAACTTCCTTTGAACCCCACACGGAAACCATGTTCGTAAGAGGGAGATTGAGCTCCATCTCTCCTCTGCCGAGGAACTGCAACAGGAAGGTTATCCAAAATCCTGTAATTTGACAAGAGATCTGAGTTAAAGAGAATGAAAATAAATGGGTTGTTCCTGGTTAAGATAATGAAGAAACATCATCAATAAAAGAAGAAAAAAGGGGGAAAATTAATGAAGTAACATTAAGATAACTGCAATTAAAAGTTTAGAACTTGAGAGACAACCATACAATTTTTTTCTTTCTTTTTGAGAGATAAGAAATCATTACAAGAATAAACTATCCATTGCTTTAATGAATAGCTGTGTATAATTTCATTTTTTTTTCTCAAAATTGCTGTTATTGATCCAAAAGAAGGAAGAAGAAAGAAAAATACAGCAACCATACAAATCAAATATCAATTTGGAATTTAGTGAAGCAGCATAATGTAAGGTTTAGGTACTTACATGTTCACTCGATATTCATCATTGATTTTCTCCTTAAAATTCTTTGCAGATTCAGGATCAAGCTTTTTTTTACAGGCCACTTTGCAGAATTGTTCTTTTCTCATTTCAAACTGCATTACAGTTCATAGTTATTGAGACACAGAAACAAGATATAGGATGGTAAACAAAACAGTAGAGCCTTCCAAGTGCAAAAACATATTTCTCATTGATCAATTTCAAGCACAGGATCGACTTTTATAGAATGAAAGGTTGTGTTTGTGTGTATGTCGTGTCGGTCAGTTCTGCCTGGGGTAGGGGGCTCACTGTATAGACGGAGTTCTCAATGCGGTCACCTCGAAGAACCTCTCCTAAATTCTCGGCACTGTTCAAGATCTTTTTTGGCATACAATAGTTTAGGAAATAGTAATGATACGGAAGTTGAGTCTTTGTGGATGAAAGCTTGTTGACTTTCACTTGAAGGGGATCACCCTGTGGGAAAAAAGGACACTCACCGTGAGACCAGGAACAATAATCTATTTGTATAGTAAAAAGGAATAGAACTAACACATAATAACATACTAAATAATTCAATTTCCTGGGTAAACAAGTATATATATATATATATACACACACACACACACAAGGAAACGCTCACCTGCGAACCAGTTCGTACGTACTACATACGAACTTTTTTGAGAACTCATCATATCTGATGAGTCTCGCAAATCTGAACGGTCCACATGAAGCGGAACCTCATAAAACCCCCTGGTACGAATTTTTACTTTGATCCAAAACTTCGGTGGGCCATGAAAAATGCAAAGAGTTTCTTCCCTTGATTTGAATTTCTCTTCGCTATGGCCCACCAGAATCTTAGATCAGGGTGAAAATTCACCCCCTAAGGTTTCATGGGATACTGCATCTTATGGACCGTTCGGATTCGACACCCATGACACGTGTGCAAAGGTGCGCACGTGCGTAGGTGAGCATGCCTCTATATATATATATATATATATATATATATATATATATATATATATATATATATATATTATATATATATATATATATATATAGAGAGAGAGAGAGAGAGAGAGGCATATGGATGCTAAGGTCAACAGCATAGGCAGCAGTGCTCAAGTTCAACAAGAAGAAGGTGCTTTTTTAGTGAATAATAAGTTGTAGCAAAATCATGGGAATACGATCTTACAATATTTGTCCAAGTTAAACAAAATGCTGTTTTTCATCTGATCCAATATTGTGACAGGCAATAGCTTCATGTGAAGTTTGAGTGTTTGACAGATATCTTCCAAATGGCACTTCCATCAGTTCCATCCAAATCTTGTTGTCTCCTACAGACAACTGCCCTACTCTTTTCCTTTTCAGCAATACCCTTTAAAGTGTACAGGTGACAGCTTTCAACAGAGGCATGTCAAGGCGCCAAGACTTCCAATCCTGGTCACCTAAATCAAGCGGATATTGTGATGCTGGTTGAGCAGGACCCTCCAATGACAAGAAGTCTACAGCTGGCTATTGTACGAACGTTAGAGGTAATTAGGTTAGTCGGAAGAGTAACCATGACGGCCCACTTGTTTGCTAAAGTTGAGCATTATTACAATGGCTCATGCTTATTTGGCTTCGTTCTCTCCTTTAGGAAATGGTTTGGAGTTCCTACTCATGTTCCCTTGCATTGTGACAATTAAGCCACAATTTGCATAGTTTTTAATCTAGTCTTTTTCACTAGAGAACCAACACACTAAGGTGACTGTCACTTTGTGGGAGAGAAGATTTCTGTCAAGTTATTGTCTACTCCATTTGTCCAATCAAATAATCAGTTAGTTGAGATTCTGATGAAATCCTGTAGTCCATCTCATCTTGAAGATATTTTGGGCAAGCTGGGCCTGTGCAATATCTATGCCCCAGCTTGAGGGAAAGTGAAGGAGCATGTGTGTTTGTGTATAGACATATTCAGTCATACTGAGGGTACTGTGCTGTGTGTTTGTGTATTTTATATTCAGTACTCCCACAATAGCTTAATAGCATGTTTGTTTCAGAAAAGGTTTGGGCCTGTCATCTCCCTACCTCTGAATCTCATACGGAGAAGAAAGAGATATCACTTGACATCAATTTGATTTGAATTGAACATAAGTTATAGCTGACTGGATCCATACATGCGTGTTCAGAGAGGTTTACATTCTCGTCTAGAAACCAGGTTTAACCTGGATTTTGATGCCTTCTTTGCTATTGTTGCTATTTTGAGAAAGGAAGAAAATATGATTGCTTATCATGCATGCATTGACAAATATGTGTTATCATCAATTTCTGCTCAAATATGCCTCATTTGTCAATATCTTGAACAAAATTATCATCAATTAGTAGCGCTAATATCTCACAAACAAATCTTGATTTTTAGCAAGGAAACCAAGATAACATCTCCATAATCAAAGATCTATAGAGTGATTCAAGAACCAAGACCGTAAGGAAATTGGTTATTTAGCAGAAAATTAAAGTATGTAACAACTACATGTAGCCCAACTTCGATAAGAAACATAAAATTTGGAGAACTGACACCTACATGCAGGGTACCACAATTTGTGGTAACTTATGATCATTCCCCCATGACACTTGTGTAGGACAGCAGTACCATGAAAAAAGTAGGTCCCACCACAAAGATCGCCTGGCAAAAAAAAATCAGGCCAGACCAATCATCAGGTGAGATGCACAGTTGACATCAACGGATAACTGGACTGACTCAACATACAGGGATGACCCACCCAATGAGAGGATCAGCCTGATTTCCAAGGCAGGCGATCTTCATGTTGGGGCCTATCTTTTTCGTAGTACTGATTTCCTATGCAAGTGGCTTTTGGCAGTAAATGTGGTACAACACCACAAGTTGCGTACCATTGCCTGATGGTGACATACAGCATTGTGAATATAAAGGTGGAATATAAAACCAGTCTGTTTTCATATGTAAAACCAAAATCATCAACCTTTCTAGCAGATTTAATTTCCTGACATGAAAGTCGTACAGTGTACAAGTCTATAGTTACATTTACCCAAATAACTAAAAAGGCTTCTAATTTAAGAAACAAACTTCCTGACATTGCGAAACGGTTTCTTATTTTTGACAATGGTATTTAAGTGCTGGATCGGGCACTGCGGATCCTCTAAATCCAAATTCTCAGGATATGGGTGCCGCAACAAGGATCAGTCATAACTCGTAAGTACAATCAGGTTAGAAGATCAACCAACCAATATGACAAGTTGGATTTACAATTTGTATGATTCGCTATGAATTCTAAATAACTTAACAGATCTAGACTGATTTTTTTTTCTTTTATTCTTTTTTGAAATATTAACAGATCTAGACTGATAACACTATAAGATCTGGAATTTAAGTAACAGGGAATGGGGATCCATTGTCCCGGCATCCAAGTACCTGGCGTGAGTACTCTAGCTTCTTCAGAGATCCGGGTGACAGATTTATGAGAAATGGATTTCTTGCATCTTGTAGGGAAAAGATTTCCCATATTGGAAACGGGTTTCATACTTGAGCTAAATTTCTCAGAAAAATGTTAAAAGGTCCTGAATTTTTTGGTGATATGGCTAAGATATGACAGTCAACATAGATATTTAAATCTGAACCTAGAATTAGACAATGAACCTATCAAATAATATCAAGTCAACAACAAACAGTTTTACAGAAAGTAAGCACATTAAATCACTCTTCCCCCAAAAGAAAAGTAAATAAAACAATATAACAGGAAGAAAAAGGATCTAGAAACATCAACAATCAGCTACAGATTACACATTAAAAAATGGATGCACATATTCGCAGCCAGACAGGCTCTTCCTACACCCTCCAAAATGAAAAAATAAATAAAGTTTTAAGTAGTAACAGTTATTTCCCATATTTCAAGCATGCCGCCATGCAGACAGCACATCATCACCCACAAAACAGGCAGACAGAGATGCACAGAGCAAATACTAAATAGTTTAGAGCAGGAGGGGAAGATAATGAAACTGAAGAGATGAGAACTAGCAGATGGCAGAAACTGGCCTAGCAACATCTTTGCTTCCTAAATACTAGCCCAAATCAACAACTGTTAAATTACATAGAGAAGCTGGCTAAGGCAATTTATCCCACTGCTCCTATTCCACTAAGCATAAAGGATCTCGTCATGTCAATTAAGTGTCAAAATGTTAAATAACAGCGCGATTGCATCATAAATATTTTCCCACACTTAGGCTTGTGGTACTCAGGAAATGAAAATAAATAGAGGGGGGGGGGGGGGGGGGGGGGGGGGGAAGGGATCCATTAGCGATGATACCGATAGTTCTGTAGGCCCTGATTAGTGGTATCTAGAAGGAAAGACATGCAGACACCAACGGGATGCAGCGAGGATATGAGTTATGACATCAGTCTATCTGTATCCTAATTCCTGAATCCTGATGCATTTATGACCCATGTGTCAAAAATACACCCAGACCCATATCCAAGTTGAAGGACAACTGGTAACTTGCAGCAATGTTTTTGGAGCCAGATGATTGTATCCGTATCACAGAGCCTAAGTAATTTGCAAAATGTCTTTGGGGCCAGATGCTTCCATCCATATCAGAGAATGCTAGGATATTTGCAACCAAAACAGTGGATTCGACTATGGGGATGTCTTTTCGAGATCAAACAATAGATTTTTTTATTTTTTTTTTTGTTCAAATTCTTCACACTGGAAAATCTAATCACGAAGAACTAGAGCTACGTGAAAGAGTAAATAAGGGTTCAGAAAGGAAATAAAAGAAGAACAGCCACCCCCAGTCCCCTTAAGACAATTAAAGAATTAAAAATTCTCTAATAAGCATTTAACAGCAGTCTCTAAAGCAGAGATGATTAAAATTAAGCACCAATCATGACTAGATTCAATGAACCTGCTGCATATTTCTATAGAACAATTCAGCCTGAAATTTTTCATGTTTAAGGTTCCATTCCTGTCCATGGAAATTGGGGCAGAACAAATTATTTTCCTGCCCTAAGACGTGTTGACAGTGATTTGAGGCAGAATCACATTGATTCTGCACCCGGATGACATTTCTCCAAGGACACCCCAAACATTCCCAACAATGCCCTTTGGGGGAAAACTACACTATACAACCTTTGACATCCCAGGAACATCCAACAGCCACCTTAAACGAAGACTTTCAGATTGAATGACCCAAAAAGAGCTTCTAGGTCTAAAATTACTGATGGCATTTTATATCAATATCCAAACACAATAAAAATCAACATCACGGTTTTCGATTGCGTTTTCAAAGTTACTCAGTTGGAGACCAAAACTTTATGACTTGCCTCGACTTCTTCCATTTTGGTCACATTTCAGTCTAGAGACACATTTCATTGTGCATCAAACCCAAGTCCACTTGGTTTTAGACAATATTTAGAAGTTCAAACCATAATCAACATAAAACAAAGAAGAAGGTATCATTTATAAGGTGTAAGTGACTCAAACTGCAATAAATCAATTAAAATAAGTGGAAATGTTTGAAGTGGGACTAGCCCCACTTCATTTACAACAAGGGACAAGCAGCCAAATTGATATTGGATCATTTCCAGACCAACTTGAAACAAAGGGAATTACAGTGGTGTTTGGTCATCATTATGAATCAAATGGTAACTGAAAGGCATCTTTTCAATAGAGAACAGATTCTGTGCCTCAGGAGGCATGGAATTTTCCATGCCTCGACATCATCCCAGAAATGTGACCCACATTGATGGGATCGAAGCCATTAATTTCATATTTTCAATAGTGAATGGGCCATGGCATGAAAATCACAATCTTTAGCCAATTCTAGCCATTTGATTGGTGAGATACAAAGGAACGCTAACAGACAAAAAACAACAACGGTTCCCATAAAGTGAGGAAAGGCCCATTTATTAGATGGCACAGTGAGTGTAGTACTCAAACTGGAGGCACGAAAATGCTGTGCCTCCCTTTTCAATAGTGAATTGGATTATTGCAATTTAGCTCAACTGAGCATCCAAACACACCATAAATCACATGCTACCAAGCTATCAAACTTACCTAACTACGCTAAATCTAAGCTAATCTTCCGCAAATCACCGAACTTCCAAAAGCCAAATAAATGTCAAGCCAGAAAACGCAGAAGAAGTGGAAAACCTAGTTCCTGCATAACTCAGATTCTATTTTCCACCAGCCCCAAACACACCTCTTCTTCATCCAAAACCATCGGCAAATTCCTTTCTCGGATCGAACATGCATCTCCAACCACAGACCAAATCGAAGATCGACCCTCCGATCCTAAAGGTATTTGAGAAACCCATCTCGATTCGACAGACCCGAAATCTTACAAGCCCAGATCCAACATGAATAGCACGAAAAAATCGCCGAAAACGCAGATCCCAAAACCTCAGATCTATTTCCATTTCAACAACGATTCAAGAACAGAAATGAAAGGAAATGAAATAAGAGAGAGACAGAGAGGGTTAGTAAGCAAGAAAGAGCTGAGCGGTTATAGATCTGGTGAAATTCGAGAGCATGGGAAGGGAGAAGGAGGATGAGACACGTGTACCTTCTGGAAATCTTGAGGAGCGACGCCAGGTAGGTAGAACGAATGGGCCGAAGGAATGAGAAGAAAAAGGGCGGAGAAGATGAAGAGAGAGGCGATCGGAGACGCAGCAGCGCTACCCATCTCTCTCTCGAGCGACTGAGACGAGGCAGAGTCGACAGAGAGCTTCCAGAAGGAAACGGAATCGATAAAAGAGAAGCGAATTGTGGAATTTCACTGTCCTACGCCCGAGGGTGATCGCATTTTACTCGGGTATTCCAATTAGAGAGTTGTTTGAGATACTCTGGCTGCGTATGACGCTTGATATGCAGTCACGTAGATTTGTATACCTGAAATATATTAATTAAAATTAAACAAAGAATGGTGTAAACCACTGTATCTAAGTTACAGTTGGATTCGTCGAACCATTGTAACGTCTGATTCGTGGGCACTTGTCGTTTGAAATAAGATCATTGGATTAATTTTCATTTAACCGTCCAAATAAATGCTGGGCAATCTAATAGTTGGATAACCAGATAATAGTAATATTTTTCTCATTATATATCAAAACTGATTCCCATAATTTGTACGGTTTTTTTTTTTTTTTCATTATTTGTATGACATGCAAATTCTCAGCTTGCCTGCATATCATCCATCATACCAAAGTATTTATTTCTCTTCCGGACCGTAGAAAACGCGGCATGGTTGCGTGTTCCACGGTTTGCGTACTAACAGCGTCAGTAGAGAGGTGGATATTGACAGTGCTCTTTGGGCCCGCTTGATATATACATGTTTTATCCTAGACGTCCATATATTTTTCGAGATCATTATATAGTATAAGCCCAAAAATGATCGATATCCAAATCTCGAATGGACCACACCACAAGAAAACAGTAGAGATTGAATGCCCACCATTAAAAACTTTCTAGAGCTCACGTGTATGTTTATTTATCATCCAGCCTATTAATTACGTAACGCACGCCTTCATGAAAAGAAAACACTCAGCTTAATTCAAAACTTTTGTACCCTATAAAAAGTTTTTAATGATAAGTATTTAATCATCATTATTTCCTTTGAAGTGGTCCATATGAGATTTGTATTTACCTTATTTTTTGACTCATGTTGTAAATTAATATGAAAAAATGAATGGATGGAGTGGATAGAAGACATACATCATTGTGAGGTCCACAGAGCACCGTCAGTAGCAACTTCACTACTTACTACCGCCGGTACTGTCGGCAAGCACCGTCAGTAGACAGTAGACACTTCACTGCTTGCTACTGCCAGTACAGTCGGCAATCCGCGTTCCGCTCCATCCACCGGTGCGTGAAAGCCGTTTGGATAGATCCAGCGTGCCAACGTGGGACTTATATTGAATTGACTTGGGGTAGATGCCAATAATTTTTTTAGTTGAAAATACATTCGACTTGAAAAGAGTTTTAATGGTAATTGATTTACATGCTATCATGACTGTGCATCGAGCCGAGGTGGGCCAAGCTCGGCTTAACTCTTTTATGTTATACTCGCTCGAGCTCAACATTGAAGCTTGGCTTGTTTGCCAAAGCTTTCAAGTCGAGTTCGAGTCGAGCTAGTGATTTGAGTCGAGTCGAGTTTACCTTGGTAGGGTAAGGAAAAAAAAAAGAGGTAATGAGGCCAGGTTGAGTCGGGTAGAATTTCTTAGTAAAAACTTTTAAGTTTTAACTTTTCTTTTAAAACTTAAATATATATATTTAATATTATTATAATAGGTATAATATATTTTATTAAAATATATTACTCGAGCCGACTCGAACTCGAACTTGAGATTTGAGTCGAGTCGAGTTAAAATACACCATGGTCGAACTTGGCTTGAACTCAACTCAAGCTTTGGTAAACAAGCTTGACTCGCTTTAGGTCGGCCTTTCAAGCCGAGTCAATCTAAGCTGAGTCGAGCCGAGTCGAGCTAGCTTGACCCGTGTACAACCCTACATGCTATGCTGTTTTGATTTTAAGTGATAATTTATTTATAGGTAAATAAATGGTGTGTTTAGGTAATTTATAAAGTGTTTACCGTAAATAAAGTAGGTATTTAAGTCATTATTAGGTGGTAAAAGTTTTTAAATTTTAAAAATCACATAAGAAGGGCTTTATTTGTTTTTGTAGGATCCTAAGAGAGCATTAAAGCATGCACACACTAAACATATTAGGTGTCTTCCACACATCATAGTTGGCCTAAATGCAATTTATAAGTTTTTAATGGTGGACGTCTCATTCTTCTCTCATGTTGTCCACTTGATAATAGACGAACTGTTTTTTAAGGTATAGAAGAGTATTGAGAGAAGTACATGATGGATAGATTGGATGTACCGTACACATTACAATTGACCTAATATATAGTCTACTATGTATAGTGACTTTTAGGGGTAATGACTTTACCCATAATCTGAAATATAAACTTTTACTAGGTTTCAATTTACATCCTTTACACGCAAATACATTTATACAAACACCTCCTACAGTCATATTAGCAGTATTTCCTTTACAACGTGGGGACTTTATAAGCATCCAAACGACATCGATGATTTATCCTCCTTACCATACATATGTAGATCACAAATGTAAAGAGGAATTACAAATGATGTGGTTATTTGATACTCTCACAAACGCTTCATACACATGCTCTGTGAAATTATAACCCGTGATCTAAAATTAAACCGGCTAAATTGTGAAACCTACTCTTTACAAGTGACCATCTGAAATTTAAGTTGGTTGAGCAATTCTATCATATGATTGCCGTGTACTTAATTGTTGAAACATGATTATTGATCATATCCACCGTCCAAGCAATGTCTATTAATCCCATGGTCAGGATATCAGATAAGCTAATTTCGTTGGCTAAGATGTTTAAATTGAGACATAATGTAGGCAGTTTAATTTAAAATACTTAATAATTCAATTTCTAAGAGGCTCACTTCAGTGGTACCTACTACAGTATTATGGAACGGATGTGGGGCTCACATGATCTATGCATGTAATCCACAGCGTCCATCAGATGTCAGCTCATGTTACCTCGCATGGCCTATATACCAGCCGGGCCACAGCACAGGGAACAGGACAGAGCAAACACCCAACCTTGATTTATGTGAGGGACTTGCAGTGTTTTGTATCTGTAATCCAGGCCATTCAGACCCAGAGAAAAAAGTTCAAGAATTTTTGGTCTCAGGTGAAGGGAGATTGAAATCAAGGCCTTATTTTATTTACCGTGGTCCACTTGAGTTCTAGATCTGAATGATTTTTGGTTATCCATCCCTGCATAGAGTACGAAAGCTTCTCCCCACTAGTAGGGATGACAATTGGCCGAGTTCTAGCCAAGCCATGTTTCAGACCAGCCCACACAGTAAAACCAGGCTTGAGCCAGAGTGGCAAGGGGTCAAAACAAACAGTCCCGACTCTACCCGTGATGATTATGCAGGGCCCAGGTCGGAGTCCATCCCAAGCCGAATCCTGACTACCATCTCTTAACCAAGAACCATGATACAAAAATGCCTTTGAAGCTTTAAACGAACCGTCTGGGCTGGGCTGGGCTGATCTGATGGGCTATATGATATAGCCCAAACATGGACTAATTAATATAAGGGCTTAAATTTTAGGCCCGGGTCCATTGGTCCAGTTTGTCCCACTGTCGATGGGCTATACCCAAAAATCTCCCAGATTTGATGGCCCCACCAACAACTATTGGACCTTTTTTGAGTTGAATATGGACGGTTGATTTATTTCTCCTTTTAAGCGGCCATGTGTAGGACACTGTTGGGAAGGTTATTTTAGTCCTAGCAAGGAGATTTGGAGGGCATAGTCCATCCATTGAGGATATAAATAAGAGCAATGGTCCAGATTGACCAACCATGGGTCCCACTCGTCCTAACTCGAAATCCATGTTTACGATGCAAACACGCAGGCGTACCCTCATATGGAGGGGCGCGGATGAGGTGAGTTTGGGCTAACAGCTTAGTGGGTGAGCCCCTGATCTTAGGGCCCACCTTGATGTATGTGTTGTATATCTAATCCGTCCATCAGTTTTGGCAGCTCATTTTAAGAGATGCTCCCACAAATCTCATTAAAAATGATTGTTTAATTATCATTGTTTCCTGTGAAATAGTCCATATAAGATTTAGATTTATCATTGCTTCTTGTGATGTGGTCGACCTGAGATTTAGATATGCCTCATTTTAAAATGAGCTGAAAAAAATGGATGAACACGTGGATAAAGTATAAACATCACAGTGGGTCCACGGAGCTTTTTCAGCAGCACCGACTACGCAGGGGACGCGGATTTCCCGCGAAAGCCATCCGGAGTAAGTTCCTGCGGTGGAACCCAGGTGGGGTCCACTGTGATGTTTGTAATAAATCTATTCCGTCCATCGGTTTTTTGAGTTCAATTTATGACATTACCCATAAATGAGCCGGATTCAATACTCAAATGGGCCGAAAACTTGAGAATTGAATGTCCACGGTTGAAATATTCGTGGGGCAAGAAAAGTTTTGAATCATGCTAATATTTTTGTTTTAAATTCATTCCCCTACGAATGACCTTATGAACGGTATGGATGGCATGTAAACATTACTGTCAACCCAGGGAAGTTTCAACAGTAAGAATTTCCCTAACCACCTTTTCCTTTAGTACAGCCCACTTGAGTCTTGGATACAATTTTGGTCCAATATCCTAAAATTAGCTTTAAAAAACGGATGGACGGGTTTGATTTCTCACAAACACTACGGTGGCCCCCACCTAGGAAATCCGCGTCCCTACGCATGTACAAATGCGGTCACTGCCGAATCCGAGTCCGGATGCACAGGCTCCGGTTCCCTGCTCGAGATCGAAAAGTAGGGGATGCTTTGGGCGTGAGAAATCTTCCGAACTTAACTTCAGCCGAGGATGTAATAATGTTTATATAATACGAAGAGGTCTGTAAGAACACATACGGACCCTTTACTGTACGTCGCAACTTTAGCCATTGGATCAGTAAGTTTTAATGACTCAAAACCTTTAATATCATGGAGATCAATGTGGATGAAGAACAGCCTAAGTGATCTCAAACTTAAATATTTCAACCCTTTGATTATTCGAAGATAAAATAAGCCGTCCATTTTTAAAGAAAACGAATCAAATGATCAAAGAGTTTCACTATTCTAATGTGGGAGTCATAATCTTTTGATGTAACCATCGGAGGTGAGGCCCATCATATAAACGGATTCGATCAATGAAAGATTATTCCAAATCCAACATCTAAGGCCGCGACATATTATATAGATATATGCCATGATGAATGGAGCAAAGCTCTAGATACTGTTAACTCAGGAGAAATTTAGGACCGTGGATCCTACCTTTTATCAAGCTGTTTTTATTAAACAATGCAAACTTTGTTTTGCAACTTATACCTGCTCGTGCGGACAGCGAATTTGTGGACGAAAATACCCCTCCTTTCACGGAAACGGATTGGGTACTCTCCTGCCACCAGCCAATGGCAGTTGGTCGGTTATCTATGGGCCCACCATGATATATGCTTTTCATCCATGCCCTCCATATATTTTTCCTTATCATTTTACGATATGAGACCAAAAATGAGATATATCCAAATCTCAAGTGTACCACATTATAGGAAACAGTGTTGAATGAGCGTCAACGATTAGAAACCTTTAGGGGGCCCATTGTGATGTTTGTGAGAAATCCTTCCCGTCTAAGTTCATTCATAGGGTCACAAAGACATGGATGAAGAGGAAAAAAAATCATATGATCTAAAACTTCTGTAACCCCTAAAAGGGTTTCAATGGTACACGTTCAATTCCCACTACCTTTTACAGTGTGGTCCACTTGATAGTTATATCTATCTTATTTTTCGTCTCAAGCCTTAATAAGAGCTCGCCAAATAGATGGATGGTTTGGACATAACACAGACCTCATGATGGGACCCACAAAAGCAGCAAAAAAAAAAAAAAAAAACAAACGGTCGTGGCACTGCCGCCCACACAGTTTGACTATGGTTATAATCTGTAGCCATAGTGTATCGAAAATTGCAGAATTTTTTAGGCAAACTTGTTGGTCTGGACTTTTTCGATAATATCGAAAGACTTTTGATATATCAAAGCTACGGTTATGGCTACGGTTATAATCCGTAGCTATAAGGTTTTTTTTTTTTCGACATTTTGTGGGTCCCATTATGAGGTATATGTTATATCCAAACCATCCATCTACTTGACGAGCTCGTATTAAGGCTTAAGATGAAAAATAAGACAGATCTAACTATCAAGTGGAAATTGAGCGAGACAAATTGGAAATTGAGCGGGACAAACCTATTTCCAGTTTGTCCTGCTCAATTTCCAGTTGATAGCTAAAAATGTCTTATTTTTAGTCTCAAGCCTTAATATGAGCTCGTCAAATAGATGGACAGTTTGGATATAACACATACCTCATAATGGGACTCACAAAATGCCGTGAGGATTACAACTAACGGAAAAAAATAAAAAATAAAAAAAAGCTAATGAGTTAGGGTAAGTGGGACCCTATAGCTACTGATTATAACCGTAGCCATAACCATAGCTTCGATATATCGAAAGTCTTTCAATATTATCGAAAAAGTCCAGAACTGTCTAGCGAGTTTGTCTAAAAAATTCTGCAATTTTCGATACACTATGGCTACGAATTATAAACGTAGCCAGACTAGGCGGGCGGCAGTTTCACGGCCGTCTGTGTTTTTTTTTTTTTTTTTTCCTGTATTGCTTTTGTGGGTCCCATCATGAGGTCTGTGTTATATCCAAACCGTCCATATATTTGGCGAGCTCGTATTAAGGATTGAGACGGGAAATAAGATAGATCTAACTATCAAGTGGATCACACTGTAAAAGGTAGTGGGGAATTGAACGTCTACCTTTGAAACCCTTTTAGGGGTTACGGAAGTTTTGGATCATATGAAATTTATTTTTCCTCTTCATACAGGTCTTTGTGACCCTATGAATGAACTTAGACGGAGAGGATTTCTCACAAGCATCACAGTGGGCCCCCTTAAAGGTTTCTAATGGTTGACGCTCATTCAACACTATTTCCTGAAATGTGGTACACTTGAGATTTGGATATACCTCATTTTTGGTCTCATATCATAAAATGATGTGGAAAAATATATGGACGGCATGGATGAAAAGCATACATCATGGTGGGGCCCATAGACCACCGACCATCCGCAGTTGGCTGGTGGCAGGGGAGTACCCAATCCGTTTCCGTGAAAGGAGGGGTATTCGCCCTCAAATTCGCTGTCCATACGACCTGGTCTAAGTTGCCAAACAAAGTTTGTGTTGTTTCATAAAAACAGCTGGATAAAAGGTGGGGTCCACAGTCCTAAATTTCTCTATACTCTGGAAGCGGATTGCTTGTGACGCCAGGCACAGAGGGCTGTGTGCGGCCACAGAGATGTCCGTGACTCCATCCATCTGTTTTGAAATACCACAATGAGAAAGGATTATAAAAATAAAGCAGATTCAAACATCATGTGGGCTATACCACACGAAACAGCAGGGGATTAAACGCCTGCGGATGACAAAAGTTTTGTATCACGATAATGTTTGTTCCTACACTGTTTCGTTGGTGTGGCCCACCTGAATTTTGAATATTCCTTATTTTTAGAATACTATCTTATTTTTGTCTTTCAAAACAGATTGACGAAGTGGATTTGACACGGATATCTCCGTGGACCTCACACAACCCGGGCACACGAATATCTCTGTGCCCGGGATCACAGGTAAACGGCCTCCCTGTACTCACGCTGATTGCATACTAAGCATACTGACTAAACTCTGTGGGGCCCACCATGATGTATGTGTCTTATCCACTATGTCCATACATTTCTCCAGCCAATATCTGTGAATGACACCAAAATTAAAGCATATCTAAAGCTCAAGTGGACCACACCATAACAAATATCACAATTGAACCGTTACCGTTGAAAACTTCTTGGGGCTACAGAAGCTTTGGATCAAGCCGATATTTGTCCTTTCCCATCATCCATGTCTTCATAACCTTATAAACAGATTGGATGACAAATAAACATAGCTATGGACCCTAAGAAGTTTTCAACGGTGGACATCACTATCCCCATTTTTTCATGTGGTGTGGTGCATTGAGCTTTGTATGTGCTTAAATTTTGGGCACATGCTCTAAAATTAGCTGATAAAATTGATGGACGGCATGGATAAGATATATATATATATATATATATATATACTATATATATATATATATATATATATATATATATATATATATATATATAGATATATATATAGATATATATATATATATAGGTGGGCCGACAGAGTTTACTCAGTACATTGCAACCTAATGAGTTACTCAATCAATACGCAATCCACGTTAACTATACTCTTGACTTGAGACTGTGAATGTCGGCAGAAATTGAGGTGATTCAAACCGTCCATATCATGGGCCTACAGAAGGACCATAACCAAGGAGTCTCATGATTCTTCTAAAATAGCATATTGTTTTCGTGCAAGGTAAGGTGGACTTATCAGACGATCGGTCTAGATCACCGACCCATGGCCCCACGTGTCAAAACTGAGTGTCAAGAATTTGGATCAACCTCCTTGATGGTTTAAATGCTTAGTATAGGGATTACGGAAATTTATAAAGCAAATATAATAGAGTTTGATGTCTGGTCAGGTGGGATAATGAGAGGGATTGATGATTCAATGCCGAGCAAGATGGGGAATGCATGTAGAGGTGGACGCTGAGTTGAACTGAGTCAAGTTGGGCTTGGATCGATCAGCTGCTACCCTCAGCTTGAGTTCAAGTTAGCTCGATGATTGAGTCCATTTGGCCGCTTGACTTGACTTAGTCGATGGTTCGAAAAAGTACAACTTGCTCGACTCACACATCATAAATAAGTTAGGCTTGATTTCTCAAAATTGAGCCTGGCTTTCATACCCCATAACGGTCTCGGGATTCAAACACAAGACTTCTTCCACTCTGATATCATGTTAATTAATCAATAATTTATTTGAAACCTAGAGTTAGATGGTGTATCAATGTATATTGAGGGAGCTTAACATTTTAATATATAAAAATAAATAAAAAATTACATCCAAAGAGCGAAAATTGAAGCCCACTTGCTTGGCAACCATCATCCTATCGTCCATCTAATAATGGAATGAGTAACTAATACTTAGGCACATGTGGTTCTTATCTCATCATTTTCCATTTTCTCCTGCTATAACACGGGATGTAGAGGTAGCGTAAAAGAAAGAAAACTGATAAAATACACATAGGTTATGATAAAGTTATTTTTTCTCCCACCAAATCTGTCACATGTAAAGAATAACCTATCCATGCAAAAGGTGGGCCGGATCATAGTGATTTCCTGATATGTTAATCAGACTATTCCACTCGCTGAGTGGGCCACACCAATCCACTAAGTAATACCATCAGATGTCCATTGATGTCTCTATCGTGTCCTGCTCTGTGCGTAGGGAGGGCTGCTTGGATGTCCACATGAAATACAATTGATGCAGGGATGAATGTGATGAAGTCGATCACTATCTTCCTTTAAGGATGCCTACTCCAAATCCACGGAGCTTCTCTGGACTCCTCACAGAGACTTCTCGAATTCATGAGGAAAAGGCAAGGAAATTTCGTAATTTGATTAATAAATAATAAAAACGAATTTACAACCAATTAAATAGTGATATCAAAACTTAGAAGAAATTTCAAAACCAAACTCCACCTCGAACTCCCTAAAATTCGTCACTTACTATAAATAGTAAATTTACTATTTATAGTAAGAGTCCCATGTGGCACAACGACATTATTCTTTTACTTTTTCTAAGTACTTTTCATGTTGTACACAACTCCTAAAGCCCAATGGGTGAAGAATTACAATCAAACCAAAACTTCCTAAAAATAGTAAAAACGGAAATAAACAGGAAATTCGTCTGTCAATCTGATGGAATCTTGCAAATTCGGCGTGGGCAACCCGGCTATGCTTGGTTGGTTGGCTAAAGTAGCTCGTCCAGCTCCCAAATCATATATGGTACATCGAGTAACTCATTCTTTTTTGTGAGATATGCATGTTTTAAGGTTCTTACGGTCTTGATGACTTCTGCCTCCAATCAGGCTTTCTCTGATCCATCTTGGACATGAAAGTGTCCACGACCCGCTCTACATCAACAATCCAGGTCATCAAACTGAACTTATAATCTGTCCAAGTTGGAAAGCTAAGGAGGCATCAAAACTCATCCATGCTGACGAGCAGTTAGGTGCAATCCTCTCTAATTTGGGTCAGAAAATTGATATATTTTAGGTTTAGAATCTGCCCAAATTGTACAATAGTATTGACCCTTAAATTTGCTCTTTTAGCATTTGAATTGAGGATTAAATCTGCCTCAAAATGAAAGCTTATAAAGAGCTATGAATTGTCCACTTTTAATTACATTTTAGGACATCCAAAATTTTCTATTTGGAGAGTCATTTGAACACTTTAACCCAATAAAATTAGACCTATGAATTAGGTGCCTAATCTATCCTAAAAAAATAAAATAATAGGTGAGCTGCATGCTGCCCAGTTTGGATCCAAATTTGGACAACTAAGCTGGACAGTTTGGAAACACCCATTGGGCACAATAATTTACCAAAATTAGGTCGTCTATTTGGTGAGTAGGGATGTCCAAATATGATCAATAACAAACATTTAAAAGACTTTTAAAACTTATCCCTACTTTACCATCAGATGGACTAGAAAAGTTGTCCAAAGGCATGAATAAAGATTGCCCAAAATATTAATATATTTGGACAAATTCAATGTTCAATTTTTATACAAAAAATAAAATAAAATTATAAGCTGTAGTTGGCTTTCAAATGTATACAAGTTTGGGCAGATTTGAGTATTCTAAATCCTATAAAAATCGGTGAAAGTTTTAGCTGTCAAGTATGGACAGATTTGGGTCAGTTTGATGACTTAAATTATGTACAACTTATGTGTGCTAATTTTTACTTCAAGGGTAGACAGATTCAGAACATTTCGATCATTCAAAATAAATAATCAATTTTGAGTATAAAATAAATAAATTTGTTAAATAATTCTATCCAAATTTTGAACCCTAAGCTGTCCAAAATTTTGAATTTATTGGTTGGCTCCTAAAGCAATCCAAGTATAGACAATCAAGTAGTCCATAAATCGCACCAATAATGGACCATCAATTCACCTTTAAAACTGTCCATTTAATAGTTGTATTGAGGGCCAACAATAAATTCCAAGATTAGACCCTTTATATATAATGGTTTAGTATGTGAGCTTGTACAATAGCAACCACGATTTGGTTATGCATAGTTTGGTACTAGCTAAGTTCAAGTATAATCATGGATTAGGTTGTGTTGTAGCAATAAGATTATCATATAAATTGAGTTTTAGAATGATCAAATGGTAACTCTTTATTTCTTTATACTTATTGTTTTCAAAAATCATATCTATTTATGATCTTCACATAAGCATATTTTTGGATTATAATAGCATGATTTTAGTTTAATTCAGCAGTTCAGAAAAGCTTAACTTACTCGACTCACACACCATAAATAAGTTGGGCTTGATTTCTCAAAATCAGCTTGGTGACCGAGCCCATTTGGCCAGCTCAACTTAACTTTCATACCCCATAAATGCTATCGGGATTTAAATACAAGATTTTTTCCACTTTGATACCATGTTAAATCACCAATTTCTCTAAAACCTTGAGTTAGATGGTGTATCAATGTATATTGAGGGACCTTAACATTCTAATAAAAATTACAAAAATTTTTGCATCCAAAGGGCGAAAATCGAAGCCCACTTGCTTGGAAACCATCATCTGATCGTCCATCTAATATTAGAACGAGTAACTAATACTTAGGCACATGTGGTTCGTATCTCATCATTTTACATTTTCTCCTGATGTAGAGGTGGCCTAAAAGAAAGAAAACTGATAAGATGCATATAAGTTATGATAAAGTTATTTTTTCTCTCAGCAAATCTGTCAGACGTAAAGAAGATCCTATCCATGCAAAAGGTGGGCCAGATCATAGCGATCACCTGATATGTTAATCAAACTAATCCATTCACAAAGGGGGCCACACTAATCTACTAAGTAATACCATCAGCTATCCATTGATGTCTCTATCGTGTCCTGCTCTGTGCGTAGGGAGGGCTGCTTGGATGTCCATGTAGAGTACAATCCAGGCCATCAAACTGAACTTATAATCTGTCCAAGTTGGACAGTTGAGGAGACATCAAAACTCATCCATGTTGAAGAGCAGTTGGGTGCATAGATTGATCAAAACTTGAACCATTGAAACTGAACCACACATCGACTATGCAATACTCGCACACCCACACACGCTGTAGTGGGATTTCACCGCCTATGGGTATTGTACCCAAGACCTCGTGTTGAAACTCCTTAGAGTCTGCCACTAGGGTAAGGATACAAACCCAAAAATATATTAATTAAAAAATATATATATTAATTATAAATGGCTATGAACTGTCCACTTTTAATTATATTTTAGGACATCCAAAATTTTCTATTTGGAGAGTCATTTGAATACTTTAACCCAATAAAATTGGACCTATGAAGTAGGTACATAATCTGTCCTAAAAATAAAATAATAGTTGGGCTACACGCTGCCCGGTTTGGATCCAAAATTGGATAACCAAACTGAACAATTTGGAAACACCCATTGGGCACAATAATTTATCTAAAGTTAGGTTGTCCATTTGGTGAGTAGGGATGCCCAAATATGATCAATAACAAACATTTAAAGACGCTCAAATTTGATAAATGAAAAGACTTTTAAAACTTGTCCCTAATTTTTCATTAGATGGACTAGAAAAGTTGTCCAAAGATATGAGTAAAGATTGCCCAAAATATTAATATATTTGGACAAATTCGATGTCCAATTTTTATACAAAAATAAAATAAAATTATAACTGTAGTAGGCTTTCAAATGTATACAAGTTTGGGCAGATTTGGGTATTCTAAATCCTATAAAAATCGGTGAAAATTTTAGCTGTTGAGTGTGGACAAATTTAGGACAATTTGACGACCTAAAATTTGTACAACTTATGTGTACTAATTTTTACTTCAAGGGTAAACAGATTCAGAATATTTTGATCATTCAAAATAAATAGCCAATTTTGAATATAAATTAGATAAATTTGTTAAACAACTCTGTCCAAATCTTGAACCTTAAACTGTCCAAATATTTGAATTTATTGGTTAGCCCCCAAAGCAGTCTAAATATAGACCATCAAGTAGTCCATAAATCACACCAATAATGGACCATCAATTCACCTTTAAAATTGTCCATTTAAGGGTTGTATCGAGGGCCAACAATAAATTCCAAGATTGGACCCTTTATATGTAATGGTTTAGTATGTGAGCTTGTATTTGGTTATGCATAGTTTGGTACTAGTCGAGTTCAAGTATAATCATGGATTAGGCTGTATTGTAGGAATAATATTACCATACAATTTGAGTTTTAGAATGATCAAATGGTAACTCTTTACTTCTTTATATTTATTGTTTTGAAAAATCATACCTATTTATGATCTCCATGTAAGCATATTTTTGGATTATAATAGCATGGTTTTAGTTTAATTCGGAGAATCGTAATTTGTCGTAGAATGAAGCTTTAAATGAAATTTTTTATTTTCATGTTTACAGAACCAGGAACCCTAAAATTAGAATACCAAAAAAAAATGGGGTGATTAAGTCCCCTAGGTTGAAAGTCTCTAAAGTGTAAGAGGTAAGGTAGCTTAGACCCATATGTTGGAAGTCCCTAAAACTCAAATTGGTACTATTTGGACATCCATTGATCGAGGTTGATTGGGTAGGCACATTGGAGAGTGCAACAAACTAGCTACACATGTCAAATGGAGTAGTTTAACTAACATATAAATGGTCCCCTCATTGATCGAGGGTGGTTGGATGAGCACATAGGTGAGTGCAACAGACCAGCTACATATGCCAGGTGAGGTGTAAGGAAAGTTAATGTCCGTTGTAGTAAAGTGACCATGGTGTTCAATGAAAATCAACTGTACCGATTATTTTAGCGAACCATCTACACATTCCATCATGCATCTATGCATTAGTTTTACTAGGATAATGCATTTTCGTAAATTCTTTTTAAATTTGTTACCGTAGTTTATTTCTTGATATTTTGAGAAATGTAGTGGAGGCTTACTCATTGGGTTGTTAGATCGTTTTATTATTTTGTTATAAAATTAAAGGTTCATATTAGAGCTGCAATGCATGAGCTATATCTCTTTATTTGAGTTTTTTGTCTGGGACCTTGAGTAATTGTAATAATTAAAGTAGCCAAATGAAAATGTATTTTCGTGGTATTATGTTATAATAATTATGATATCTTTATATGAAATGGTTATATGTGAATATTGGATCCTTAGAACAATAATCTTGTAACTTAGAATACTTAGTTTCGCTTACAATACGACATTAGGGTCGAATATATACTCAGGTGTTAGAATCGGGGTGTGACATAATTAGCTAGCGGCAACTCCAAGTCAAACGTTTAATATCCAACATTCAATCATATAGTTCTACAAGCAAAAGCCTGAAAAGGCCCCAAGAACATGATCTTTACAATTCCAACATTTACAATAGGGATAACTACTATTATCCAACAAAAGTGATTCTTTAAAACCATAAGCAATCATTGAAGATCTCTAACAATTAAATAAATCAAATTGTTGACTAAGCTTATTTTTGTAAATAATGACCTTGGCCATCCATATGAAACATGAAAAGTCAATTTCAATGCAATCATAATAAGGAAGTAATCTTCAAATTGCGGTTGCATGCTCTCTCATGTTCAACTCAAAAGTCTTATTGCAATTTGATGCGGAACATGTCACAGATATGTTCCTAGCATGGTTGGGCCAAAAGAAGATGGATCGTAAATTGACCATTACTTTTGATCCGGGTATCGTTATGGGGCACACAACCTATCAATCTTTACTGAAACGGGCCACCGAGGTGAACCGACCCACAAGGTGGGTCGCATCTATCCGTTTCGTTAGAAAGCACGCGCTTTCTGCTCAAAAATGAATTTTTAGAAAAATTTTATTATTTTTAGTAATTTCGAATTTTTTAATATTTTTAGAGTTTTAGATTTTCTTTCCTTTTAGAAATAACTTTTAGTTATACTAAGACACTTCTAGAGAAAGTTTATTTGCAATTTTTATTTTTAGAAACTAGGCCTTAGAAGAGTTTTATTAGAATTAGGATTTTTATTAGAGTTAGAATTTTGCTATTTTTGGTAATTACGAATTTTAGTTTATTTTTTTCTTTATTAATGGTGTAAGGAGGCACATTAGAGAATTATCAATTATTCATTAATCTATTTCGAATTTTTTTAGAATTTATTTATACTTTCTGCTCTCTTTTCTCGTGGATTCGAGAAGTCTCTGTGAGGAGTCCAGAGAAGTTCCGTGGATTCGGAATAGTTATCCTCTTGAGGAAGACGGTGCTCTACCTCACGTCCTCCCCTACGTCAGTTTGGTATCAAAGCGAGGTTTCTCCTCGGATCGATGACTTCTAACGATGGGTCGGGCAACAATCCTATGGGCGATGCTCCAAGAAATTCACCTTTAACGGCGGCAACTTCCGAAGTAGCGCAACGAGAGAATCGACAAGTCATGCAAGGGCTGCAGGCTTCCATCGACCGCATAGCGGATCTCTCGGCGAAAAATCTAAGACAACTCCGTGTTCATGGTGGTGATCCACCACCAGCAATTGCTGGAATTCATAATTATACTGATCGTAGGGCGATGTTATCAATGAACCAAAGGATGATTAAAGAATTTAAAATGAAAGTCGATCTTCCTAGTTTTAATGACCAACTCTACTTCAAAGACTTCCTCGATTGGTTGCTTGAAGTCGAACGTTTCTTCGACTACATGAATATCGTAGAAGAAAAGAAAGTTAAACTTGTGGCCTACAAGTTGACGGGCAGAGCTTCAGATTGGTGGGAACAACTTCAACTCGAGCGGATGAGACAGATAAAGGCGCTAATCCGCACGTGGTCGCGGATGAAGAAGTTATTGTGCATGCGATTCCTCCCTCGAGATTACGATCAGGTATTATTCCAACAAAACCAAAATTATTATCAAGATAGTCGATCAGTAAAAGGTTATGAAGAAAAATCCTATTATTGGTCCGCGAGAAACAACTTTATCAAAACGGAGTTACAACAGACCACAGGATTCATCAGTGGTGAACATGTGACCTCTATAGGAATGGAGAACCAACCCAAGACTTCTAAAGTGGAGGGACAATATCTCATCACTGAACAGGCCTTTGTTAAACAATATGAGGAAACGGGAAATACATATCCATTAGTTGAAAAGAAAAAATATGTGGAGCCTGTGAATATCTTAGAGGATTTGGAACCAATATCGCAGGAGTTCAAGAAGGTTGTGCTCGATGAACTCTCTAATAAATTACCTCCCATACCAGATATACAAAATCACGTTGATCCCGTCTCAGGGGCAAGTCCGCCTAATTGCCCACATTATTAGAAAAAATACGAGATCCTGAAGGCAGATGTGGAGGAACTAATCGATATTGTCAAGTCAAGGAAAGCATGAGTACATGTATTGTGTCAACTCAAGAGCTTAATGCCAAGTGCATAAAAAGAGCTAATGAACATCGACATCGGAAGTTATCTCAGACTCATGTGCTAAGTCTCTTGCGTAACTCGAGGACGAGTTTTTTTTAAGTGGAGGAGTCTGATGTAGAACATGTCACAGATACGTTCCTAGCATGGTTGGGCCAAAAGAAGATGGATCATAAATTGACCATAACTTTTGATCCAGGTATCGTTATGGGGCGCACAACCTATCAATCTTTACTGAAATGGGCCATCCGAGGTGAACCGACTCACAAAGTGGGTCGCATCTGTCCGTTTCGTCAGAAAGCATGCGCTTTCAGCTCAAAAATGAATTTTTAGGAAAATTTTACTATTTTTAGTAATTCTGAATTTTTTAATATTTTTAGAGTTTTAGATTTTCTTTCCTTTTAGAAATAACTTTTAGTAATTCGAAATAGGTTGTGCGCCCCATAACGATACTCGGATCAAAAGTTATGGTCAATTTATGATCCATCTTCTTTTGGCCCAACCATGCTAGGAACGTATCTGTGACATGATCTACATCACAATTTAGGGCTAATATACTCAATATGAACACTAAACAAGGAAAGATGTAGTCATTTATACCTTACTAGACTAATTATTGCTAAGCTATTCAAATGTGCCGAACAATCTTTCTACTGATAGCAATTATATGAAATTTACACTATATGTAATACCATTGGTGATCCTTCCTAGATAACAATTATATGAAATATATATATAATACCACTAGTGTAGTGCAATTTTACCACGCAATTAGTTTTTATGAGGCCATGGAACTTTGGATTTTCAAAGGACAGTGTGGTTGCATACTAAGGTATGGCACAAAATTTACCCACAAAAACCCTTTTTAAAGCTTAGATTTTACTTGCCCAAATTCTTTTGCTCTCTGCCTGTGTCACATGATCTTTCTTTACAATCTCTTCTCATGTAATTGTCTTCCTACTCCTGTCCCCTCTCTCATCGTAAACCGCATGTGTTTTCTTCATTTGAGTAGGCCACACATTTTCACGTGCATGCATGTAGCATACATATTCTTTCTCTCTCTCCTTCTACAAGTTGCATCCTTTCTCTTTATCTCTATGCACATGCATAAGTTGCATCCTTTCTCTTTATCTCTATGCACATGCATGACACATAGTATACACCCTATATTTAGAATATGAAAATATTTTTTAGCGTCTTGAAGTTACTTTTAAGTTAGACAACCATGGTTCTGATGAAGTTTGAAACCATAGAAAGGTACCCATCTAAGATCACTTTACCACATTCCTATGTATTCCCTATAATAGTTTGCCTTGGCCCATTTGGATATACTCCCAAACCTAGAGTCTATGCATGGAGTGCGATCAGCTAAGACTTGTTTGGGACAATCACAAGCTAATTCATTGGCCAACATATAAGTTCAAGCCCATTCCATCCCAATTCAATAGGATGGAGAAAGTTAGACTGGGTTGGTTGTCATGCTTGCTTTTTGCATATTCACACCTGATACCTGTTTGTTTTGCCTATTATCAGGGTAATGCAAAAGAAATGAACAGTGATTATAAATTACTTTACATATCTCCTGATAACAGTTGCATTTGGCCATAATAATGATAATAATTTTACATTGTTTAATTTACATACGGTAAAATCATAATGATGACAATTTTACATTATTTTAATGTTAAATTCTCATTAAAAGAATCTAATAATATTATTTGAAATGAGATTTTTTAATAATTATATAAAACTACTATAATTACAAATTACTTGTTTGTTGAATAGATATACATTTGATGAATCATTCCCACATGTAACTTAACAATGGTAAAACACTAATAATGACACAATTACTTTACGTTATCAGGATAAAAGGCAAAAAAACTGGCCTTTAGCTGTGGACGCATTGATCATCATGTCTAAGTCTTATCTTCTGTCATTTAGCTAAGCCCTAGTCCATAGTAGGTCACATAAAGGCAAACTCAAACTCATGTGGTTCAAAACTTAGGTGGACCAGAATACGAGATTACAGATATTTAAGCATGTTTTTACATGATCTCGCCTAACAGAGCTTTGAGAGACCTATTTTTTGGGATAAAAAAATAACATTAAGGGACACATACGATGGACGGATTGGATGTTACGCACACGTCACTGTGGGCCCTACATGACGCTTTGCAGGTTAAGCTTCACCTACAAACGTTTGCAGTGGATCCAGCCTTGAGTGTAGCTACGGTCTTTTTCATGGGCGAAGAGGTTTGGCCTCTTGCCTGCTGGATCATGAATAGTAGTCCTTACCAAACATCTGACACGGTGGACCTAGGTTGTCCTTCGACCCAACCCAACCGTCCTTACCAAACATCTGACACGGTGGACCTAGGCTGTCCTTCGACCCAACCCTAGTTAAAAGGGAAAAGCTTTGATACTCTGGCAGAAAGTGATGGATGATACACAGGCACTTAGAAATTAATTAAGATTTGTTCATATGGCATATTATAATTCAAAATAAACCATCCAATTTATGTGTAGCAGTTTATATGTATTATGAACCAACATTTACCATTATTTGATTATTTGACTATCAGATTGGCGGACAGTTGGATGGATAAAAATAAAAAATATACGATGATCTTATTTCAAAATACAAGTGTCCACGAATCAGGAGCTAGGATTGTTCAACCAATCTGATTTTTGGATTGCAACTCAGCGTCTATAGGTTTCACAATTTAATCAGTTTAACTTGAGTTAATATATGCTATGTGTACCATTTCCAAGCGACTGCGTATCAAGCATCTTACGCAGCCAGAGTATCAAATAACTCCCCAGTTAAACATGGGGCTGAGCCAGTCGGTTCAGATCGAGCCCGCCCATGTTCCAGCCCTACGTATACTGTATACTATCCCCGGATCCAAGGTCGGTGGATCCCTAACTGTGGGGCCACCTGTGATGTACTTTCCTTACATCCACACCGTCCATCCATTTTTACAGCTCATTTTAAGTGGACCATACCACAAGAAACAGTCGTGACTGAATCCCCATCATTAAATACTACGTAGGGGGCCATCAGAATGTTTATTTGCCATCCAAACTGTTGGTAAGGTCACAAAGACCTGGACGAAGAGACCACACAAATATCAGATTGATCCAAAACTTTTGTGGCCCACAAGAAGTTTTTATGCCCCGTTACCACTATTTCGTGTATTATGGTTAACCTGAGATTTGGATCTGCTTCGCTTTTGGGATCATGCCCTAAAATGAGTTTTCAAAATGGGTGGATAGCATGGATATAAGGCGCATATATCACAGTGGGCTCCACGATCAAGGATTGAGCACCTGACCAAAGGATGATTGACAGATTTTTGGGGCACTTGTACGCATCAGATCCTAACCAAAAGGTTGGAATTTTGATGGACCAATCCCACCTATATATATATATATATATATATATATATATATATATATATATAGATTATCGGGAGATGGTCACCTGCGCACCTTTTCACGTGAGCACCGATGAACACCTTTGCACACGTGTCAGGTGCACAGAATCTGAACGGTCCAAGTGATGTCGCACCCCTTGAAATATTATAGGCTCAATTTCGGCCTGATACAAAACTCTGGTGGGCTATGGCAAAAGGAAACAGTTTCCTCCCTTGATTTGCATTTCTCTTTGCTATGGCCCACCAGAGTTTTGTATCAGGCCGAAAATTGGGCCTATAGCATTTCAAGGGGTGCGACATCACTTGGACCGTTCAGATTCTGTGCACATGACACGTGTACAAAGGTGCTCATTGGTGCTCACGTGAAAAGGTGCGCAGGTGACCATGTCCTATATATACACACCTACGCACATATGCACGCGTGCACCTTTTCACACGTGTCATGGGCGTTTAATCCGAACAGTCCATAAGATGTGGAATCCCATAAAACCCCAAAGGATGAATTTTCACCCTGATCTAAGATTCTAGTAGGCCATATAAAAGATAAATGCAAATCAAAGGACAAAACTGCTTTCATTTTTCATGGCCCACCAAAGTTTTGGTTCAAAGTAAATATTGGTACCAATGGATTTCGTGAGGTTCATCTTCACATGGACCGTTCAGATTTTTCAGACTCATCAAGTATGATGAGTTATCAAAAAAGTTTATATATATATAGGCGTGGGACAGATAGTCAAATAATACCCTATCTTGATTTTTAGTAGGCAAGCCAAAGCCTAGTTAATTCTCCGTTGTTCTAATTAAATTCAATGAAAAAAATTAAAAATAAAGAAAAAATAAGAAAGTAAACGGACATGGGCCATTGCATCATGATTATATCAACTACTCTAATTAAAATTAGTTGGAGATGAAATCATTGAAGCGGACGTTTTACTATTTCTTTACACCATTATTGAATTTCTTGCTCCTGGCCAGGATTAGGTGAGACACCTGACCGTGGGGCTCACAGTGATGCATGTGCCTTAAATCTACACCGTCCAACTGTTTTGAAAGCTCATTTAGGGCATAATCCCAAAATTGAAGCAGATGCAAATCTTATGGGGACCATACCACATGAACAGTAATGATCGAATTCCTACCATTAAAAACTTTACGGCCGCCTGGATGTTTATTTTCCATCCACCCTGTTGATAAGGTCACAAAGATATGGATGAAGAGACCACACAAATATTTGCTTGACCCAAAAATTTCGTGGCCCATTGAAAGTTTTTAATGGTCGATCGCCACTGTTTCCTCTATTATTGTCCACCTGAGATTTCGAGCTGCTTAAGTTTTTGGATCATACCTTAAAATGAGCTTTCAATACTGGATAGACAGCGTGGATTTAGTCATGTACATCAAATTGGGCCTCACAGTCAAGATCCCACCCACCTCGGTGGATCCGGCGTCTCACCTGATCCGCACCCTTTCCTTCTTTCCCAAAAGTCGCAAGAGCAATATATTTTTTAATCTCTCACTTTACTTAAAAAAAGGACAGCAACGTAAAAGCTGCGTTTCACATCAAAAGTGGTCACGGGGTATTGCTGTAGGTGAGACCCTGGACTCACCCAAGAAGGTGAGGCCCTTACAATGGGGCTCATCTTGATGTATGCATTCCGTGCACACTTCGTCTATATTATTTTTTAGATAATTTTAGGATATTATCCAAAAATTAAAGGTGATCCAATGATAAGGTGGACCATACTCTATAAACAGTAGCGATTGAACACTTTACCATTAAAAAACTTCTTAGAGCACACCTTAATGTTTTCATAGTTTTTATTTGCCATCTAATTTGTTGATAAGGTTACATAAGCCTGCATGAAGAAAAAAAAAATCAGCTTGATTCAAAACTTTTGTGGCCCTTTACTGGTCAATCACCAGTGTTTATTATGTTATGGTCCAACTGATATTACGATCAACTTCATTTTAGGCACAATACCCTAAAATGATGGAAAATGGATAGACAGCGTGGATAAATAATAAATACATAAAGGTAGGCCCATGGGAAGGGCTACACCACCTTGGGTAAGTCCGGTTCGGGCTCTTGTCTAATCCGCTCCTCCCCACTGGTATAGCAAGAGGTGTACACGAGCCTAGCTAGCTCGGTTAGCTTGCTCGACTCAAAAACACTCGACTCGACTTCGTTCGAAGCTGAGCTCGAGCATAGTCAAGCTGATTTTTTGAGCTCGAAAATGAGTTCAAGCTGGCCCCAGCTCGACTTGACTAGACTTGAATCAAACCCGGCTCAAATTGAACTCGGATCGAACGAGTTCGGTGACTCGGTTACTTTGATATTGATCTTGCTCACCAAGTATTTGATAAAACGACTCAAAAAAGTGTGGCTGGTGGCAAGGAAGGTATGTATACGAAACCAACAACCTTTTTTCTTGATTTTTATATTGCCTGGAAGGTGTTTTGTTTGAAAAAATATTGTAAAACCATTGTTGTTATATCAAATACAGTGAGATTTTAAAGGTGCACTCCAAGTGTTTGTGAAAATATTGCAATGGCAAACTCGGCTCGAATTAGCCCGAGCTGCTGACTGAACCGAGTTGAGCTGGCCAGTCAGGCTCGAGGACCGAGCCGAGACGAGTTTGAGCTGAGGTTAGCTAGTGGCAGAGCTGAGTCCAGCTGAGGGCAGCTTGAGTCGGTAAGACTCGATGTACACGGTACACACCTAGGTACAGGTAAGATTAGCTCCACCCAATTCCTTCACGAGAGAAGTAAAATTATACTCGGACAGAGAGGGAAGGATGATAACCAGGCACTTATAATTGCATACTTGGCATAAGAAGTAAGTCAAATGAATCATCTGAATAGCGGGTCCCAGATTTAGATGTATCATAAACTAAAATTTTAACTTATTTGATTACCTGGTCATTGGAATGGTGGACAGTTAAGGTTAGGATTGTTAAGCCAACCTGATTTTTGGATTATGACTTAGCAACAGTGAGTTCGATTAGTTTACTTTGAGTTAATATACGCCACATGTACAATTTCATAGTGCCATGTACCAAGCGTAGTATGCGCCTGAGTATTGTTATAAGTAGAGCTGTACACGAGTCAAGTCGAGTCGAGTATCACCCTACTCGTACTCGGTTCTTAACACCCGAGTGCTGCTCGTACTCGGCTCTACTCGGCTAACCAGCAGGGACTCCCTGCTCGTACTCTACTCGCCCGAGTACGAGTCGAGTACGAGTAGTAAACGAGTCGAGTCGAGTTGACTCCGAGTTTTCGAAGCGAGTTCGAGTACGAGCAGAAATCCCAAATATTAGGTTAATCTCAATTATGCTAAGTGATTTTGAAAATTTAGGGAAAACACAAATATCAGGTTAATCCCAATTTCAAATATCAGGTAATCCCAATTCCCAAGTCGTTCCTGCCCAGCTCACCCGTCCTCGAGTTTCTTTTTGATTTTGAGATATTTAGGGAAAACACAAATATCAGGTTAATCCCAAATATATACTAAACAATTTCTATATTAACATATATTAAATAATTCTAAAAATCAAAAATCAAACCCACACATACCGGGCGAGCTGGGCAGGAACGACGGCAGCTGCGTGCAGGGCAGGGCGATGACGGATGACTGGATGAGTAGCAGCCTGGCAGGGACGAGCTGCGGCACCGGACGAGTGGCAGGGAGGAGCTCCGTCACCGGACAGGCCGCAGGGACGAGCGAACAGGGGACGGGCGTCTAGACAGTGGACGGCGAGTGAGAGAGAGAGATGGAAGAGAGGGACGGCTGGACGGCGCTGGGAAAGGGAGGGGAGAGAGAGAGAGAGAGAGAGAGAGAGAGAGAGAGAGAGAGAGAGAGAGAGAGAGAGGTTTGAAAACGGCCACTGGAGGGAAGAAGGTTTCGAGCGGGTGCTTGAAAATGACGGGCGACTGAGTGAGTGAAGTAGGATTTTTTTTTTTTTTTTACTTATATATATGGGTACGAGTCGAGTATGAGTCGAGTACCGAGTCGAGTACACGAGTTGAGTACCTCCAGACTCGTACTCTACTCGTAATCTAAACGAGTAAATGAAACTCGCTCGTACTCGGCTCTAACTCAGATGAGTCGAGTACGAGTCGAGTATTCCGAGTCGGGTCGAGCGAGTACTCGAGCCTTAGTCTGCTCGTGTACAACTCTAGTTATAAGTATCCTTGCCATTATTGCAAGCGTAGTACTCGCTCGAGGAAGCGGATTGCCTGTGACCCTGGGGAGAGAGATACCTGTGCCTGGGGCTGTGTGGGATCCACAGATATGTCCTTTGTAAATCCATTCCGTCCATCTGTTTTGAAAGATAAAAATAAGACAGGAGTCTAGAAATTTAAGTAGATCTAAAACTCAGGTGGGCATTACAAATTAAACAGTGGAATGAAAACGCCCATCATGGAAGTCTTTCTGGAGCTGACCGTAATTTTTATATGCTATCCAAACCGTTCACAGGGTTATTATCACTCAGATAAACTGTAGTCGTAAATATCATACTGATACAAAACTTGATGCCCCCAGTCGTTCAATCCCCACCGTTTGGTGTGGCAAGGCCCACATTAGTTTTGTATCTAATTAAATTTTAGAATCCTGTCCTATTGTAGTATTAAAAAACAGATGGACGGAGTGGATGTGTCACGGACATATCTGTGGGCCTCCCACAGCCCCCGGGCACAGGAATATCTATGTGCCCAGGGTCACTTCCCACCTACAGGCTTCATTACGGTAACTTGGGGTACCCCATGCCACTATGTTTAGTCAAACCGTCGGTTGTCCATTGATTCCAACTGTGAACTGTGTGGCTCACCTGATGCTCTGAGCGATCGAGCGCTCTTCCAAGTGGAGCATGCCGTTTTCACGGGGAGCGGATTGTGGGTAGGTGATCTTTGAAAAAAAAACTGTGGGACCAGATGCTCTCTCCACCACTCGCCAGGTTCTATCCAAAACAGTAGCTGCCATCCTGTCTTACACTGCAATGCTCTCTCTCTTTGATTCCTCATTGAAAGTTTCAATTGAGAAACCTCTATAAGAGTCCTCTACTACACACAACTTCTAAACCATGGATGGAACCAGTGCGATCGAGCCATCATGGCCTGAATTGCTAGGCAGCAACCAATGGGAAGGTCTACTTGACCCTCTCGACCTCAACCTCCGTCAACTCATCCTCCGTTGCGGTGACTTTTGCCAGGCCACCTACGACGCCTTCAACAACGACGAGCACTCCAAGTACACCGGAAGTAGCCGCTACGGGAAGCGCAACTTCTTCCACAAGGTAGAATTTGAATCCGCCTCGAATTATGATGTTTTTTGCTTTATCTACGCCACGGCCGCTATCGACGTGCCCAAAGCATTCCTCCTCCACTCCCTATCACGGGAAGCGTGGAGCCGTGAATCGAATTGGATGGGTTACATTGCCGTGTCCACAGACGAAGCGAGCCGAGCATCGGGGCGGCGTGAGATCTATGTCGTATGGCGAGGCACCACAAGGGACCTTGAGTGGATCAACGTCCTAGATCCAAAGCTCGTATCAATTGAGCCATTGCTAGCCAAGGAAGATCACCAGCAACAATCCCATTGGTACGATCATCTACTGGGCCACAGCAGCAGCAGCGACGACGAAGATGGCCCTAAGGTCATGAAAGGTTGGTATAGCATCTACACCTCTGATGACCCCAAATCCTCCTTCACTAAATTGAGTGCTAGAGACCAACTTCTAGCTAAAATCAAGGAATTGGTAGATTTGTATAAAGATGAGGACCTTAGTATAACATTGGTGGGCCACAGTCTAGGAGCTTGCTTAGCTATTCTTAGCGCATTTGATATCGTTGAAAATGGGTTGTCTAAGGTAGGAGACAAACCCGAATTCCCGGTCTGCGCAATTGTTTTCGGGTCCCCACAAGTCGGTAATAAGGCCTTCAATGAGAGGTTGAAGAAATTGCCTAGCCTCAAAGTCTTGCATGTGGTGAACGAGATAGATCTAATCCCACACTACCCAAGTGGACTTTTGAGCTACACCGACACAGGTGTGAAGTTGGTCATCGACACCCGTAAATCGTCCTCCTTGAAAGACTCGAAGAATCCAAGCGATTGGCACAACCTTCAGGGTATGCTACATATTGTTGCTGGATGGAATGGGAAGGATGGAGAGTTCGAGTTGAAGGTGAAACGGAGCATTGCGCTTGTTAACAAGTCGTCGGAATTCCTTACGGATGAGTGCTTGGTCCCAGGGTCGTGGTGGGTGGAGAAGAACAAGAGCATGGTTTTGGGGGAAGATGGAGAGTGGCAGTTGTCGTCGCCGTCAGAAGATGATATCCCTGTTCCTGAATTTTAATAGGTGAGGAAAATGAAGGTTTGTGTTCTGTTCCTTGTATTTATTTCCAAGACATACCCATGTAGTAATGGTGTGAGCCTGCCATTGCAAGTACTGTACGTTGGGTGCCTATTAGGTGTTTGATCAAGGTTTCGAGTTTTTTTTAGAACAAATAAGAGCATTTAAATGGCAGGGGTACTCACCCAATGGTTGGATTACCTTCAGATGTGCAGGTTCTCTCACATGCACATAGTTTAGAAAATGTTTTGTGTGTATAATTTTGTTAGAATAATCTCTCTCTCTCTACTCGCAACCGTTAGATAACAATTGGAAAACCCTGATTAGAGACTTAGGGCCTGTTTGGGAGCGTGGATTTGGAACCCCCTGGATTCCGAACCCCAGAATTAGAAAACCCCTGGATTTGCAATCCTCCCCATGTGTTTGGCACCATGGAGTGTGAATCAACTTTAATCCAAAAGTAGTATCCATGGTACATTTACGGGGGTTCTAATTTAATTACTAAATCAACTTTAATATCTTTAATTAGTGAGATATGTAATTTTTGACACAATGGTTGTGATAAACCTGCTGAAATATATGCTTTACCCAAAAATGATGAAATTCCAAGTCTTGGGTGGGCCACAAGCACAAAATCATGTCTGAGTGACTAACCAACGATTTTTAATCGTTGATTTATACGGACAATGTTTGGACGGTGCTGATTTACATGGACAATGTTTGGACAGGGCTGATCATCATTAGTAGGCCATGTGCCCAATAGAATGATAGTGTATAGTGACACACATGTTACACCTGCAACTATTGAAATGATTTTAGGTATAATCCAAGCACTCACTGTGGATTACAAACCCCCTCAAAGAGGGGATTGGAAACCCCTTGGATTTGAAACCCCCATTTACTTTATGCTGCCAAATTACGAGGGGATTTGAAACCCCCTCAAATCCCCTCCAATCCATGGTGTCAAATGACCCCTTAAGATTGTTTGATATTCAATTTGGACATGTGGTCACATGTGTAGTGAATGGCTCGTTTGTGATTGTGGGTGTGTGAGTATGTATATGATAAGCGTGCCACTGTTGTATTTGACTCGAATCAAATCAAGCGCCTTATAACCCCATACGCTAAATAGTCAGATTAAGAACAAATCTATGAAAATTAGTCTTACTATTCAGCCAACGATGAATAAGGAAGCATGTGATTTGTGAAGGGAATGGTTAGTCCCTTGGATGAGTTTTATTTTTTTTGCCTTGAAAACGATTTTTTTTATTTTTAATCACGATGATGATAGTTTGATATGTTCATTAGTAAAATAAACGTTTACAATAAAAATAAAAAATATAAAGTCAAGTGTTAATTTTATTAATCTAAATATAGATGTAGTATAATCAACATATAAATAAAGAAATAAAGCAGAAAATTATTGACCATGGTTCGAGCAAACGAGACAATTGTGGACAATTCACAAACTTTTAAATCTGGATAAGTGTGAGACAGTCGTGAAAACTTGAATGATCATGTTTAATAAGAAAAAAAAAAAAAGAAGTTTGATTTTCTTATGGAACATACATATCAATATGCATGGATGTAACTTCGTTCTACTCCTAGACTTCTGTTTGTTCCGACGGCAACAAAAAAATCTTTGTCATATGTGGACTTTTCCTAGTATTTCATTACTAAGTATAGTTATGCTTTTTTTGGCCGATCTATCTGTTCAACTTGATAACTTTTTTGATAGGGGTGGCAATGGGTTGGGTTTAGATAGTCTAGACTCAAAATCCAGGGTCCAAGCCAGGATGGGCTAATAATAGTAGGCCCAAACCTGTGCCTGAAAAAATTGTTTAAGCACATACCCTACTCAAACTAGCCTGGAATATCTCTGTGAACCCCAAAGGAGCGCTGGAATATCTCTCTTCCCAATGTTGGACATACATCATAAATGTTGCATGTTGTACCCTATCTTAATTAAGATCTCTAAGCGTGACACATTTATTTCATCTTTAATACTGATATTTGACAAATAGATAATAAAATAACTAATTAAAATAGCTAATAAAAATCTTTTATGTGAAATCCTGTCCATCCAGAGATCAAACCCTCGAAGCATGACCACTAGTTACACGGGCCACACCGTGAAAAACAATGGACTGCCACCAATCTCATCCAATGCTAACTGCAAGATATTGGATCCGCCTTATTTTTACACAAAGTGATTTTGTGTTTGTATATCATACACCTGTCAGGTCGGCATCAAAGCACTTGTTGGACGGTCTAACTAATTGTATTTTATCTCTTTTTAAATTAAAAATAATAACAATCTCACAGTTTTTACTGCAAGTAATGAATTTGTGCTTTGTGTGGGTTGCAAATCACGCCATCCATGGGTCCACATGTAGTGATGGTCGGATCTAACCCTCTCTCTTGGCCTACCTATTGGGCCAGCCCAAAAGCCTCATAACCGAATATATACCTTTAGTTAAAGGTAGGCCATGGATATGTAGAAAAATAACAGTCCATGTTGATCGCCACAAATCAATGGACAGGATCATCAGATCAGATAACACTAGCCATCCACAATAGGCCCAAAGCAGTCCATATCACCCCCCTCGTGATTATTAGATTTGGGCAAGATGAAGATTTCTTACCCGACTCTCTCTCTCTCCCATGGCTCGCTTGTACCCGGAATCGGATTGTGTACTGAGTTATTCCGTACCTTAAGGGGTACTGAGTTGACGTGGAAAAAAGCGTGGCCCCGATCCCTCTTCCAAACGGCGACAAAAACGCTGTCACCGGCTCTCTCTTTTTCTCTCTCTTGCGTAAAAAGAAACAGCGACGTAATCGGAAACGGATTGGCTATTGCCCATGACACCAGCCTCGGGGCTGGTGGTCGGTGCTCTGTGGGCCCCACCATGATGTATTTGTTTCATCCATTCCGTTCATCCATTTTTACAGATCATTTTATGGCTTGATACGAAAAATTAGAGGTATACATATCTCAAGTGGACCACACCGCATGAAAACAATAGTGGTTGGATATCCATCATTAAAATCCTCCTAAGGCCCACTATATTGTTTATTTGACATCTAATATGTTGATTAGATCATACAAGCCCAGATGAAGGGAAAAAACAAAAATCATTTTGATCCAAAACTTTTATGGCCACAAAATGTTTTTAATGGTCGACGCCATTCAACGCTGTTTCATGTAATGTGGTCCATTTAAGATTGGGATATACCTCATTTTTGGTCTCGTACTGTAAAATGATACGTTAAAATAGATGGACGGCATGGATGAAACACATACATCATGGTGAGTCCCACGGAGCACCGACGTAATCGCTCATCTCTTTCCATTGGAAATCGGTTTGCGCGGTGCTTACTTATCATACTGTGTAAACTTAGTTGGGCCCACCTTAAATATATGTGATCTATCCACACTGTCCATCCGTTTTTACAGCAAAATTAAGGCGTTGAGCTCAAAATTTAAGCATATCCAAAGATCAAGTAAATTATACCACAGGAAAACATTATGAGTAATGATTTCCACCGTTGAAACCTTGCTAGGCCCCGCTAGGCCCTGCATTGATTTTTATTTGTCATCCAACCAATTCATAATATCATAAAGACATGGATGAAGGGAAAACACAAATATAAACTTATCCAAAACTTCCATGGCCCAAAGAATTTTACAACGGTAGACATTCAATTCACACTATTTTCTGTGGTGTGGTCCATTTGAACTTTATATATGATTAATTTTTCGTCTTAAGCAATTAAATTATATGGTAAAATAGATGAACGGAGCAGATAAGATAGTGGAAATTTATGTATCTTCAGCATTTAAATTTTTAAGCATTTAGCATTTAGCCATCCATGTAAATAATATAATAAATTATGTATCTTCAGCATTTAAATTTTTGGTCTTAAGCATTTAGCCATCCATTTGTAGGGGAACAATCAAACGGATAAGATAGTGGAAATAAGGTGCATCTTCATGGCATCAGCCATCTACCGTGCAAACTGCCAAATGAACGGTCCATATATATGCCAAACTACTCCTTACGTGAGCAATATTGGCCCAAAATAAAACTATGGAGAAGTCATTGCAGATACGTAAACATATGTTCTAAAATGAGGCAGAGGTGATTTTTTTTTTTAAAACTTCAACTACCAAAATAAAATTAAAAAACGTTATGTATCTTATCCACTCCGTTCATCTATTTTACCATATAATTTAAATGCTTAAGACCAAAAATTAATCATATATACAGTTCAAATCGGCCACACCACAAAAAACAGTGTGAATTGAATGTCTACTGTTGTAAAATTCTTTGGGCCATGGAAGTTTTGGATAAGTTTATATTTGTGTTTTTCCTTCATCCATGTCTTTATGATATTATGAATTGGTTGGATGACAAGTAAAAATCAATGCAGGGCTAGCGGGGCCTAGCAAGGTTTCAACGGTGGAAATCATTACTCATAATGTTTTCCGGTGGTATGATTCACTTGATCTTGGATATGCTTAATTTTGAGCTCAACGCCTTAATTTTGCTGTAAAAACGGATGGACGGTGTGGATAGATCACATACATTTAAGGTGGGCCCAACTAAGTTTACACATATGATAAGTAAGCACCCTGCAAACCGATTTCGACTTGTTTCTTTTTAAGGGAGAGAGAGAGAGAGAAAAATAGAGAACGAGGGTAACGGCACTTCTGTAGCCGTTTGAAGGAGGGATCGAGCCCCACATCTTACACTAGTAGCTTCTTTCCACGTCAACTCAGTACCCCCTCAAAGTACAGAGTAACTCATTACACAATCCGATTCCCTTGTACCCGAACCCAAAGGGAGCAGTTTGGCTAGTGACGCTGCCAGTAATTAGGTGGCTACTGGTAGGTGCTCTGTTGGCGCCACCATGATGTATGTGTTTTATCCATGTCATCCATTCATTTTTTCACATCATTTTATAACTTGATTCAAAAATGAGGCAGATCTAAATCCTAGGTGGACCACACTAAAGGAAAAGGTAGTGATTGAATGTCTACCATTAAAAACTTCCTACGCCCATTGTAATGTTTATTTGATGAAATTAGATAACACTCAATATGATATTATTGTACTGAGTAAACTCTGTTGGCCCCACCATGAATGTATGTGGTTTATTGCATCAGCAATATATATTTCCGGTTTATTTTCCGGGTTGAACCCAAAATTGAAACATATTCAAAGTTAAAGTGGAACCAACAGCAGAAAACAGCCGGAATAATGATTTCCACAGTTGAAACCTTCCTATAGCCCATAATGATTTTTAATTTTCATCTAACCTGCTCATAAGATCACAAAGATATGGAAAAGGAAAAGAACAAATATAGGTTTGATATAAAACCTTTTTGACCCCAAGGATTTTTCAACGGCAGACATTTATTTCACATTGTTTCCTGTGGTGTAATCTACTAAGCTTTGGATATACTTCTGTTTTAGGCTAAATCCATAAAATTATATGGTAAAATGGATGGATGGAGTGGATAAAACACATTAATTACAGTGGGCCCCACAGATTTTGCTCAGTATGCTTAGTGTGCTGAGTTATTAGCAACCCGCTTCCTTATTTGACATCCAACCGGTGGATTGGGTCATACAAAAAGTAAAAAACAGATATCAGTTTGATCCAAAACTTTTATGCCCCAAGAAGTTTTATAATGGTGGGCGGTCAATCAACACATGTTTCCTATGTTGTAGTCTACTTGATATTTAGATCTACTTTATTTTTGAGTTCATACCATAAAACAATCAGAAAAAAATGGATGAATGGCCTGGATGAAACATGTATATCATGATGGGGCCTGATCTATAGGCGTTACATCCATGCTGTCCATCAGTTTCGACCCCTAATTTTAGGGCATGACCCCAAAAATAAAGTAGGTTCAAATCTCAAGTGAACTATACTTACAGGAAATAGTGCCAATTGATCATTAAAGACTTCTCGTGGTCTTGTAAGTTTTTTATCAAGCTGAATTTGCGTGGTCCTTGGAGTCAGGGATCCACCCACCTCGGGGGTCTACTGAAGCCATCCCCACCGATTAGCCATAGATGTGTATATAGAGGGTGCAGATTAGATTAGGTAATAGCCCTTCTAAAACAGAGCTAGAGACTGATGGTCCTGTGATCAGGGCTCCGTTGAACCGTGATGTATATGCTTTATCTATGTTATCCATCCATTTTGACGGATCATTTTAAGGCATTATAACAAAAAGAAAGCAGCTTGAAGGCTCTGAGTGGATCAGACAACATGAAGCAGTGGAGATTGAAAGCTTACTATTAAAACCTTTCCATGGCTCATGGTGATTTTTATTTGCCATTCAACTTTTTCATAAGGTCACATGGACCTGGACGAAGGGAAAAATAAATATCAGTTTAATCCAAAACGTCCGTGGCCCCAAGAAATTTTCAATGGTAGGTGTTCAATCTCCACTGCTTTATATGGTGTGGTCCACTGGAGTTTTTGATCTGTCCCATTTTTAGTTTTATTCTCTAAAATGATCTGACAAAGAAAATGGACGGAGTGGATAAAACATATACATCTCTGTGGGGCCCACAGAGCTCCTGACAGGTGTGGGTAGTGCCCAATCTGCGTCCCCACTATGCACCTCTGCGGCCCAAGCGATGGGCGAAGCCTCGGTGGATCCCTGACTATGGAGGCCACACAAATATCGTCTTTATAAAAATCGTCTGGGGGACCAATTTTTAATGATCAATCACCAATGTTTTCCCTAGTGTGGTCCACTTGAGATTTGGATCTGCTTCATTTTTTGGGTCATGCCCTAAAATGAACTTTCGAAAAAGATGGACGGCATGAATGTAAGGACCATATATCAAGGTGGGCCCCACAGTTAAGGATCCACCCACCTCAGATCCATCAAAGCCACAACCCCGAGCCACAATATATATATATATATATAATATATATATATATATATATATCTATATATATATATATATATATAAAATCTCAGTAATCCATTCGATTGTGACCCATTCAGTATGAGGTCGGTGGTTGGAAAAGTTACGTGGGCCCACCATGATTTATGTGATTTTCCAGCTCATTTAGGGCATGAGACTAAAACTGATGTATATCTAAATCTCAAGTGGACCACACCACAGGAAATAGTGGTGAGTGAACGCCTACCATTTAAAACTTTTTTGTGGTCTCAGAAATTTTGGATCAAGCTTATATTTGTGTTTTCCCCCGTCCAGGTCCATGCGATCTAATGGACAGGTTGAATGGCTAACAAACATTACAGTGGGCTCTAGGATGTTTAATTATCACTGTGTTCCTGTGGTGTGGTCCACATGAGATTTGGATCTGCCTCATCATTTTAGCTTCATGCCATAAAATGAGAATAAAAAAATTAGATGGACAAAGCAGATAAAACACATACATCATTGTGGGGCCCACCGATCACTGACCTTAGAACTGGAGGGGTCCCTACCAAGCCTGAGTTCCTCTCTCTCTCTATCAGTACATGCCTCCCTCTTACACATGACTCTTAATGAGATTAATAGCCAATTAATGCTTTTGTACATTAACATGATTAATAACTAATTAATGCTTTTGTACATTTTTATGCAGAATGAGTGGATTAGGTGTTACCCCTCACGTGGTGACATATCATTGTAAAAATATCAAAGTTAAAAGTCTTTAACTACAGTAGTTGCAACACTAGTTTAGATAAACCGAGGCCAAAACCGAGGCCAAGCTTTAGTCTTAGTTTTTAACTCTTTAGTCACGGTTTTGACTGAGGCTGAAGACTTATTTTCTTAGTGTATTTACTTGAGTTGGGCTTCCACGGGTCCAAAGCTGGTCCATCTCTCTTTATTAACCTAGCTAATTAACATATTAACATATTACAATACGTTGATGACATCATTATAACATATAGTGATTCATTCTTTATAACATTGATGATCTTTACATTAGGCAATTTATTTACTATGACTGACCTTGGTTCTCTTCATTATTTTCTTGGACTTGGGGTGATTAGACGTCAATAACATTTTTCTTTCACAAAGTATGCTCCGGACCTTCTCACTCACACATCGATGCTTGGATTAAAATCATACTTTTCTCCTGCCATCACTAAATAGAAACTTGTGTAAGAAAATGTACTCCCTCTTAATGATGTTACTGAATATCGGCATACAGTCAGACCATTCCAGTATCTCACCCTGACTGGGCTAGATCTCTTTTATGCGATCAACCAAGCTTGCCAATTTATGCATCAACCAACCAAAGACCATATAATAGCAATAGAACATATTTATTTTTCAATATATCAAAAGCACTCTCACTTATGGTTTTTGGATATCCTTCATTAATCTTAAATTACAAGCTTACTCAAATGCAAATTGGTCTAGACGCCCTTGTAACCACAAATCAACCAGGGAGTTTTTTGTTTATTTATGACCCAATATCATTTCCCGGAGTTCTAAGAAAAAACCATCTCTTGCACCCTTTAATATGGAATTTGAGTACTGGTCCCTTGCTTATACAACTATTGAGCTTTTTTGGATTCCAACATTGCTTAAAGATCTTGACTTCTATCTTTCATTTCTACCCACCATCTTGTGTGACAATATCAGTACAGTCTCTATAACATTCAACCTTGTTTTTCACGAGCATACAAAATATATTAAGGTTAATTACTATTTCATTCTGAAGAAATTTATATGAAATGATATTATCCTTCGTTATATATCATTTTAAGATCAACCAAACTGATGGTTTCTAATCATCCCATCCATATGGAGGTAGGTATTAGACAATCTCTTTAAAAAGAATGTCCAACTCACAGTGCTAGACAATTTCCAACTATGGAAGAATATACTACTAGAGATAATATAATTCCATCTTTATACCAGGTCCAGATTCACTCTACAACCAATACTTCCACTTTATTTATACAACCTTTGTATGGAGAAAAAAATATATAGAAAAACAATCTTCTTACTGTTCATATTTTGTCAGTTAAATCCACGCCGTAAAAATAAAATAAAAAAAAAAAAGAAGAAAAAGTTAGATAATATCTTTAGATAGGCCATAACGCACAAACTAAATAGATTGTTAATTTTTTTAGCCATTCATTTTTTGATATGGTGGGGCCCAATGGAGGAGTGAAATGGCCTGATTTTTTATTCTTAAAATATAGGTCACCTCATGGAAAGCTCAAATCTTACACGTGTCACATTGTAACACATGCGCCCCTGGGGAGCAGAGCCTCACCCAAGTCACTATGGCCCTTATTGTGGGGCCTACCTTGATGTATGTGTTCTATATCCACACTGTCCATCCTAATTGTGGGGCACAGGCCAAAAATGAAGCCAATCCAAATCTCATGTGGATCATCATATAGGTAACTGTGGTGATTGACTGTCAACAACTTTCAATTGGATACAAAGTTTTTATGAAGTTGATATTTGTTTTTCCCTTCATCCATTTACCTGACCTAATTGACCTAATTGACAGGTTAGATGGCAAATAGACATTACATAATCATCATGGTGGGCCTTTGCAAGCTTTTAACCGTAGGACCACAGATCTGTGTGGAGCCCACTGCAATATATCTGTTTATCCGCGCCATCCATCCCTTCTCTCAGGCTATTTTAAGGTATGTGCCAAAAAATGAGGCAGATCAAACGCCTAATTGGACCACACTACAGACGACTCTTGCATTTAATAGATTGTACATTTAATGCTTCCTGAGCTTAGTCTTTGGTGTGGTCCACTTAACCATTGGATCTACCTAATTAAAATGGTATGAGAGAAGGGCTGAATGGCATGGATAAACAGATATACCATGGTGGCCCATATCTGCTCATCCTTTGCTAGAGATCAGATCCTCTCTCTCTCTCTCTCTCTCTCTCTCTCTCTCTCTGGTTAGCTTGTCAGTACACACTCATGTCAGTACACACACTTCATGTTAGCCACCCCCACTAGGGATCGATACCAAGACCTTAAGTGTTGAAACGAGGTATCTCCACTCAGTGACCGGATCCTTACTCTTGCTCCGGCAGACTCTTGGGAGTTTCAACACCTGGTCAAGGTTTGAGTATCCATTGTGAAATTCCACTGAAGTGTGAGTGTGTGGAGTGTAAAATCCTTTGCTAGAGACCGGTTGGGGAACGGACGCAATCTGCTTCCTTCCACGGGGTATGAAATTTTACAAGAAATTACCTAATAAATATAGATTTATTTTCTGATACTATTTTCAAAAAAGTTTTCACACAACTACCTTCCGGTATTATTATTATTACCGTTCTACTTCCTTTACATTTGTTTTACAGCCGGTTGGATGGCATGTAAGCAAATGGCCCTACTGTTTGGATGGGTCACCCCGACCATCAAGTGCGTCATCTCACGTTAGGCCAAGCCCATTGTAATGTTTATTTGCCAAAATCCAATGGGGCTCAGTATGCTGTTATTGCTAGTTCCTCTCCGTCAATTCATTCATTCGTTTAGGGCGAGTACCTCCCTTCCTCTTCCTGAAGGGATAATGAGTAAACTTTGTTCAGCCCACCATGAATGTATTTGGTTTATTCACACCATTGATCCGTTTTTATAGCTCATTTTAGGGGTTGAACATACACAATCGGAACTTACAAAGCCCATAGTGATGTTTATTTTTCATCTAACCTATTCATGGGATCACAAAGACATGAATGAAGGAAAAGAACAAATACCGGCTTGACCGAAAAACTTCTTAGCCCCAAAGATTTTTCACAGTTGACGTTTAGTTCACATTGTTTCTTGTTGTGTGGTCCACTTAAGCTTTGGATATGCTTCTTTTTGGGTTAAATCCATAAAATTATCTGGTAAAATGGATGGACGAAGTGGATAAAATACAGTAATTACAATGGGCCCATAGAGTTTAGTCAATATGCTTGGTGTGTTGAGTTACTCACTACGCAACCCGCTTCCTTATTTGACATCCAACCCGTTGATTAGGTCATACAAAAAGTAAAAATACAGATATCAGTTTGATCAAAAACTTTCGTGCCCCCAATAAGTTTTTTTTAATAGAGTGCGGTCAATCAACACTATTTCCTATGTTGTGGTCCACTGAGATTTGGATCTACCTCATTTTGGGTTCATACCATAAAATGATCAGGAAAAATGGATGGATGGCTTGGATGAAACATGTATATCATGGTGGGGCCTACCTTAATATATAGGCCTTACATCCATGTTGTCCATCCATTTCGATAGCTAACTTTAGGGCACGAAACTCAAAAATGAAGCAGGTCCAAATCTTAAGTTGGACTGTACTATAGGAAACAGTGGTGATTGATCATTAAAACTTCTTGTGGGCATATAAGTTTTTTATCAAGCTGATTTCGTGTGGTCCCGCAGTGATCCGGGGATCCACTGAAGCCATGCCCATCGCTTAGCCATAAATGTGTATAAAGGGGGTGCAGATTAGAGTAGTAGCCCTACAAGAACAGAGCTAGAGACTGATGGTCCTGTGATCAGGGGTGGTGATTGAACCATGGTGTATACGCTTTTTCTATGTTATCCATTCCATTTTGACAGATCATTTTAAGGCATTATAATAACAAGAGAAATTTCCAACTGTACGAACAGTATATGGGCCAAAAACATTTTTAAGCCCGTTTCTTTTTAGTTGCCAAGAATACTCCCCAGGTGTACGGCCCTATCTCTCTGGTCGAAAATGCCCCTGCTTTCCTTCCTGAGGCGGATCGCCTGGTGCTCGAAGACGAGCGCTTACGCTCCTCGAACTCCGAGTTGAACGAACGGTTCAAAAGAGATCAACGTTATATGGCCCCACAGTTATGTATTTATTATATCCACAACGTTCATCCATATTTTGAGATCATTTCGGAGCATTAAAAAAAAAAAAAATCATATCCAGAGATCAACTGGACCACACCACAAAGAGCAGCAGAAAATTGATTTTCACCGTTGAAACTTTTGTAGGGCCCACCATAACATTTATATTCCATCCAATCTATTCATAAGGTCACAAAGACCTGGATGAAGAGGAAAAACAAATTTCATAATGATCCAAAACTTCTGTAACCCCTAAAAGGGTTTCAATGGTAGACGTTCAATCATCCACAGCCTTTAACAGTGTGGTCCACTTGATAGCTAGATCCGTCTTATTTTTCGTCTCAAGCTCTAATACAAGTTCGCAAAAAATATGGACGGTTTGGATATAACACATACCTCATGATAGGACCCACAAAAAGCGGTGGGATTACAACAGCAAAAATATTTGGAAAAAAAAAAAAAAAAAAAACACCGTCGATATATCGAACGTCTTTCGATATATCGAAAATGGTCCAGAACTGTCCAGTGAGTTTTTCTCAAAAATCCAACAATTTTCGATATATCGAAAGACCTTTGATACATCGAAAAAGGTAGTTTACCTTTTGCTACGGATTATAACCGTAGCCAAAACTGTAGTCTGTGCCTGTTTATGAAATTTTTTATTTTTTTTATTTATTTTTATTTATTTTTTATTTTTTACATGGAGATATTTATTCTACCTACAATTTTCTCTAATACATATTTATAAAAATACATACATATAAGCATATAAAAAAAAATTTCCTATTTTTTTTTCATTTATTTCTTTATTCATTTAACAAGAATATCTTCTAAACCAAAATTAGTTACTTGACGTACCATATATGATTTTGGGGTAGGAGAGGCTACTTTAAACAACTAACCTAGTTATTTTTTAAGATTCCATCAGTTCGATGGTCAAAAATCCATTTCATTCACTTTGCGGTTAATTTCATTCACGAAAATTCACGGTCATTTCCGTGCATTTCACTTCACGGTCATTTTCGTGTATTTTGCGGTTCATTTCGCTTCACTTCACCCCCATTTTCATGCATATCACGGTCATTCCCGCATATTCCGTGTTGATTAACGGTCATTTTAACGCATTTCGCGGTCATTTCCCTTCACTTCGCGGTCATTTTCATGCATTTAACGGTCATTTCGCTTCACTTCACAGTCATTTCCGTGCATTTCACGGTCTTTCCAAACAATTCTGTGTTGATTAACGGTCATTTCCACGTATTTCGCGGTCATTTCCATTCACTTCGCAGTCATTTCCATGCATTTAACGGTCATTTCCATGCATTTAACGGTCATTTCGCGAAGTGAATGGAAATGACCGCGAAATGCATGGAAATGACCGTTAATCAACACGGAATTGTTTAGAAAGACCGTGAAATGCACGGAAATGACGGTGAAGTGAAGCGAAATGACCATTAAATGCATGAAAATGACCGCGAAGTGAAGGAAAATGACCGTCCGTGTTGATTAACGGTCATTTCGACGCATTTCGCGGTCATTTCCCTTCACTTCGTGGTCATTTTCATGCATTTAACGGTTATTTCGCTTCAATTCACAGTCATTTTCGTGCATTTCACGGTCTTTCTAAACAATTCCGTGTTGATTAACGGTCATTTCGACGCATTTCGCGGTCATTTCCCTTCACTTCACAGTCATTTCTATGCATTTAACGGTCATTTCGCTTCACTTCACAGTCATTTCCGTGCATTTCACGGTCTTTCCAAACAATTCCGTGTTGATTAACGGTCATTTCGACGCATTTCGCGGTCATTTCCATTCACTTCGCAGTCATTTCCATGCATTTAACGGTCATTTCCATGCATTTAACGGTCATTTCGTGAAGTGAATGGAAATGACCGCGAAATGCGTGGAAATGACCGTTAATCAACACGGAATTGTTTGAAAAGACCGTGAAATGCTCGGAAATGACTGTGAAGTGAAGCGAAATGACCGTTAAATGCATGAAAATGACTGCGAAGTGAAGGGAAATGACCGCGAAATGCGTCGAAATGACCGTTAATCAACACGGAATTGTTTAGAAAGACCGTGAAATGCACGGAAATGATGGTGAAGTGAAGCGAAATGACCGTTAAATGCATGAAAATGACCGCGAAGTGAAGGGAAATGACCGCGAAATGCGTCGAAATGACCGTGAATCAACACGAAATTGTTTGGAATGACCGTGAAATGCACGAAAATGACTATAAAGTGAAGTGAAATGACCGTTAAATGCATGAAAATGACGCGAAGTGAAGGGAAATGACCGTCCGTGTTGATTAACGGTCATTTCGACGCATTTCGCGGTCATTTCCTTCACTTCGCGGTCATTTTCATGCATTTAACGGTCATTCCGCTTCACTTCACAGTCATTTCCGTGCATTTCACTGCCTTTCTAAACAATTCTGTGTTGATTAACGGTCATTTCGACACATTTCGCGGTCATTTCCCTTCACTTCGCAGTCATTTCCATGCATTTAACGGTCATTTCGCTTCACTTCACAGTCATTTCCGTGCATTTCACGGTCTTTCCAAACAATTCGTGTTGATAACGGTCATTTCCACGCATTTCGCGGTCATTTCCATTCACTTCGCGAAATGACCGTTAAATGCATGGAAATGACCGTTAAATGCATGGAAATGACTGTGAAGTGAAGGGAAATGACCGCGAAATGCGTCGAAATGACCGTTAACCAACACGGAATTGTTCGGAAAGACCGTGAAATGCACGGAAATGACTGTAAAGTGAAGCGAAATGACCGTTAAATACATGGAAATGACTGCGAAGTGAAGGGAAATGACCGCGAAACGCGTCGAAATGACTGTTAATCAATACGGAATTGTTTAGAAAGACCGTGAAATGCAAGGAAATGACTGTGAAGTGAAGCGAAATGACTGTTAAATGCATGAAAATGACCGCGAAGTGAAGGGAAATGACCGCGAAATGCGTCGAAATGACCGTTAATCAACACGAACGGTCATTTCCCTTCACTTCGCGGTCATTTTCATGCATTTAACGGTCATTTCATTTCACTTTATAGTCATTTCCGTGCATTTCACGGTCATTCCAAACAATTTCGTGTTGATTCACGGTCATTTCGACGCATTTCGCGGTCATTCCCTTCACTTCGCGGTCATTTTCATGCATTTAACGATCATTTCGCTTCACTTCACCATCATTTTCGTGCATTTCACGGTCTTTCTAAACAATTCCGTGTTGATTAACGGTCATTTCGACGCATTTCGCGGTCATTTCCCTTCACTTCGCAGTCATTTCCATGCATTTAACGGTCATTTCGCTTCACTTCACAGTCATTTATGAGCATTTCACGGTCTTTCCAAACAATTCCGTGTTGATTTACGGTCATTTCCACGCATTTCGCGGTCATTTCCATTCACTTCGCGAAATGACCGTTAAATGCATGGAAATGACCGTTAAATGCATGGAAATGACTGCGAAGTGAAGGGAAATGACCGCGAAATGCGTCGAAATGACCGTTAATCAACACGGAATTGTTTGAAAAGACCGTGAAATGCACGTAAATGACTGTGAAGTGAAGCGAAATGACCGTTAAATGTATGGAAATGACTGCGAAGTGAAGGGAAATGACCGCGAAATGCGTCGAAATGACCGTTAATCAACACGGACGATCATTTCCTTCACTTCGCGGTCATTTTCATGCATTTAACGGTCATTTCGCTTCACTTCACCGTCATTTCCGTGCATTTCATGGTCTTTCTAAACAATTCCGTGTTGATTAACGGTCATTTCGACGCATTTCGCGGTCATTTCCCTTCACTTCGCAGTCATTTCCATGCATTTAACGGTCATTTCACTTCACTTCACAGTCATTTCTGAGCATTTCACGGTCTTTCCAAACAATTTCGTGTTGATTAACGGTCATTTCCACGCATTTCGCGGTCATTTCCATTCACTTCGTGAGATGACCGTTAAATGCATGGAAATGACCGTTAAATGCATGGAAATGACTGCGAAGTGAAGGGAAATGACCGCGAAATGCGTCGAAATGACCGTTAATCAACACGGAATTGTTTGAAAAGACCGTGAAATGCACGAAAATGACTGTAAAGTGAAGCGAAATGACCGTTAAATGCATGGAAATGCCTGCGAAGTGAAGGGAAATGACCGCGAAATGCGTCGAAATGACCGTTAATCAATACGGAATTGTTTGAAAAGACCGTGAAATGTACGGAAATGACTGTGAAGTGAAGCGAAATGACCGTTAAATGTATGAAAATGACTGCGAAGTGAAAGGAAATGACCGCGAAATGCGTCGAAATGAACGTTAATCAACAAGGACGATCATTTCCCTTCACTTCGCGGTCATTTTCATGCATTTAACGGTCATTTCACTTCACTTTATAGTCATTTTCGTGCATTTCACGGTCATTCCAAACAATTCCGTGTTGATTCACGGTCATTTCGACGCATTTCGCGGTCATTTCCCTTCACTTCGCGGTCATTTTCATGCATTTAACGGTCATTTCGCTTCACTTCACCGTCATTTCCGTGCATTTCACGGTCTTTCTAAACAATTCCGTGTTGATTAACGGTCATTTCCACGCATTTCGCGGTCATTTCCTTTCACTTCGCAGTCATTTCCATGCATTTAACGGTCATTTCGCTTCACTTCACAGTCATTTCTGAGCATTTCACGGTCTTTCCAAACAATTCCGTGTTGATTAACGGTCATTTCCACGCATTTCGCGGTCATTTCCATTCACTTCGCGAAATGACCGTTAAATGCATGGAAATGACCGTTAAATGCATGGAAATGACTGCGAAGTGAAGGGAAATGACCGTGAATGCGTGGAAATGACCGTTAATCAACACGGAATTGTTTGGAAAGACCGTGAAATGCACGGAAATGACTGTGAAGTGAAGCGAAATGACCGTTAAATGCATGGAAATGACTGCGAAGTGAAGGGAAATGACCGCGAAAAAGTGCGTCGAAATGACCGTTAATCAACACGGACGATCATTTCCCTCACTTCGCGGTCATTTTCATGCATTTAACGGTCATTTCGCTTCACTTCACCATCATTTCGTGCATATCACGGTCTTCTAAACAATTCCGTGTTGATTAACGGTCATTTCCACGCATTTCGCGGTCATTTCCTTTCACTTCGCAGTCATTTCCATGCATTAACGGTCATTTCGCTTCACTTCACAGTCATTTCTGAGCATTTCACGGTCTTTCCAAACAATTCCGTGTTGATTAACGGTCATTTCCACGCATTTCGCGGTCATTTCCATTCACTTCGCAAAATGACCGTTAAATGCATGGAAATGACCGTTAAATGCATGGAAATGACTGCGAAGTGAAGGGAAATGACCGTGAAATGCGTGGAAATGACCGTTAATCAACACGAAATTGTTTGGAAAGACCGTGAAATGCACGGAAATGACTGTGAAGTGAAGCGAAATGACCGTTAAATGCATGGAAATGACTGCGAAGTGAAGGGAAATGACCGCGAAATGCGTCGAAATGACCGTTAATCAACACGGAATTGTTTAGAAAGACCGTGAAATGCACGGAAATGACTGTGAAGTGAAGCGAAATGACCGTTAAATGCATGAAAATGACCGCGAAGTGAAGGGAAATGACCGCGAAATGCGTCAAAATGACCGTTAATCAACACGGGATATGCGGGAATGACCGTGATATGCATGAAAATGGGGGTGAAGTGAAGCGAAATGAACCGCAAAATGCACGAAAATGACCGTAAAGTGAAATGCACGGAAATGACCGTGAATTTTCGTGAATGAAATTAACCGCAAAGTGAATGAAATGGATTTTCGACCATCGAACTGATGGAATCTTAAAAAATAACTAGGTTAGTTGGCTAAAGTAGCTTCTCCTACCCCAAAATCATATATGGTACGTCAAGTAACTAATTTTGGTTTAGAAGATATTCTTATTAAATGAATAAAGAAATAAATGAAAAAAAAAAGGAATTTTTTTTTTATATGCTTATATATATGTATTTTTATAAATTTGTATTAGAGAAAATTGTAGGTAGAATAAAGTTCTCCATGTAAAAAATAAAAATAAAAAAAATAAAAATAAAAATTTCATAAATTGGCACAGAATACAGTTTTGGCTACGGTTATAATCCGTAGCTAAAGGTAAAATACCTTTTTCGATATATCGAATGAACTTTGATATATCGAAGATTAAAGGAATTTTGAGGCAAACTCGCTGGACAGTTTTGGACCTTTTTCGATATATCGAATGAACTTCGATATATCGAAGTACATTGTTGTTGGGCTATAGCTACGGCTATAGCTACGGTTATAATCCGTAGCAAAAGGTAGCCCCAGCTCTCGCACATTGAACAGCGGAAAAGCAGGGGCATTTTAGACCTGAGAAATGGGGCCGTACAGCTGGGGAGTATTCTTGGGAAGTGAAAAGCGAGTGGGCTTCAAAAGGTTGATGGGCCATATATTGGTCGTACAGTTGGAAATTTCTCTTATAACAAAAAGGAAGCAGATTGAAGGCTCTGAGTAGATCAGACCACATGGAGCAGTGGAGATTGAAAGCTTACTATTAAAACCTTTCTATGGCTCATGGGGATTTTTATTTGCCATTCAACTTGGTCGTAAGGTCACATAGACCTGGACGAAGGGAAAACATAAATATCAGTTTAATTCAAAACGTATGTGGCCCCCAAAAAGTTTTCAATGGTAGGTGTTCAATCTTCCCTGCTTTATGTGGTGTGGTCCACTTGAGCCTTCGATCTGTCCTATTTTTGGCCGTATTCTCTAAAATGACCTGACAAAGTGAATGGACGGAGTGGATAAAACATATACATCACTGTGGGTCCCACAGAGCTCCTGACAGGTGTGGGTAGTGCCCAATCTGCGTCCCCACTATGCACCTCTGCGGCCCAAGTGATGGGCAAGGCTTCGTTGGATCCCTGACTATGGGGACCACACAAATATCAGCTTTATCAAAAACTTTTGGGGACCAATTTTTAATGATCAATCACCAATGTTTTCCGTAGTGTGGTCCACTTGAGATTTGGATCTACTTCATTTTTTGGGTCATGCCCTAGAATGAACTTTTGAAAAAGATGGACGGCATGGATGTAACCCACCTCAGATCCATCAAAGCCACCTCCCCAAGCGATATATAATCTCAGTATCCGATTCGATTGTGACCCATTCAATACAAGGTTGGTGGTTGGAAAAGTTACGCGCGCCCCACCATGATGTATGTGATTTATCCATGCTATGGATCCATTTTTCCAGCTCATTTTAGGGCATGAAACTAAAACTGAGGCAAATCCAAATCTCAGGTGGACCACACCACAGGAAATAGTGGTGAGTGAACGCCTACCATTTAAAACTTCTTTGTGGTCTCAGAAATTTTGGATCAAGCTTATATTTGTGTTTGCCCCGTCCAGGTCCATGCGATCGATCTAATGGACGAACAAACATTACAGTGGGCTCTAGGATGTTTAATTATCACTGTGTTCCTGTGGTGTGGTCCACATGAGATTTGGATCTGCCTCATAATTTTTGCCTCATGCCATGAAATGAGCTGAAAAAAATCAGATGGACAAAGCAGATAAAACACATACATCATTGTGGGGCCCACTGATCACCAACCTCAGTACTGGAGGGGTCCCTACCGAGCCTGAGTCCCTCTCTCTCTCTCTCTCTCTTTCCCTCCCTTTATCAGTACATGCCTCTTACACATGACTCTTAATGAGATTAATAGCCAATTAATGCTTTTGTACATTCACATGATTAATAACTAATTAATGCTTTTGTACATTTTTATGCAGCATGAGTGGATTTGGTATTACCCCTTACGTGGTGACATATCATTGTAAAAATATCAAAGTTAAAGTCTTTAACTACAGTAGTTGCCACACTACTTTGGATAACCAAGGCCAGGCTTTAATCTCAGTTTTTAACTTTTTAGTCATGGTTTTGAATGAGGCTAAAGACTTATTTTCTTAGTGTATTTACTTGAGTTGGGCTTCCACAGGTCCAAAGCTGGTCCATCTCTCTTTATTAACCTAACTAATTAACATATTACAATTCTATTGAGATATGTTGATGACATCATTGTAACAGAGAGTGATTCATTCTTTATAACATCGATAATCTTTACATTAGGCAATTTATTTACTATGACTGACCTTGGTTCTCTTCATTATTTTCTTAGACTTGAGGTGATTAGACGTCAATAACAATTGTCTTTCACAAAGTATGCTCCGGACCTTTTCACTCGCACATTGATGCTTGGATCAAAATCATACTTTTCTCCGGCCATCACTAAATAGAAACTTGTGCAAGAAAATGTACTCCCTCTTAATGATGTTACTGAATATCAGCATATAGTCAGACCATTCCAGTATCTCACATGGACTCGGCTAGATCTCTTTTATGCGATCAACCAAGCTTGCCAATTATGCATCAACCAACCAAAGACCATATAATAGCAATAAAACATATTTTAAAATGTACTCCCTCTTAATGATGTTACTGAATATCAGCATATAGTCAGACCATTCCAGTATCTCACACGGACTCGGCTAGATCTCTTTTATGCGATCAACCAAGCTTGCCAATTTATGCATCAACCAACCAAAGACCATATAATAGCAATAAAACATATTTATTTTTAAATATATCAAAAGCACTCTCACTCATGGTTTTCAGATTTCCTTCATTGATCTTAAATTACAAGCTTAATCAAATGTAAATTTTGCTAGAAGCCCTTGTGACCACAAATCAACAAGGGAGTTTTGTGTTTATTTATGACCCAATATCATTTCCCGGAGTTCTAATAAAAAATCAACTCTTGCACCCTCTAATATGGAATATGAGTACTGGTCCATTGCGTATACAACTATTGAGCTTTTTTGGATTCGAACATGGCTTAAAGATCTTCACTTCTATCTTTCAATTCTACCAACCATCCGGTGTGACAGTATCAGTACAGTCTCTATAGCATTCAACATTGTTTTTCACGAGCATACAAAATATATTAAGGTTAATTAGTTACTATTTCATTCCGAAGAAAGTTATATGGAATGATATTATCCTTCGTTATATATCATTTTAAGATCAACCAAACTGATGGTTTCTAATCATCCCATCCATATGGAGGTAGGTATTAGACAATCTCTTAAAAAAGAATGTCCAACTCACAGTACTAGACAATCTCCAACTATGGAAAAATATAATACTAGAGATAATATAATTCCATCTTTATACCAGGTCCAAATTCACTCTACAACCTATACTTCCACTTTATTTATACAACCTTTGTATAGAGAAAAAAAATATAGAAAAACAATCTTCTTAGGGCCTGTTTGGATTCGCGTATAATATTGTATTGTATTGTAATTGGGTACTGTTTATGTATACATTGGACAGTTTTGAGAATACATCCAAATCAGCATGCCATTATTCAATGTTTGATTAGGACGTATTGTTCGGGCAAGTATACAATTTCTTGTACTATGCAATGTTTGAATACGACGTATTGAGCCTGCATATTGTACTGCCGTACAACATCTGGAGGGTTATTACCCCATGGAGGAGGAGCAGTGACCTCAATCCAGGTCGTTCGATTTGCTGGCCTTCTGATGGATTCGGGTTTTTTCTTTTTCCCCCCAAGACCAAAAATGAACTTAAACAAAAAAAAAAAAATCACAAATCTAGGATTCTAAAAAGGAATAAAAATAAAAGAGAATAGTATCACCTCGTACAATTCTTTTACCAAAAGCAGAAAGCGTGAGTGTATTTATTAGTCAGATAGACTTTTTAAAACGAAAAAAAGAAGAAGAAGAGATCGGAACAAAGAGGATTACAAGAAAGAGGATCCTTCTTCAGTAGAGAGAGATTCGTGTTCTTCTGATCATCGTTGATACTCGATCGGGATGAATGTCCGACGGTCTGGATGGAAGCAAGGATCTAGATCCCTGAGAGAGAAAATGACATCTTGACCCTGGATAAGGTTTTGATAGACGGAGGAGGAGAAAGAGGTTCAGATGGAAATGGAGAAAGAAAGGCAACGACAGGCGTCCTATAAATATAAAGAAGATAATAACCGTGACTATCCTAATAGTGTGGTTCTAGACTCATCTCTCACGAAATGCTACTACCTGCAGGATTTTGGGTGAGGAGAGAGAAACAATGGAGAGGAGAGAGATTACACCATAGCCCAGTGGTATATAGATTATCAATACTAATAGAGGAAACTATTCCGCAGCTAAATGGCCACATGCATTGGGAAGAAGACGATCTTCTATGATGGTGGAGCAGGATATCTCCGTTCTCCACAGTTGAAACGTATAATATCCAAAGAGATAGACACCGCCCGATAATACTATGCATTGAAAAGACTGCATTGTACGATGCAGTGGCGTCTCAAATCAGTTTACCGCCTTTTGAAAGTTTTGAATTATTGGTGTATTCGCACGCATGGTAAATGCCGGAAGCCAGCTCCAATCCAAATGCTATGTAATGGGTATATTCGAGAATATTCTGTTATAATACCATACAACGCACCTTATACGCGAATCCAAACAGGCCCTTAGCATTCATATTTTGTAAGCTAAATCCACACTGTTAACAAAAAAAAAAAAAGTTAGATAATATCTTCAGATAGGCCATAACGCACAAACTAAATAGATTGTTAATTTTTTTTAGCCATTCATTTTTTGATATGGTGGGGCCTATTGGAGGATTGAAATGGCCTCATATTTTATTCTTAAAATATAGGTCACCTCATGGAAAGCTCAAATCTTACACGTGTCACATTGTAACACATGCGCCCATGGGGAGCAGAGCCTCACCCAAGTCACTATGGCCCTTATTGTGGGGCCTACCTTGATGCATGTGTTCTATATCCCCACTGTCCATCCTAATTATAGGGCACGGGCCAAAAAATGAAGCCAATCCAAATCTCATGTGGATCATCATATAGGTAATTGTGGTGATTGACTGTTAACAACTTTCAATTGGCTACAAAAGTTTTAGATGAAGTTGATATTTGTTTTTTCCCTTCGTCGATTTTATCTGAACTAATTGACCTAATTGAGAGGTTAGATGGCAAATAGACATTGCAGAATCATTATGGTGGGCCTTTGCAAGCTTTTAACCGTAGGACCACAGATCTGTGTTGAGCCCACTGCAATATATCTGTTTATCCACGCCAGCCATCCCTTCTCTCGGGCTATTTAAAGGTATGTGCCAAAAAATGAGGCAGATCAAACACCAAATTGGACCACACTAGAGACGACTCTTGCATTTAATGCATCCTGAGCTTAGTATTTGGTGTGGTCCACTTGACCATTGGATCTAACTAATTAAAATGGTCCGACAGAAGGGCTGGACAGCGTGGATAAACAGATACACCACGGTGGCCCAGATCTGCTCATACTTTGCTAAAGACCGGCTGGGGAACGGACGCGATTCGCTTCCTTCCACAGGGGTAGGAAATTTTACAAGAAATGTGGAAGGAAATTTCACAAGAAATTACCTCACAAATTTAGAATTTAGATTGTGGTACTATTTTCAAAGAAGTTTTCACACAACTACCTTACGGTATTATTATATTACCGTTCTGCTTCCTTTACATTTGTTTTACAGCCGGTTGGATGGCATGTAAGCAAATGGCCCCACTGTTTGGATGGGTTCCATTGTGATATTTATTTAAAATTTACCCTGACCACCAAGTGTGTCATCTCATGTTAGGCCAGGGCCCCAAAAATCAATCCCATCCCTTGTTATAAATATATTGATTTTAATATATATTTTAATAATATATTATAATAAAGTATTTAAAAAAAATTGTTTGAAAAACACGTTTTTTAAGATTTTGGGAATAGTCCCACATGGGAAAGAGAAGAGAAAGAAATCGGGTTTAAATGAAAACAGCGGAGTATTATAATATTTACCTTGGTAGTCCGTGGACTATTGACCTTGCGTGTTCCAGTGCGAAGCACTGGAACACGCGCGCGCGCGCTCGCGCTCGCGCTCGGGCTCGGGCTCGGGCACGGGCACGGGCTCGGGCTCGGGCTCGGTCTCGGACTCGGACTCGGACGGACTCGGACTCGGTCTCGGTCTCGGTCTCGGTCTCGGGCTGGGCTCGGTGCGAGGGCGTGGGCATGTGAGGCAGTGTGGCTGTAGAGGCGCTAGTGGCGCACTTAGCCCAACAGCTATAAAATGGCTAGCCAGCTCTCTCACAACAGCCATATAACGGCTAGTTTCCAACAGCCATATAACGGCTAGTTTTCTCCAACAGCTAGAAAACGGTCATGGAATTTAATTCCCTGGACCATAAACCCCAGCCATCATAGCCTATAAAAAGAGGGTCTAGATGGGTTTCAAAACCATCTCAACTCACTCCAGCAAACCCATACGAACATTGACAGCCAGCCCCTCTCCACTCATAGAATATTATAGTAATTCCAGCAACAAAGCAAGGATTGAACCTTAGCTTGAAGAATAGACCAGAGGTGTGGTCTAGGACTGTTCAACTGAACCAGTGGCTGACGATTTGGACTGACCAGTGCAGTGGTCAAAAATTTTTCTCTTTCTTCTTCTTTCTTTTGGGATTTTTCTTTTATATTGTAATATTGCCAGATTGTGTGTAAAAGAGTTCCATTTGGTGGGCCTTCGTGTTTGCTGAACGCAGACCCACACCAGGCTTGTCGTATCCTAGAAGCAATTTGCCTGTAACCTATCAGCATACTCAATCCACTTGAGTAGGGGCAAATAACGCTTTAAGGACAGCGTTTCAGACGTGCTTCAGCCTGTCCTTAGTTCTGACCTAGTGATTTTTGGTTTCCATATTATACAGATATTACATTAATCTGTATAAAATTCTCAACAATCTTAAAGCGTTATTTTTTGTAATGGAAGCCGACAGTGTTTCATCCATCAAGCTGATGAATCAGGACTTGATACGTCTTGATCGGTTCGATGGAACCAATTTTACAAGATGGCAAGACAAGCTGAAATTTCTCCTAACGGCGCTAAGGATCTACTACATACTAGATCCAAATTTGCAAGCGCTACCTGAAGCAACCGACGACGACACACCTGAACAGGTGGCCGCCCGCACCAAACGAGCCGAAGATGAACTCTTGTGTCGAGGACACATTCTGAACGCTCTCTCCGACCGACTGTACGATCTGTACCAACAGACGTCATCAGCAAAGGAGATCTGGACTGCTCTAGAGTTCAAATACAAAGCTGAAGAAGAAGGTACCAACAAGTTTCTCATCGCCAGGTATTTCGACTTCAACATGGTAGATAATAAACCGCTGCTGCCCCAAATCCAAGAATTGCAGCTAATAGTAAACAAAATCAAAGCGATAAAGATAGATCTTCCTGAATCATTCCAAGTCGGGGCTATAATTGCCAAATTGCCACCGATGTGGAAAGACTATAGAAAGAAGTTGCTGCATAAAACTGAGGACTACACACTGGAACAAATCCAGAAACACCTCAGAATTGAGGAAGAATCCCGTAACCGTGACAGAAAGAATGATAACGGGAATGCCTCGTCCAAGGTTCATGCAGTAGAGAACTCTAATAACAAACATCCCGAGAAGGACAATTCCCTGAAACCCAATAAAGGGAAATTCAAGAAAAACACCCAAAAGAAGAACGGAAAGTTCAAAGGCCCATGCCATGTCTGTGGAAAAACAGGGCACTATGCTCGAGTATGCCGATATCGCAAATCTAAACAAGAGGCAAGTGCGGTAGAAGAAGGCGATATAGTGGCTATGATCACTGAGGTGAATACCATCCAAGGCAAAGTTCCAGGTTGGTGGTATGATACTGCCGCTACAGTACATGTGTGCTACGACAAATCAGCCTTCAAAACCTATGAGGAATTGACCGATGGTCAAGAAGTCCAAATGGGCAATGAAGTCCGATCAAAGGTCGTCGGCAAAGGAACTGTCGAACTGATATTCACATCTGGGAAGAAAGTGATTCTGACCAATGTACTGCACGTTCCAGACATGAGGCGAAACTTAGTTTCTGGGGACCTTCTGGGTAAACCAGGAATAAGGGTGGTGTACGAGTCAGGAAAACTGATCCTGTCCAAGAATGGGAATTTTGTCGGGAAGGGATATGCTTGTAACGGAATGGTTAAGTTTTCTCTGAATGAAAGTAGCACTTCTGCGTATATGGTTGAATCCTCTGGACTGTGGCATGATAGATTAGCCCATATAGGGTATAGTACCTTGAAGTTCATGGCTAAGAATGGTTTAATCTCATACACAGATAAGAAACCGAAAAATGTGAAGTGTGCATACGATCCAAAATGACGAAGAAACCTTTTCCAAGTGTTGAAAGATCGTCTCAAATATTGGATCTTGTGCACAGTGATATCTGTGAGTTAAACGGCATTCTTACTCGTGGAGGTAAACGGTACTTCATAACCTTTATAGATGATTGCTCTAGATATGTGTATGTGTACCTATTAAAGAGCAAAGATGAAGCATTGAACATGTTTAAAGTATATAAAGCAGAAGTAGAGAATCAACTAAATAAGAAGATTAAAATTCTCCGTAGTGATAGAGGAGGAGAATACTTCTCCAATGAATTCGATAACTTCTGTGAAGAACATGGACTGATACATCAATGTACAGCGCCATACACACCTCAACAAAACGGAATAGCTGAAAGAAAGAATAGAACATTAGTAGAAATGGTCAACTCAATGCTGATAAGAGCAAAGTTGCCACTAAATCTATGGGGTGAGGCACTGCTTGCAGCATGCCATATTATAAACAGAATTCCGTCTAAAAAATATAGAATATCTCCATATGAAACATGGAGAGGAAGAAAACCTAACCTAGGATATCTTAAAGTGTGGGGGTGTCTTGCATATTGCAGAACCCCTGATCCAAAAAGAACTAAGTTAGGACCAAGAGCTATTAAGTGTGCCTTCGTAGGGTATGCACAAAATAGTAAAGCTTATAGACTTCTAGACATGGAGTCTAATACAATAATAGAATCAAGAGACGTTGAGTTCTTTGAGAACTCACTATCCTTGGAGTCTAAGGATAATGACATCCAATCTCCTAATAGAGAACAAGATAGCACAGCCCCACAGATAGTAGAAGCTCCTATTGAACCTCGTAGGAGTCAAAGAACAAGAATAGAGAAGAGTCTAGGAGATGACTACATAGACTCACAACGTATCATTTTCCATCTAGTAGAAGCAGATAGAGAAAATGTTATAAGACAAATACCTATAGTGATGAATATAGAAGATGATCCTAAATCATATAAAGAGGCTATATCCTCTAGAGACTCAGCTTTCTGGAAAGAAGCTATAAACGATGAAATGGAATCCATACTATCAAATCAAACATGGGAACTAGTAAACTTACCTCTAGGTTCTAGACCCATAGGTTGCAAGTGGGTATTTAGGAAGAAATATCACACTGATGGACTATCCAAACCTTTAAAGCTCGACTAGTAGCTAAAGGTTTTAGACAAAAAGAAGGGATAGATTATTTTGACACATACTCACCTGTAGCTAGGATAACATCCATTAGGATATTATTTGCGCTAGCTTCTATACATCATCTTCACATCCATCAAATGGATGTAAAGACCGCTTTCCTGAATGGTGACCTCAATGAGGAGGTATACATGGAACAACCTGAAGGGTTCATTCTACCAGGAAATGAAAACAAAGTATGTAGATTAGTCAAATCATTGTATGGATTAAAACAAGCACCAAAACAGTGGCATGAGAAGTTTGATTCCAAAATACTATCTCATGGTTTCATGCATAATGTAGCTGACAAATGCATATACTCTAAAGTAGATGGTAGTTATATCGTTATTATTTGTCTATATGTAGATGACATGTTAATAATAAGTAACAAAATGGAAGGTGTGACTGAAACAAAAAGGTTTCTATCTTCTGTATTCAAAATGAAGGATCTTGGACAAGTTGATACCATTCTAGGTATCAAAGTTAAAAAACATTGTGGGGGTTATGCTTTGTGTCAATCTCATTATATTGAGAAGATACTAAACAAGTTTAACCATCTAAATATAAAGGAAGCAAAAACCCCATTTGATCCAAGTATCAAGCTAAAAGAAAATACTGGAAGAACAGTTGCACAATTAGAATATGCAAGTGCTATAGGAAGTCTAATGTATGCTATGCAATGCACTAGACCAGATATCGCATTTGCTGTAAGTAAACTTAGTAGGTTTACTAGTAACCCCAGTACTGAACACTGGAATGCAATCAGTAGAGTCCTTGGTTACTTAAAAGCAACCAAAGATTTAGGACTATTCTATTCAGAGTTTCCTGCCGTATTGGAAGGATATACCGATGCGAGCTGGATATCGAGTGCAGGGGACAACAAGTCTACTACAGGGTGGGTATTCACCCTAGGAGGTGCAGCTGTATCTTGGGGATCCAAGAAACAGACTTGCATAACGCATTCGACTATGGAGTCTGAATTCATAGCCCTGGCTGCAACAGGCAAAGAGGCTGAGTGGCTAAGGGATCTTCTATTAGAAATCCCTTTCTGTGTAAAGCCTATATCGGCTGTGTCACTACATTGTGATAGTGAAGCCACATTAGCTAGAGCCTATAGCGGCACTTATAATGGTAAATCTAGACATATCAGTCTTCGACATGATTATGTCAGACAATTGATTCGAGATGGAATCATTGCTATTTCCTATGTGAAATCAAGCAACAACCTAGCAGATCCTTTTACTAAACCTCTACCGAGAGAGGTAGTAAAGGCTACATCTAGAGGGATGGGGTTGAAACTCTTCAACCAAAGTTCCACCAGTGATGGTAACCCAACCTAAAATCAGAAAATCTCTAATTTTGGGTTTAATGGGTAAGAACAAGTCACTGATATGTGGAAAGTTTTTCAGCACTGAATAATAAAACCTCATCCATAAAGATAAGTGCTGAGCGTTACGTAAGAGGGTTGAGTCTGAGAACTCTTAATGAAATCCAGTCTATAGGACAAGTGTTTTAAAGTAACGGAGACACTGGAAGGATTTCACCTATATGAACGTAGAGATGGTGCCGTCTCTCATGAGAGTTAGGAGTTTTTCTCTCGGGATCGTTCACGAATTAGGATAAGCACATGGCCATTAAATGTGCTGAGCAAGATTGTGGGAACTCTAATAAACACATAGCGAATATGTGTGTGGTTTCTCCAACTCTGTTATCTAGGAATAACTGGTTCAAAGCTGCGGCTACCAGTAATTTCGATAGAGTTTTGAGATACTTACACTAAGGGAAGATTAAAATCGAAAGATATCTTTCTTTATGCATATAAGCTGATTATTCTGGCAGTATTGTTTAAACCGAGAAAATATTTTATAAAATCAAGTGGGGGATTGTTATAAATATATTGATTTTAATATATATTTTAATAATATATTATAATAAAGTATTTAAAAAAAATTGTTTGAAAAACACGTTTTTTAAGATTTTGGGAATAGTCCCACATGGGAAAGAGAAGAGAAAGAAATCGGGTTTAAATGAAAACAGCGGAGTATTATAATATTTACCTTGGTAGTCCGTGGACTATTGACCTTGCGTGTTCCAGTGCGAAGCACTGGAACACCCGCGCGCGCGCTCGCGCTCGCGCTCGGGCTCGGGCTCGGGCACGGGCACGGGCTCGGGCTCGGGCTCGGTCTCGGACTCGGACTCGGACTCGGACTCGGTCTCGGTCTTGGGCTTGGGCTTGGGCTCGGTGCGAGGGCGTGGGCATGTGAGGCAGTGTGGCTGTAGAGGCGCTAGTGGCGCACTTTGCACTTCGCACGTGCGCATCGTGTCGCAGAGGGTCGCTCCCTTCGCGAACCGGAGCGAGACAGGTGCGAGTCGCGGTGCGACTAGTGGCTAAGGCAGATGGTTGGACGAAAATCTAGAGGACTGAATGAGAGTCCCTCTGATTATATAGAGGCTGGAAATATAGCTGTTGCACAAATGTGTAACAGCTATGGAGTTAATTACAGAAACTGTTGCTAACAGTCATAAAACGGCTAGCCCAACAGCTATAAAATGGCTAGCCAGCTCTCTCACAACAGCCATATAACGGCTAGTTTCCAACAGCCATATAACGGCTAGTTTTCTCCAACAGCTAGAAAACGGTCATGGAATTTAATTCCCTGGACCATAAACCCCAGCCATCATAGCCTATAAAAAGAGGGTCTAGATGGGTTTCAAAACCATCTCAACTCACTCCAGCAAACCCATACGAACATTGACAGCCAGCCCCTCTCCACTCATAGAATATTATAGTAATTCCAGCAACAAAGCAAGGATTGAACCTTAGCTTGAAGAATAGACCAGAGGTGTGGTCTAGGACTGTTCAACTGAACCAGTGGCTGACGATTTGGACTGACCAGTGCAGTGGTCAAAATAATTTTTCTCTTTCTTCTTCTTTCTTTTGGGATTTTTCTTTTATATTGTAATATTGCCAGATTGTGTGTAAAAGAGTTCCATTTGGTGGGCCTTCGTGTTTGCTGAACGCAGACCCACACCAGGCTTGTCGTATCCTAGAAGCAATTTGCCTGTAACCTATCAGCATACTCAATCCACTTGAGTAGGGGCAAATAACGCTTTAAGGACAGCGTTTCAGACGTGCTTCAGCCTGTCCTTAGTTCTGACCTAGTGATTTTTGGTTTCCATATTATACAGATATTACATTAATCTGTATAAAATTCTCAACAATCCTAATTTCAGGTGAACCATATGACTGGAAATAGTGCGACAACAATCACCCTTCAAAATGTTTCCATTGGTATAGTCTACCTTAATCATGAATAGGCCTAACTTTTATGTCCCATACCTAAACTTTTGTGTGTCATCTAATAGTTGAAGTGAATTTCATATAATCATCATGGTGGGTTCTGTAAAACTCAATGATGGAAATGTCTCCAGAAAATTTTCTTTGGTTTGGCCCACTTAAATCACAAGTCATTCTGATTTTTTTTAGTATTAGATCTAAACTATGATTTTGCATATGATGGTTGGAGTATATCTTACATAAACATCACAGCAGGCCTCACCAAAAATCAAGTACAGGCTCTTATGGACAACATTACATAGTATTACGCAGAAAAAGAGTTGAATGGAAGCCCTTTTGATTTTGACCAGGCTTATGGTGATGTTGATGTAAGATCCATCTAATTATTAGATATTTAGTATCATATTAGGCATAGAGGCAAAATTTAGGCTAATATGTGATTTTGGTAGGTCACACCAAAGGAAACAATTGAAAGAGGAATGCCCACCCTTACTTTTACAAGGCTCATCGTGATAATTATATCCCTAGATTTAACTAAAACACTTATGCAATAATGAATATAAAAACTCCGCGGAGTTTCAACTCCCGGTCAAGGGTTCGAGTACCCATACGTGGTGAAATTCCACCAGCGTGAGTGTGTGGGGTGTATGTGCGTGTGTTAAAAAAAAATAAAAAAACTAAAATATTTACGCCTATGTTCAAAAAATCATATATCCATGATTCAAGGGGGACACATTAATGGAAACATTTTGGAGGGCAAGCATTGCTCTACACAATAGGTCCAATCATGCAGTCCACATAAATTACATATGGAGCTGATTTTTGGGCTCTAAGCCTAACTTGGGGTGACACACCTGATGGTTGGAAAGATTTTCCATAAACATCATGGTGGGCCCCACTTGAGCCACCGACCCTTTTGCTCTCATAATAGTTGTGACGCAAAGGGTAGTTGTAGAGAATTTTTGAAAAAGTATGAAAGTGTAAATAGCATATTAATTAGGTAGGCTTTTTTAAATTTTCCTTCAAATAAATATTAACACAATATCAATAAAAAATAAATGAAGTTTTTGTTTCCCTACGATGAGAATCAACTAAAGTTGTACACGAATCAAGCTAGTTTGATTAACTCGACTCAACTCATAACTTGACTTGAACTTGACTTGGTTCGATCCGATTCAACTTGGATCGGATTCACTTAATATAAATATTTTGTATATATATTTATTTAAGTAAATAATATATATATATATATATTAAAAATCATAAAACCTAAACTCAAACTCAGTTCGTAGGCTTGAACTCGAATTTGAACTCAGCACGAAGGATTGAGCTCCAATTCAGCTTGAGCTGGCCTGAGCTATTGATCGAGCCTAATTGAGCTACTGAGTCAAGCTTGAAGACTAAGTTGAGCTAAGTTCGAGTTGGGGTAGCCCGCAAGCCAAGCCAAGCCAAGCCGGGCTAAGCTCAACCAGATCCGACTTGTGTATAGCTCTAGACTCAACTAAAGTCACCAGCAAGCGTTGTCCCATAAGAGTCCACATGTATAAATAATCCACAAATAGGAACAATTCATGGGCGGGAGCTGCCATGCACTAGAAGGTAGAAATTTTATTAGCTAAACAGGTGCATTTGGATATAAGAAAAGAAAGCTTTTCAATGTACCAACAATTTGAAGGAATTTGAGGGTATTCCAAATCTATTATTTATTTTGGTAGATCAGGGGGTATTCCAAATCCAAAGGATTTCAAATCCTCACTCTTTGTGAGTTTTGCAATCCCTCTCCTTAGTCTGGATTTCCAATCATCTCATTTTTTTGTATCTCTCACTTTTCAAGCCATGTGATCTGCATGTGTAACATATGTGTCACTGGTCTAGTAATTTATTATTGGACACATGGGCTACATGATATCCAGAAACAATTAGATAATCAACCGCATTACTAAAATTTCTTGAATAAAATGATATAAGCAGTCTAGATATTTTAATGGGCTTATTTCAATAGTCATGTAAAACATTAAATACTTATGCTAATTAAGGATATTAAAGTTGATTTAATAATTAAATTCAAACTCTTGTAATTATATTACATAATTTAAGTGCATAACTACTTTTAGATAACTGGGGATTTTGAACATGAGGATTTCCAATCCACGGTATTTCAAATTATGGAGATTTTTAATCTAAGTACTCCGAATTCAAGGTGCCAAGTGAGGCATTAGAGTCGATTCCACACTGTATCGTCGAAATTTGAGATTAAGGGCTTGTTTGGATGCCTGTAACTTTTCTAAAATGTAACAAAGTTACGGGTGACTTTGTTACAGTTGGTGTTTGGGGGAGGAAAGTCACAGGTAACTTTCTCTCAACCTGTGACTTTCTTACAGGAGAAAGACGCGAAAATGATACAGATACTTAAGTCGTTTTTCAAGTTACCCGTATATTTAATACAGGTAATGGTTGAAAATTTTGAAAAAAAAAATTTCGGAAAGAATCGCAGCTGCATTGAAGAAGCCTACCTACCTTCAGACAGAGTGAAGGCTGAACAACCATTGAAGGCTACAAGCGGCCATTGAAGGCGAGGCTACAAGCAGCCATTGAAGTCTATCAGGCTACGTTTCTCTCTCTCAAGTCTCCTCCTCCCTCTCTCAGCCTCCGTTTCCCTATCTCAAGTCTCCTCCTCCCTCTCTCAGCCTCCATTTCCCTCTCTCAAGTCTCCTTCTCCCTCTCTCAATCTACTTCTCTCTCTCCCATCGAGCTTCAGCAAGGTTGAAAATCCATTTTCTCTCTTTCTATTGCATATTTCTTTTTCATTTTTTTTTTTTAAAAAAAATTGCTTATGTGTCGAACACAGCTTGGTGAGGAGGCGTGGATAATGGCTGATGATCCGTGGGGCCGACCATATTGTATTTGTTTTATCCATGTCGTTCATCCATTCTTTTGGATCGTTTTAGGGCTTGATTCCAAAAATGAGGGATATCTAAATCTTAGGTGGACCACACCACCGAAAACAATAATGATTGAAAGTCCACTATTAAAAAACTCCTAGGGCCCACTGTACTATTTGTTTCACATCTAAGTTGTTGATTACGTCATAAAGACCTGGATGAAGGGAACAAAACAAATATCAGTTTGATCGAAAACATTGGTGGCCCACCAAAAGTTTTTAATGGTGGGTGTTCAATCAACATTTTGATGAACCTTGTTTTTGGGCTGATGACTTAAAATGATCTGGAATGATGGATGGATGGTGTGGATGAAACAAATACATCATAGTGGGCCCACATAACACGTCAACAGCCCATGGACAGTAGTCTACTAATGATGGTGCTATGTGGGCCCCACCATGATTTATGTGATATATCCATGCCGTCCATCCATTTCTGATTATTATTTTAGGTAGGCTCAACCATAAAATTTTAAGTAATTGAAATGTCATAGATTACTTTAGGAGAAGCCCATGTTTGCAGGATCCATATAATGGGTTTTCCTGCTATGTGGGTCTTCCCTTTGTCAAGCTGCGGGTGTTGTGGCTGTTTGAGGCTGATGCAGGTTTTTTTTTTTTTTTTTTGCTTCCTGCTATGTGGGTCTTCCCTTTGTCAAGAAGGTACCATGTGTATGGTCATAAAGCTATGTTTGTAAATAGCTATCCACAAAATCTTTTTTGGAAATAACACCTAAAACAAATGAAAAAAAAAAAAAGACCTTTCAAAACCACAATATGGGTCCCACGTTTGAATCTTGAGCAGTGCAGTTGTAGGAAGATGGCCTAGATTGTGCTACAGATGGCCTGGACTGCATTGTTTCAGTTCTTTTCATCAATGAATGTCAACCTTCATTTTCTCAAGCTGTTCATTTTTGCAGGTTTCTCAAATTTTCTCCTTTTTTTTTGGGAAAAATGTTGATTGTACATATCAGTATCTCCGGTAAGATTTTATTTTATTTTATTTTATTTTATTATTATTATTTTTTTAAAACTTGCGGTTTTGATATTCATTGATGAAATTAGCCTTGTTAAGCAGAACTATTTCAATTATTGGTGGGGCTGAAAAGCGGCTAGATATCTTCTTCTTCTTTTCTTTTTGGTATCATAACAACAAGTTAGTCTCTCTCTTCTCTTCTCTTTTTCTTTTTTCTATTAACTCTCTTTTTTTCTCTTTCTTTTTTTGTTCTTTGTTTGACCCAACAAGATAGCTGCATGGTAGTGACTGGATATTAAAAAATAACTAAAATTTTGAAAGACAACAGAACATCACAAAATGAGACATGCACATGGCTATGACAGCTGCCCTGCACAGGAGATTCTCTTCCATGATTCACCACAGGGATCACCACCAGTCAATCTCCATCCACACAGAATTGTATTACAATAACAACTGAAAACTAGAAGATGATAACTTCAACGGCCTGAACTGAAAATTAGAAGATGATAAATTTAGTGCCTGAAGAGTAGAATAAATATACATTCATGGAAGATTAACAGACCCAAGCAATCCATGTTTTCGCGGATGGAATATACATTCCTCCCATAATTTGTGAATGCACGGATTATCAGATCCCACAATCCACGGAATACCAGATGTCCAAACTAGCACTAAGGTGTGCTTGTAAGGGAGGTTAACTTAGGATGATCACTGAAGTTATGATGTCTCAGTTACATTTTATATAGTTCCCTCAATCAGCTCATCCTAAATAAATTACTTTAGTTTGATGTTATTTGTTTTTATCTTTCTTTCTCTTACAACATTGTAAACATATCTTATGAAGAAAATAAAAAATTTTACTTGGATATATTACTTCAAGTTTTTTCTTCACATTACTAGCATCTCGAAAACGTAAGCCTACTTTTATGGCTGTTGATTAGTTTTGCTTAAAAATTGGCCAAACTATTCATTTACATGGGCTTAATAAAATAGAATAATTTTATTACATCTTTTTTATATGTCAATCTGATTTTTCAATGATTTCCTACTTCAACTCTATTTAGTGTGAATATCCAATTTATTACCTTAACAAAAAAGTTACAGTTTATCCGAACACAAAAATAAATTTATCAATAAGTTACAACTTGCATCCAAATAGAATTACCAGTGACTTACGTAAATTTCTTGCAACCTAAAAAAGTTAGGTCATCCAAACAGGCCTTAAATATCGTTCAGTAAGTTGTCCAACAGAATGCCAATACAGTGGACGGTTCCGATCTTAGTAAGCATCTCTACAAGTGGGCCCCATGAGTTGCACAACGAAGTCTTATGGTGAGTCGAGACAAATCATCGTCTCTTTTAAAACCCCCTCCTCGCTCTCTCCCTCTCCCTCTCCCTCTCCCTCTATCTCTCTCTCTCTCTCTCTCAGTCTCTGATCCAAGTACCTAACAGCTGCAGACAGAAGATTGACCACCAAACCCGAACAAATAACAAGAATGCCACCACCACCGGCTCTCCTCCCTTCATTCTCCCGCCCCTCTCCCTACGAGTATCCTTCCTCCAAAGATGATGACATGGACAGGAAAAAGACCAAAAAGCCCTTACCCCAACCCGCATTTCGCATCCCTATCCCCATCATCTTCTCTGTCATCTGCTTCCTTTTCGGCATATCTGGAATCTTCTTCTCCGTCTTCGCTGTCGTCCGCCCTAAGCCGCTGCCCGTCTTCCGCTGCGGCCGCATTGAGGACACTCTCAGAACCTTCCACCGCCTCTCGAATTCCCAGAGATCTGACGGCAATGACGGAAACGTCCTCGTCGACCGGCCGAAGCTGCTCGGCTTTGTCGGCATCCAGACCGGGTTCTCATCGGCAGATCGGCGGGCCGCGCTTCGCAGCACGTGGTTCCCATCCGATACGGATGGGATCCTCCGGTGAGATCTCGCCTCGTTGAAATCTTAACAGGATTCGAATCACGTGATTGGTATCGGCTCCTGAAGTAGTTAGTTGATTGGAATTTGGAGAATTGAATTTGATTTGAATTCTTTTGGATCTGTTTTGGTTTCTGTGAATTTTCTTTCCGTGGGGAAATCTAAACTGAGTCGCACCTTATCAGACTTCTCATTCGGTGCACTTTAATAAAATTGGATACAAGGAACAATGGCTTGCGATCCTGGCGATTTGTCAGGTGGGCCTCGCTGGAGATTCTTTTCCTGTCCAATGCTGATCGTTTAAGATTTTCTTCTGGCATCCATTCATCGGTCACCAACTGGAGAATTAAGATGTCCATCACTATTGTGCCTTATCATCTGTGGCGTTCATCTGATGAGCAATCTGGATCATTGATTGTCGTGTCATGTGGACGATAAGAGTTCAGCCCGCCAGATATGGAAACTGGATTGGGTTTCCTTTCCTTAATTCGCCAGTTCAATGTTCATTGCACTGTCATTTTTCTGGGTGGTTGTTGAGAATTGATGTTAATCTGAATTGCTCTATTTGTTCGATGAATTGTTTTGGACTTTGGATTGAATTGGATGGTGGTTCAGTTTTAGTGTGCTAATCTAATTTTGTTGACTTTGTGTTGTCCTGCTATTCATCGATTATCCAAATCTTGAAGAATTCAACTACCTTCTTTTGTCCCATTTTTGTCATTCATGGTTACCTCGTACTATCAAAGGTTTAAAATGTCGGAATGTATCAAATTGGATCAGGAGTGAATCACCATAAATTCATCTGGGGCGATATGATACAAATGTATGTATCATGGTATGGCATGTATAGAAAGTACTGTTCTTACCGATTTGTATTGTTGATACACTCCAATACCAGACATAGTATTAGAATGTCCATCTACCTGCCAGATAATTTAAATGTAATTCAATATTGGACCAAGGTCAGTAACATCTGAAGGTTCCATTTCTTATTGGAGTGTATGATGATAAATTCATCCATTGTTACCATGCTTCAAAATTCAAACAATATTTTGAACCTTTCTCGAATACATTTTATGATACCAGTTCTTGTTTTATTTTGTTTTGTTTTGTTTTTTCTCTGATTGTATGGTATCATGAGTCCTGTTCAGCTTCTTATCTCATGCAATCTTTGGTAGTTGCAAGGTTTGAAGTAGAAATATCTGCTACCTCATTTAGCTACAACACTGTCTTCACACCATCTATGAAGAAAAGATTTTTGCCTCCTTAGCTACCTCACTCTTAGAACCCCTACCTTCTAGGTTTCTCAAAATCTTTCCCCAGTATAGAACCCCAAATAAAAGTTTGATCCTTCTTAGGCATGGCATTAGCTGTAGATTATAACTGCACCAAAATAAAACTGGCTTCATGTATCAACATTGATCTGCTTAGTAGAGAGCTTCATTCTGATTTGTTTTTTTTTTCCAATGCACGATTATGCATCAGCTAGAATCTACAAGAAAATGCCTTGTTGAATAGTATTCCATTAATCAGTTTGGAGAGTCTTTTAACAAACATCAAAACCGTGATACATGATTCTAATTAATGTTTATTTAATACAGCAACTTAATTCGTTAATCTCTCACATCTTATTTTTGGGGTGCGCTCCAATGGTACTGGAACCACCATAGCCTTACAATGGTACTGGCCAGATGTGGGTCCACATGATGTATTCACACCATCCAACCCATCCATCAGATGCATCACCTCACGAAACCCCTAAGGACCAATACTCATCCCAGTCCAAAACTGAATAGGGCCACAGAAAAGGAAATGAACTGGGAGTGAACACCTACCCTTGAATTTTACAGGGGCACACCTGAGTCATAAAAAAACCTGGCTTGATCCTTCATCAACCCTAGGTGAAGGGGTCTGAACGGACTGGATTCCATATTTACAACACAGTAGCTCCCTCTCTATAAACAATAGCGGTCTTTCCCTCTCAACATGTTCCATGTGCTATGGCCCACCTGAGTTTTGGATCGGGCTGATTTTTGGGCTGTTTATTTATTTATTTATTTTAGGCGAAGCATCTGATGGATGGGTTGTATTCTGTGAACACATCACTAGGCTCCACATCTGGTTGGTACCACCGTAAGGTTATGGTGGTCCTGGTACCACTTGAGTGTGCCCCTTTATTTGTTGCCATGCATCAATTTTCTCATGCTTTAACAGTTCGTGTTTATTCCTACAAGCATCAATTCTTTCTTTCAATCCTAACTTACTAGTGCATCATTCCCCTCCATACCATGACTGGTTCTGAGCATCATTTCTGACATCAACTACAACGATAGCTTGAAGTAATTATCTCCAAGCAGATATGAAACATGCATGAGCGTGAGGGTTGAAAGATAAACCTATATAGAGTTGTTTTTTTTCTCCAATTTGTTTATTTTCATTTCTGCTATACCAAATTTACTTACCATCTGCTTTTTGCAGCTTGGAGCAAGCTACCGGATTAGCTTTTAGGTTTGTAATTGGACGGACAAAAGATGCAAAGAAAATGGCAGCTCTTCAGAAAGAGGTGGACCAATACAAGGATTTTATGCTTATAGACATTGAAGAAGACTACTTAAGACTGCCCTACAAGACGTAAGACTTAGGCTTCGGGAGTAATTCCTTCACATATTACAATTCGCAATGTATAATTTAGTCTAGACTTATATCTCTCCTTCTAGGTTGGCGTTTTTCAAAGCAGCCTTTGAGCTTTTTGAAGCGGAGTTTTATGTCAAAGCTGATGACGACATTTATCTGCGGCCAGGTATTTTCTACTTGGCACTGTCGTTCTTTAACCTCCTATAGCATGCAATATAATACCTTTATCCTTCACATATTAGATCGACTTGCAACTCTTCTAGCTAAGGAGCGACCTCATCCTCTCACTTACATTGGCTGCATGAAGAAGGGCCCAGTCATCACTGATCTGAAGATGAAATGGTAGATTTAATTTCTATAAGCATATTCCTGGAAAACATCTAAATTTTGTATGGGTTTTGTAAGTGGGAATGCACTTCTTGCTCTGTTATACAATTTTTGTATATTGGCATTGGTCTGTTATACAATAAACCAGGGGGAAAACAATGTGTATATATGTGTATGTATATTGTGTACACAATTAATCAAGGGATATTTTTACCAAAAATTTCAGGTATGAAAAATCAGGACATTTAATCGGAAACGAGTATTTCTTGCATGCTTATGGTCCTATATATGCTCTGTCTGCAGAGGTGGTGGCAGCACTGGCAATTGCAAAAAATGACAGGTCAGCTACTTGCTTTTGTTATGCTTTACATTTTGACTCTGAAGAGCTATACCAATGACTCATCAGGTCTAATACTGTTGATTCTTTCTCTTCGGTCATTGACAAGATTGCTTTGCTACTCTCTCAATTTACCAATGTTGCTTTCCTTGATAACTTTTAACTGCATAAAACAGGATTCTTCCCATTACATAGTAGACACTTTTTATTAGTAATCCATGCATTTACTTATTTTCATAATCAAATTTACCAAATGATGGACTTCATGGGGCTTTCAGCACCATTTGATTAAATGCTGGCAACGCAAGGAAGATCAGTCTTCATTCTGTGGTGGATATGTAGTCTATAAGAATTTCAAGATCCAAAAGTTGGTCCAATTCATGATTCAATTCAATGTTTGTCAATCCCGTTTAAATATATTAAGTATGGAATGTTAATGAGCCTAGTGGAGCCATGGACTTGCATAATACCATTATGGCTATACACAATACTGGTGAAATGATCGTAATTTCCATGGATTGAGTTTGGTCGGCCAAGTCAAATTGAATTTTCCCTGTGGAACTTGATTTAGGAACATCAATGCTATTCCTGCTGCATAATTGTGCTTCACAACAAAGATCTTCACGTATTTTGTTGCAGTATGATAACAAAGGGGTTATCTAGGTTGCTGCAGATTCATTGTTTCATGAAGTGCCCTTTAAAGTTCTTCGCGAGTTTGTTGTTAATAACTATCATCCAAGATATGAGCCATCTTATTCTTATGCATCGTGAAAGTCACGATGAATCTCAGCCATCTTATTCTTATGCATCGTGAAAGTCATGATGAATCTATAAATGAGATTCACATGGTACTCAGTATGGGATATTAACAAATATTTGTAAAAGTCAGTCTCCAGCCTGCCTAATTTGTGATGAGCTTGTCCTTTGGCCTTAAGGTTGTAGAAAGATAAGACATAAATTTTTTAGTGTATTCTTATGTAGTCCTGTGGAGTACCATACTGGACTATTCTTCATGTTAAATCAGATATATCCAACCTTGGTTGGCTGTTCACCCCTTTCCACAAGTCATCCCCACATTTGGCCACATACGTGGGTTTGGTCCTCCAAGGCATGTTGGTGCTCTCTTCAACCTGCTCATGGCTAAATCAATCGGTTTCGGGTGAAATAGGAAGAACTAGAAGATTCCACGTCTGTAAAGTGCCTACAACTAATGGTTTAAGCTGCTGTTCTGATTTCCTCATTGACTATTGACTGGTTGTGCAAAACATACATTGATAGAGTGAGTGTGACTGATTGTTTGCATCTGTTCTCAGGTTCTCTATTCCTCTCCCCAAAGAGGGTCCTTTTCACCTTTCCCTCACTTAGGTCGTGTTTGATTTTCAGTGAAATGGTAAATCGCGCGTAAAAAAGTAATGATTATTTCCCCGTGAATTTACAGCATACCTGATATGACTGCTTACTTTTTGACACAGAAATCAAGAATATTACAAAATATCTGTGGGTCCCACTATGATGCATTTCGCTTATCCACACCGTTCATCCATTATTAAATTTGAATTCATAGCATGAGTAAAAAATTGAGGCATATCCAATACTCAAGTGGACCACCTCATACAAAAAAGAGAATCGAATACTTACCATTAAAAACTTTGTAGGGCCACTGTTTCTTTTGGCGTGGGCCATTTGAGTGTTAGATCTGCTTCATTTTTAGTCTCATACTCCAAAATATTGTAATAAAACAGACTGACAGAATGGATATATCATACGCATTACCTTGTAGTAAATAAATTAAAATTACATCTGTTAAACCAATTTCACTGGCACAAACTCCCATGAGTTTTCAAACGCAGTGAAATCGTAATAATTACTATTTCCCTTGCATTTCCCAGTTCTCTGAAAAACAAACAGGCCCTTAAAGAGTGTTAGTCACTTTTTCAACTCTCTCTTCCTTCTCATCTTTTGCTCTTTATCTCAACCCATCACTGTTTCAAGTTGGTATTAGAGCAGGCTAGAGGCGTTGATCGAAGACAAATATAGTTGAGCCCATTGCTTGCATCTTCAGTCATTACAAATGGCGTCAGTGCAGTAGGACAACGGGCCTTTTGAGGGTAAAGAAGAAACTTCATGGTCTTGTAGAACATGATGTTTTGGATTTTCAAAAGTCAGAAGCATAAAAACTTTAAAATATGATTTTTAATTAACGTAGGATCAAATCTTCATCTAGATACGATCAAATTTCATAAAGTAAATTTGTATGGTTCGGATCTTACCTTATGATCGTGTGTCCTTAAATGCGAAGAATTGTTCCTCTAAATGAGGTATCTCCTAATCTCTCATATGAAAGGAAAAAAATAAAATTAGAAGGCCGAGAGCAATAGATGGGTGGACCGTTGTGTAGAAGGGAAGGGAATAGAGAAGAGTCACCCTCTCTCTTCCTCTTTTTCTTTCCGAGTCTCTCCCTCTCTCTAGGGTTTGGATGTCCCTTGGTGGTGGAGGGATTCCATTCCCCCCGGGAATAAATTCTATCCAGGAGGAGCTCCAAGGTTTCAAGTGATATCTTGTTTTGACACTCTGCCACCCAACGGACTTCTGTAATACCCTTCCGCATCAAAAGTCATCCACTTGCCTAATCCATATACCCAAATAGACTGATGTCCCCACTTATTGTGGCATCAATCCAGGCTTCTAAAACCCAATGCAAAAGTCTAGAATGTACATCAAAAGATCTGATAATTAGATTTCTATTAAGCTAGATAAAAATAAATACACAGTGAAAACAAAAGATCCAACAGTTGAGATTCATCATAAAACCTTTTGAGAGCATCTAATCACGCCAGCCTATAATTGAAGCTTAATGTAGCATCTAAGAGGCAAGATCTACCCACTAATCTTAGTCCTGGGCAACAAGTGGATTTTGTATTGGGCCTTAGCTGAATCTATATGTGAGAACCCAATAACACCTATGTGTCAGCCATTAATGAAGCATCAGAAGGTGCATCAAAACTATTATATCAGGATCCCTGAAAATCTTCTGCAACCTCAGCTTGAATAGTACATTACCATGTCAATCCAATCCAAGAAAAAGGATACTTAGGATACTTGATGCGATCCATCCAATACAAATATCTAATGAAGCTTCAAAATAGGTCCATATTAACATATGAATTATCAAGTACTTGTATGTGTGAAGGGCGTTGGCAATTAGATACCTGATGGTGAGATTAACAATCTCGACTCATCATCGGTTCATATCACACAAGATGACCACAAGCAAATCCCAGGTTACTCAAGCCCACTAGGGTGGCCATGGAGCTTTCAGTTGCTCGAGAATAATGGAACATCAACTCTCCAATAACCCATCTAGGCTGTTATTTCCACTTCATTCTTTCCCCAAGGCACATAAGAGATTCTATAAGGAATCCCTACAATGCCTCGATACATCCAAGTTTCCGATCACAGTTAATAATGCAACCACATGGAAAATGGATCACTAATGACCCTGTTCCATTCATCCATAAAGGGCACTAATGGCCAAGTTCCAATCAAGAAAAACAATCAATCAAGTCCAACTGGCTTTCTAGGACAAACATAAAACCAATAACCTTATTTCATACCTAAAGAAATATTCAAAAAATTCAATTTGATTACTGTTGTACTGTTTTTGTGGGATGTTTTGATGCATTGACTTGATCCATTTGAAGTTTTTGAACCCCTAAAAACTTGCTCGGAGTAATCAATAGACTTGGTGTTATGATTGAAGCAGCTAGTAAAAAATCAAAATAACTAGTTATAGTAGGCATGAAGGAACTAAATGAGATGCGTTCTTTGTTTAATACCTTAACTGCCCAACATTCTGTCCCATAAAATATGGCTGGTCTTATAGTCATCGTATAAAATTTCCCTTTCAGTTTTGAGTGGCACACGGTGATCACATAAAACTACAGAGGTGCATCTCCATTTCTTCCACCCCACTTGGATTTTATGGGCAGCATCCTTCTCAATCTCTTAACTAAATTTCTCATTACCACTCCTATTGTTACTAGAATGACACTTACTATGTTTTAGTCTAGCTAATTTTAAATCCTTAGATTTTATAGCACCCTTCCATAAATGTAGCTTTGTGTTTAACGTTGACACCTTTGTCTTATCAATCAAAACTATGTCATTTGCAAACAATATACACAATGGAATATCTTCCTGCAAATTCCTTGTTAACTCATCCATAACCAATGCGAAAAGGTACGACTCAATGTTATTCCTTACCCTTGGTGGAAGCCTATAGTAATTGGGAACTCACTTGTCCCTCCACCAGTGGTCCTTACTTTTGTTAATTCTCCCTCATACATGTCCTTAATCACGTCAATATATCCTCTTGAAACTACTTTCTTTCCCAACACCCATCAGATTAACTCTCCAGGGACCCCATCGTAAGCTTATTCTTAAGTCAATAAGACCATGTGGAGATCCTCCTCTCACTATATTTCGCCATCAATTGTCTAAGTAGGAAAATAGCTTGAGTGGTAGACCTCTCTAGCACGAAACCAAATTGATGATAGTTAGACAATTGATGGCAAAATATAGTGAGAGGAGGGTCTCCTTTATGTAGTTAGTGCAGCTCTGTATATCTCCTTTATTCTTATAAATAGGTTCCACAATACTTTTTCTCCATTTGTCTGGCATTTTCTTTGATCTTGCAATCTTGTTGAGCAACTTTGTCAACCAAAATAACCCACTATCTCCCATACACTTTTAAACCTTTGTTAATATACCATGTGGTCCAAGGGCCTTTCCTATTTTCATCTTTCTCAAAGCTTCTTTCACTTTAGATATCATTTGGTCCAAGTGATGCTGCCTTTTTATGGTGTGTTATCTTTGTGATGTATTAAATGGGCTTTGTTGACAGTCTTTTATTTGAGATGAGCCTCTTGTAGCCACATTATCCTCGTTCATTCTTAAACATACCATTGAAAGGTTTTCTTTCTTCTTTTCTTTTCTTTTCTTTCTTTTTTCTTTCTTTTTTCTTTTCTTTTCCTAACCTTTTCATTTGTCTGTTTTCTTTCCTCGTGTTTTGCGAGCCTTCTAAAAAAACAGAAAAAAAAAAACCTTTGCTCTTGAAATTTGCATTAACTCGATGTATTTTCTAGTTTCCAGTCTGAGAATGTTTAGCAACGAGGATGTCAGTGTTGGTTCATGGATGCTGGCAATGAATGTCAATCACGAAGATAACCGAGCAATATGCGATCCTCGATGCACGCCCACATCTATTGCAGTCTGGGACATTCCAAAATGTTCAGGTAAAGCAATTTCATTGAAAATTCTCTCTATGAACTTCCTATTGTTATGACAGTTCTTGTACAATATATTTAAGGTTTTAAAGGCTTTATAAAATCAACTATGAGCTGATTTCATGGTTATGTTTCCAACCAGTTACTATTGTTCGAGCGGCCAGCACCGTGGGTTTGCTCCCTATAGGCGTGGGTTTGACTCCCCTCCCCAGCATTACCCGATGCACGTGGTTGCATGCATCCGCAGGGAATAGTCTCGCCTCAAATGGGGCAGGGACACCTTGTGTTGTCAAAAAAAAAAAAAAAAAAAACCGGTTACTATTGTTCAATTCATATAATCATATGTTGAAATATTGATCTTAATTGTGAGAGATAGATAGTATTTCATCTAAAAGGGAAAAAAAAAAAAAAACGATAAAGGAAAGATTAGAGTGCGAAAAGTTGTAGAAAGATGTACTATAGCGTAAGATCAGGAAAGACGGGTTATTTATTGGTACTATGTTAGATAACTGTGTACATAATTATTGATGATCATTTGTGCCAATATCTCATTCTTCCTCCATGCTGCTTTGTTATAATAGACCGTTCTTAATGCTGTCAGCTATAAGGCATTCTGTAACGGTAATGGTGGCGGTAACAGCCACCGCCGTTACCTTTTAATGTCCGTTACGGTCTCTCTCTCTCTCTCTCTCTCTCTCTCTCTCTCTCTCTCTCTCTCTCTTTAAATAATTATTATTAAAAGGAAAAACCTGAAAAAACCTGTATCTGGCCTGTAATGTTGAAAAAATAAATCGGAAAACCTGTATCTGCCCCGTAACAAACCATTATGGGGTTGTTATGGCCTTTTAGGGGGCGTAACAGGCCTTTAATGGTAGTTACAAGTCTTTTTTTCTTTTTCGTAACGGTTGTTACGGCGTTTATGACCCTATAATGTGTAACGGTTGCCATAACAGATACCTTTACATAACGGCCTTTACAGCCACATAACGGCCTTTACAGCACACCATGGTCAGCTGGCCCTGCTAATCTGACTTTGCTTGAAGAGGATTGAGACCACTGTTTGTGGTCCATGCACATGTACTGCACACCTGTGTGAAATCCAGTCCATTCATCAGTGTATGTGCCTTCATTAAAAATGCCAGATGGTGCACACATCAGGTGGGCTTCTTGTGTACAATAAAAATTGACAGACCAATGGTCATTCAGTATACGCATGCAGCCCACCTATTTAGTGACCACCTGATTATTGGCCCAGGCTATGTACAACATGGATCCACTTGATGAACAGGTCAGAGCTTGCTCACTCGTGATGCTTCAATGTATGTAAGAAAGAGGAATCTCCATCCTTTTTGCAAGTCCTTTTCTCACTCCTCTAAAAAAAATCAGATAAACATGCACGCATCAGAATGCTTTAATGAAAGAACAATCGGTGCAATTTTTCAGGTTTGTGCAATCCTACAAACAGGCTGAGGGAGCTTCACAAAATTAGCATGTGCTCAAAAAGTCCAACACTGCCGCCTGAGGACAGGTAGTGTCAAGTCCCCCAAAAACTCTGCTGTTAGAGGTGATGACTGCATTCACATTTTATATTGGAAAGTTTCTGTTTCATGGAAAGGCAATTAGGTTTTCGCTTTTTTCCCCCCTTTGTATTGAACAACAAATAAAAGGGTCATACTCATATTACGAAGGACCTTGAAGGTGAATGGCCTAGATGACCATGTGAGGGAGTGATCATCCCTAGCAATTTGCCTTCTTTTAGTAACAAGTGTTAAGCTTGGGGCCTACCAATGATTACCCCATGGTATAGATCCTCTCAACAATGTTTGTCATACATCTCATCAATCAGTTGCCAGTTTGAATGTGGTCTGGCTGGTGCTTCTTGTCATGTCACTGGAGCCAAAAGGTTTAATGGCCTTCTTTTACTTGGCAGGTAAACTCAGTTGAGCAGACTTATCAGGTACTTCTCCTTCAATACACATCATGCAACTGACCCATGCCTCATGTTGCCTCCATCAATCTCGTGAGCTGATAGCATAGCTGCATGTACAATGACGTTACCTCAGAGAGGGGGACTCAACCTTGGATTCTCCCGTTACATCTAAGTGGGGAAACGATACACTTGGCGCTCATACTCGCCTCTCAGGGGGAGATGAATACACTTTCAACTTGTACTGCAAGTGACTATTCACTGTTAAGCTGTGTGCCTGAATTCCTGTGTGTAAAATCATTGAAAGGTCAGATGATATGGGTGCCTGCAACTCTTTATTGCAATGTTGTATTTTTGTACAAATTTGCGGGTGATTGACGGGCATTGATTTATGCATACTATGCAGGCAGGTGTTCATCTGATCCTTCTCATAGAATGCATTGATTGTGTTCATATAATATCAAATTAAGCATGTGGTTCTACATATTTTTGCATCTTCCCCTTGAATCATCAACACAAGATGTTGGTGTATTGGCAAATAGGAAAACATATTGGAAATATGATGATGCCTACATGTTGATTGATAGAGACTGAATGTTGATGGCTATCATAAGATTACATATTCCTTCTCTTTTCTTGATGATTGACTTTCTTCTTTTGGAAATAACAAAGCATATGTGAAAGAAGCAGGAATCCCTGGTGCAGGGGCTGAGTCTCAGACACCTTCTCTGGGTAAAGGTGGTGGTGAGATTGTAAATGCTACAGAAACTGAAAATTTATGTTTGTTGTCTATGAGGAATTATAATTGCATCTTCAATTCTGACAAGTTGAGGTTCATATGGTTTGACTATCCAGAGCATTGGTCTGTTGTGCGCCACCATGGTTGGACTATGCCTCAAAGTTTCCTCTGCCAATCAGTGGATGGTTAAGAAGAGATACAACTCGGGTCCACATTCAACTGAAAACGTCTCAGGATACGTTACCACGATCTTCCAGTCTATGAGATCAAGCTATGGGAAGCAACAAAGAATGGTCTGGATTACAAGACCAATGAGCTTACTTGTCAGCAGAGTTGTAAAACTCGCAGACTCCCTTGAAACCTGGCTGAGTCAACTTGCCCCCATGATATTTCAAGCTTGAAGTCCTTGGGGAACTCACTCTTGAGAGTGAGTAGGTCCCTACTTAACAAGAGTTTTCATGTCGGCTCGCTAGACTTGGCCTACTTGACATGACTCATGATGACTTGAACGGAGTCACTTGCCTGGTTAAGCTATATATATAATAGGCACAAGAAGTTCCAAATTCAGATCTCTGCTTCTTAACCAAAGTTCCTAACCAACATGATATTCACCTTTGTAACTATCAATATTTTCCCTCAAAAACATTTTTTTGGCATAATTTGTATTCAATATTAACTCTTTCAAGTATTTATTGCTATACAATTTTAAATTATTCAGTCAAGTAAATATTCGATCAATCCTTTGGGTCAACATGGGTCTGGCTGGACAACATGTTGAAAGTCGAGCTTTTAGGTCTTAGAACTGTGATTGTCAGAGTTGAGAATCCATATTACTTTGCAAAGACAGGTAACACATCATATAATTCCTCGAGAGACACCATCAATAATCTTTTCAGATGGCCCCCCTAAGAGTGAGAGATCTAAATCTCTTTTAGCATCTATAACCCTGTTTCATTGCAATCACCCCACCCAGAACCAATAAAACAATCTCCCTTGTGGACAACTCCGCCTTTGGCTTTGACTAGTATCACACGGTTCTAAAACTCACTGACTTGAGTTGAAACTTGGCTGAGTTGACTCGACTCAATGAGATTTAGAGTCACTGCGAAACTCACTCAAATGATCGACTTGGTCCTGACTTAGCAAGACTTGTCGAGCTGATATGACTCACAGTGAATGGGGCCAATCCACCTAATTCCAATCTAAAGGGCATGTTTCGATGCTCTTGTGAAATGTGGGGTTTCAAGCCTACTTTTTCAGTCAACTTGGCAAAAACCAATCCAAATGGTTTTCACTGTGTCAGCATTTTAGCGCCCATCTTGTCGAGCAGATGGTGAAATGGGGGTGTGCAAAGCACATCCAAATGCATGGTAAAAACCCTGGTTTGGCTCAAAAGGGGGTCTGTGCCTGAAATGCCCCTTAAGATGTGTCAAAACAGCCTTAGAAAATGGGAGGGTGGAATTCTGCAAAATGAGAGGATGGAATTCCGCAACCCTGACCTGTACAATGGTAGCAAGGGGCTCTGCCAACACACCAGATGCTTAGTTGTGAATACTATAGCTATTTTACATAATTTATCCTATAATATCTATTTTAAATTTGTGTCAAATATCCAGTCAAAGACTTGGCCAAGTCATCGAGTTGATTCAACCCAGTTGAGTTGAGTTTTCGTCCACATCACAATTCAGAACTACAAATTCTAGTTCTTGGGTCTGCTGTAGTCACCGCTAAATCAAATTTGCTTCTGCAACTTACAGCAGCAGCACAGCATTCGAAACACACATTAAACCAGGTCGATTTTCCTCTTGTTTCCAGCCCACAACAATGAAACTGCTTACCATGTAGATGACCTTGAAGAATATCATATTAATGTGGCGCCATATCTTGTTTTCCTTGAGGGAAGCAGAAATTACTCAATCATATTCCTCACAAAATTCCAAAACTTCCTCTCATCAAGAGGTTGATAAACAACACCCAAGATCAGACACTAATGTCCGTCAGACAGCCCAACTTACAACACATAGGAGAAATGATAGCAACCATTAGTTGTAAAGAAGCTGGAAAGATTAGGGCTAAAAACAATAGCAAGAGCAAATGAAAACTCTAATTAACGGGGGAAGATAAAACCTAATCCCCCAGTATAAAATTATAGCCCCAAAAACAAAACCACCGCCTCGAATCAAGCCTTCCTCTCAAATGAAAAAAGAAGAAGCAATTCCACTCATCACCATTGAAGGAGTGGAGAGTACTGATACAATATTATGTATGTTCCTCTGACCAAACCCACCATAAATAACCAAAATGGCATCTGGCATGACCGGGGTTCTTGCATGACTGAAACCCAAACATGAGCAATCAAGATGAGCAGACCGAACTGCTTTCACAGCGCCTTTACCTCGAACTGCTCGAGTACTCAACCCCATTTTCGGATGATGTTATATTCGATGATGCATCGCTTTTCGAATTGCTGTCTGTAGTACCATTCTTGAAGCTCCTTGATTCCAGTGCAGGGTTTATCTGAGATGATGTGTCAGATGTTGAATCGCTGTATGTACTGTTCTTGAAGCTCCTTGATTCCAGTGCCGGGTTTCTTTGAGGATCAGAAGCCGTTGGTTTTTGGCCTTCATCTGCTAGTCTCTTGAGAAGGTTCATGATGGTTGGAAGGAACTTAGTAGACAAGGAGAGAAGCCCAGGAAGCTGCACTCCCAAGATATAACACGATAATCAGAATTTTTGTCACTGTTTCAGCTTAAGAAAGGAGATGACTTATCCAAAGAGTTTGTTTTGCATTACCGACACTCATCCAGCATTCCTTGGTTCATGGGCCCACATGCAGAGATGGTTTGGCAATCAGAACCATCCATGTGGATCGCTACTGAAGGGCCTTGGTCCAAAAATACACAGTGAATTCTCTAAAATGGATTTGTGGAATTTAATGTTGATAATTTTTGTCAACTGTACACATAGAAGAACAGGGTCATCCATTGTGTCCTTTTTGGACGGTGGGCCATTAATGGCAGCACCAGAAGATGGATGGTTCTGATCACCCAACCATATCAACATGTGGACTTCACAGCAGGATGGGCACATGAAACAAGCTTGTGTTCATAGATTTACTACTCACAGTGCCATTTCGGAATTCGCCTGAGATGTCTAGCTGGGTCCAGAGTGCTTTGGCCAATAGATAAACAACGAATATAATGAAGAGATACAAAGGATTCCTGTAAACAAAGGTGGATTGGTGTCGGAGGGATGATAAATAAAATGATTCAGCATTCACTGTCATCACATGACTAATGCATCACCATTACCTTAAAAGAGTCATAAATTCATTGAATCCCAACACAGCAATGGCAAGCATTGCCCACGGAGGTGGTAACCCATTGTTATTACGTTTATGGGCTTCCTGAAAATAACAAACTGGACATAATTAACACTGAACATAATAAAATCTTCTTTAGACATGTATGATGCTGCTCCCTCTGTATGCCACTGTTAAAGTTTGACTAGATGGCGCACATGTTGAACGATGAGCCCTCCATCAGGTGGGCCGCAATATCAGATGACCTGGCCCAAAAATAGGGGTCTGCTCATCAGGCGGTCCAAGGTGTTCCAAACAAATAAATGGCTACAATATTTGCCAATATTTTTCCAGCATCCATTTATTTGAAAAAAGCACACCTGATTACAAGAATGACCCGATTTTTTCAGTGAATCCACACAGCAGAATCCACCAGACAGATGGTTCTCCTGTTTGACAGTGGGTGAAATGTGGATTAAAGCAAACTTCTTACATGTGCATCTATGCAATCTGCAATACAAGGTGGCAAAAAAGAAAAAGAAAAAGAGGATGTATACCAACAGGCCCCTGTTCTTGGTGACATCTACAACACAAAAGGTCCTGGTCATAATGGACAACCACAAGGCTATAGAATAAATATGATTAGCTACTTGTTAACTATTTCATGTCATTTTCACACTTTCACCATAATGGAATTCTTTCTCCTACTCGTGCGGTGGCATAGGATGCATGTAGAACTTGTTCCCCATTCATATGCCAAGAGAGCATCTCATTGTATCATGTCTGAAGCCATACTAGAGGGACATTGTTGAAGTTATTATCTAAGTTTAGAGGAATTCCACATTGATAAGACAGAAATAGCATACCGCATGTTAAGCAAGACTTGGTGACCTTAAGAAGGCCAAAATATGGGAAACTGAGGCAATAAATTATCCCCCAGGAATGGCTGTGAAATGCTTCTTGTTTATCCAAAACAGTTCCTCATGCCAAGTCAATTGAAATTTTCCATCAAGAAAGTGAAGAGCATGTATGCCAATCACTTTCCCTCAGACATCATTTGCACAATCTGCCACTGAAAATGTACTCACACCACAATATATAGAAGAATGAGAATTTTCATCAGTTTTATTTTGAAAAAAAAAAACTAGTCTTTCAATTTTAATAGCTTCAAGCTTCAAAGTGGATGTATTTTAGTTTCACAAATCTACGGAGACTCTGCAGTCTTAATTAATTTCAATAAATTATAATGCCCAAAACTTCTAATCATTTGCATATGCAATCAAACTCACAAACAGGAAGGCAAGACCAAGTCATAGAAAAAAGAAAAAAGAAAAACAGTTATATTCCTCCAAAAAGAACTGACCTTCAAATTTCAATAGGGTAATTCTACGAGGCATTTCATATCAACACTTAAAAGGAAAGCATCAGCACTATAGCAAGCATTTTCTATAATTTTGACATCATCATCACATCATGCTCACCACCACCACCATGATTAAAGCGCTGTCCCAGCTATTTGGTGTTGGCTTCTCATGACCGCTTGGCAGAAGTTCAACAAAATGCTGCCTCCCTGACATCAACCCTCCTTTACCAAGGTTTGGTACCACTGGCACATTGCTACTGGGCAGAGTTTTAAATTTTAATATTATGTATTTGTGTGTTACATAACCAATACAAGGCGGTTCCCCGCCCACCGAAAAAAAAAAGATGGAAGACAACTTTTCTGAAGGAACCAAGAAGTCTCCGACAAGAACAACAACGGTGGCACATGAATGTGCTATGATAATCCATGTCATCATGCACAATTAGGAGGTTTAAAAGAAAAAGAAGAACTAAACTTGACATTCGAAATCACAATAATGAATTATTTTTTAGAGAAAGATCTATGAAGTATTTATACCTGAGCAGAAATGGCCTGGGTTACAGTGTATTCTGTCTCTGCCTTGAATTGTCTCCACAGAGATTTACATTGGACGGGAGAAATCAAAGTTTTTGTCGGTGAAACCTGATAACAAAATTTCAACCGTAAAAATGAGTGATCATACCTCAATGCAGATCACATGCATTTCACAGAAAACCTTTGGAGGCAAATGATGCAGGCTTAGGTTCTAAAATGTAACATACAAAGGAAATGATGTGCATTATAAACAAGCAATAGGTCAACTGCTAGAATGACAACAATGCTCCTTCCTCTACTCATCTAAACAGCAAGTATTTCATTTCATGGAAAACCATGAACTAAAAACTCATTCTTCATACCAAACTTGCTGGAGAGCCAGGTATACGGGTGAAAGTGGGCTGGGCTGGCCAGGCCCAACTATTGTCCAGCCCGCTTTGGCTGGATTTGGGTGGAGTCTAATGGCCACATGCTGGGTTTGGGCACGAGCTTTGAGGACTCATGATGAGTCGCACTGGTTCTAAGCTTGGATATGCATAAAGGCGACAGGACAGCATTCCCCCCCCCCCCCCCCCAAGCTTGACCTATTAAATGCTATTGGAATGAGTACTAGGCTAGTAGGCTGAGCCAGGTTTGGACCTGCATGATTATTTAGCTGGCTGGGCCAGAACAAGGCTCTTCCTGGCACAACCCATTTACACCCAAAACCATGTAGATATGTTTTTTTGTAGGGTTTGGAGGGATGAAAAGACCTTCATTAATGATTCATAAGGGAATAATTGACCATTTTACCCACCCCTAGTCAAGGACAATTGCTGTTGGGCTTGACCCTAGGTGACCATTATAGGTATGTGCATGAAAACCCAGGCAGCGCGTGCCTCGGTGACAGGCAGTGTCTGTGCTAAACATTGAGCTTACAACCAAACGATAAGGAAGAATTTATAAAGAGCTCCCTCTCTCTATTTTCGCCATCTATGAAGATTTAATTCTGGAACCAAGGTTGTGGCTCAATAAAGAAAGGTTTATAACATGGATAGGTTGAAATGTTTCAGGAACATGGACTTCAGCAAACTGAAAAAACAAGGTGCAAATTGATTGCACATATCCAAATGCAATGCTGAAAGCAACTGTCTGGTAAATCCAGTATTAGAGGATCATCCCTACCCCAATACCATGAAAAAGAAAACTCAGAGTGTGGATTCCTCTTCGATTTTATTTTTTTTTGAAGAAACATTTCACTACTCTTTCAAAATCAAACAAATGCTCATGGGCCAAACACATCAAGAAAGAATTTCAGAAGCTACAAATGTCACCTCTTCCCAAGTGCTTGAAGCGAGTGGGTCAGATGAAATGATGCTCCTGTCAGTAACATTGCCATTAGCTGACTCTACTAGAGCAACTGAGAGAGTAGTCTCGATTTTATCATTCTTGTCATCCAAACGGATTGCAGCCATAACAGAGAGCAGCTTCAGGGACTGATAAAAACAAAAGATGAAGATAATTAGAGATCCTTGCTATAAGAATTGATAATTCAAACATACATATATTGCAGATGCTTTTGTCACTACAGGCATTCTCATAATTAAGCTCATGGGTTCTCCCCAGTAGCCTTTTGAAATGACCAATATACCATCATGTTATCTTACAATGCCAACATACCCTCATGTTTCTGCCTTCTTAATCTTACTCAAAGACCAGGCAGGTTTTTTTTATTTTTTTTTTCCTTCTTCTATAAATAGGCAGAACCTCTGACCACCAATACTATGCGAGTAGGAATTGGGATTACAACCACCAATAGGGCAGAGGCTCAACTTCAGACAGTTATTTTGCAGATATGATAAGTTGTAAGTACCGCAGAACGAGCAGTTTTCGTGATTGCTCGGATGTCTTCCTTCCCAGTCCAAACTCTAGGCATTGAATCAGAATCATGGCTAAACAATGTTGAGAATCTGCAAACATTTTAAATGGTTACTCCCATTGTACAAAATAGAAACAGCTCAGTCTATAAACAATCAAATGAACTGCTACCTTTCCTTCATACGAATCAAGACCCTTGCGGCTTCTTCTCTTGCCTTTGTTTCAACAACATTTCTTGCATAGTCTTCTAGGCTTGCAAGCATTTTTTCCATGGTTGTTTGGTCAATTTCAAAGCCAGATAGAGAAGAAGAGAATCCAGAAAGAGCTGACTCAGTCTCGCGTTTGAGAAGTTTTTTTATTGCAGGCCAGGTATCGCTGCCAGCTGCATCTAGAAGAGCTTCCACAGGTTCTGCAAGTGCTGCATTGAGTTGTCCCTACAAGCATATTAAAAACTCTTAATTGCCACCAATGCAGTATCCATAACGAATTTAATTTTGTATTTGCAAAAATTATAGCATAAAGTACATTAATAAATCCAACAATCACAAATTTCTAACACTTGAAGAGACAATTCCAAGACCAAGGGGTCCAACATAGGAGGAAATCCAAGATCCCATACCTCATATAGGGAATTAAGTTCAGACAGTTTAGCAGCACGGACAGAAGCTACATGTGCATCAATATCACGTCGAAGCTTATCCTGAACTCTAGATGAATCCCAACTTGCTTGTTTAATAGCTGCATCTGTAGGCTTAATTACAATTAGTAAATTTCACATTCTGACACTAGTAATTGGACCAAAATGCAGGGAAACATCTGATAGTAAATAGAACAAAGTGCACGGAACATGTTCCAGAAAATTAGATCTAGAAATCAGTTCAAGACAAGGAAGATTGTCAATACTCCACACTTGGGACATCTGTACTATACTAATTTTTTAGGGGATGCTGGTCAAAAAGTACAATTTCGTTATTGGATTATTTGCAGGAAAAGTTATGAAGATTCAGAATTTTATTAAAAAGAACCCAAAAACAATGAAAAGGAAACAGAGATCTGAAAGAGAGAAAAACATCAGCTACATTAGGTGCAACGAATCCCCAACAACAATTGCAAGCAAAGAGCTTCTGTTCCTAGGAATATCATCGGCTGCTGAATTTGCTTCCCTCCTGACATGAGAAAAGGAAACCAAGGCAGTTCCACTTAACTCTCTAACTTCCTCAATCCAATGGACTAGCTGCCAGGGGTAGGGAGAAGATGATCAAGCCCAATTAATGGCAAGATGCGTGTCACCTCACCAGATTGTTCACACCTCTGCTTCAATAGAATACCGGACCCGAAAAGGCACCTAGCACGTCACCTGAACTGTTACAAATGACTCCTATGCCTGATGAGCCCAGATTGCCAAGGGAGTTCCATCCACATTCAATTTCCAATGCCCTTGCAGAGGGGGAACCCAAACACACCAGACTGCAACCGGGTGAACACGGTCCTCCAATATTGCATTCCAAGCTCCGCAATGTGCTCCCTTGAAGACAGATGCCCATGAGATTATCAGGATATTCACCCTCGAAGCCACTGTCTGGAAACTTTAATTACTTACAGAAGGCCCACTTGTTTTGCTCCATCCAAATAGCCCACCGGACTGCCAGAAGGAATAGCTGCCACAATATTTTCCTTTCCTGGAAAAATAACACATTTTCCACACTTCCAGCATAAAATTAACAGATTTTGGCATATAACCCATGTAACACTGAAGAGCCTTAGAAGAGGAGACCATACACACCAAGAGAATGGACAGCCGAGAAGAATGTGATAACATTGTGAATATTCTGATGAGGACATGGATGACATAATATTGATGGATCGGGATGATTTACTTGCCGATGAGTTTTGGCATGGATTAGAGCATGAAAAGGGATCCAAATACCTTCCATAATGGGCAAAACTCGTAGACGCATCAATGGACCACGTATTATGGCACTCGTGGTACACTTTTGGATCCACAAAAGTGTCTTTCGGTGGCATTTTCCTTAAGTTGTGATTTTTGCTTTATTTTTGGACGAATTTTAGTTTATTTTGCTTTGCAAATGTCTCACTTATGTAGATAGGGGTATTTTAGTCCTTTTCCTTTAAAATAAGATTGTAGGGTTGAGATTATAACATCCAACCCATAGTTTATGCTTTGAGGTAAGGCCCAAATTAGTTCTAGGGCTTTGCTTTTGTTCCCTTTCATATAAAACTCAATAACAAAAATTGTCCAACAGATTTTGGGACATTTTCTTATCTTTTCTACAAGCCTTGGGCTAGGGTTTGTGCAATTGCATATTTGCACGTGTGAGGTGTATGATCCAGCCCATTAAAATTGGTGAGAGCTTCAATTATTCATTGGTTTTTTCATATTTTTCCCTTTCGTTGGTAGTAGAAGAATCTCTATCTTGAATTGGGTGTGTTTGGGGCATGATTTGGTCCTAGGGTTTGATACAACTGTGTGTGGTTGTCGATTTTCATCTATTAGCTACATCCTATTCCCATTTGTAGGAAAAAAAATTAATCCTTGAGACATCCCATTGTGAATATTCAATATATTCCCAAAAGGCTGAATGAAAATAACCTTTCATTCTTCAAATTTGATAGGTAGTCATCATTGTCACCTTCTAGATCCAAGTAGCTTTTTGTTACTGCTGCTGCTACTACTGTTAATGGTAAATTATTCCATGTTGAACCAATCATTTCTTTTTCTTTGTGGGTGCGAATGGTGACTGATTTCATTAAAACCAAGAAACGAATAGAAGCCACCTGATAGCAGGAGGTGATCCTATCATACAAAGAAGGGGAAAACAAAAAGGGAAAAGAAACGAAAAAACAAAAGAAATGCAAAAACAACAGAACTGGCGAGTCACACTAACAAGGATATCCAAAATCCCCACTCCAATCTCCCAAAAATTCGTAAAATGGGAGGTCATTGAATTCGGGGCTTGCTAGTGCCCAATTAATGATCATAGACATGATTCTCCTCCTTAAGGTTATGCCGAGCACCACTTTGTCATTAACAGCAAAAAAAATCGCGCCATTCCTCTCCTTACAAACCCCCATAGAACCCCGAAGAAGACAAGGGTCAAGATAGAGTTGTTCTGACCTTTAAAAGGTCTGTTGAACCATTCAAGCAGCACTGCTGCAATTGACGCACTAAATACGCAAAATTTTGTGAGAAATAAAGCCCAAATCTCCTCAAAGTGAATTTTAAAAAAAATGACCAGTTGTTTCTTCAAACTTGCACATCACACATCAATTAGGCACATAAAATTCTGTTTCTTGAGTGTGCTTTTCTTAAAGGCGATGATTTATTATAACAGGCCGAAGCCAAAGGAATACACTATACAAAAAAGGAAAAACAAGAAAGCCAAAAACAGAAACTACCCTACACCTTTTCAAGCATTCACCCATTCCATTACATTAGCTAAAGCTCTTTTGAAAACATAGACTACCCTTCTTTGATTCCAAAAGCATCTATTGTTCCTTTCCTCCCACCCGGCCCAAATTCATGCTAGCAAGAATAACTTCCATAATGCTTTCCCTTCCTTACCCATTCCTCCATTCCATGCCCAGGAAAAGCTATCTAAAGATTCTGACATAACCCAATTTGTTCCAAATTCTCTAAGAAATCCATCCCATGCTTCCCTAGCAAAAGGACAATAGAGAAAAAGATGATTAACCAACTCTTCATTCTGCATGCATGCCAAACAGAAATTCAGCAATACCATCCCCCTTCTACAAAGATTATCAATTGTTAACACCTTATTCCTTCCCACAAGCCAAGCCAAAGTCGTCACTTTAGGAGGAGCCCTATAATACCATACCGGACTTGTGTCACTTAAAACCCCTCCAATGATGACCCTGCTAGGAGGTTATAGAATGATTTTACAACAAATTTACCTGATTTTTCTTTTATCCACACCATAGAATCCCACTCTCCTACCACTGGCGATACCTCCCGGAGCAATCCCAACAATTTGATTGTTGCTTCTATTTCCTTTTCAAACAAGTTTCTTCTAGATAGAGGAGCCCAAATTATCACATTCCCTTCTATTGGGTAACAATTAACAACAATAATGTTTTGATCCACCAATTTTCTAGCAAAATTTGGAAATTCTTCTTGAAGAGGCTTATCTCGAAGTTCAAACATCAACCTAAAAACGAATACTCCTTGCCTCCCCTAATGAGAAACCTATCCCCTCCAAAACATTTCCTCTCAAACCATCTATCGCTTTCCACACGCCCGATGCTCTATCGCTTTTCCAATTGTTGAGGTGATCCACCATTAGAATTTTATTGGCCACTGCAATCCAAAAGAACCTTCCACTCTTGGAGGCACCTCTTCCAAACTTTCACACATGGGGAAAAACATTTTCTCACTCCGCCAGTCTAGAAAAATCAACCTCACCAAGAAAGATATGTTCGGGGCACATTTCCATATCTTCCTATCCTCAGTGGAACTATCGATTTCCACATCTGCTAGCCTTCTAAGCAAATAAAAAAACAGAATTGATTCCTCATCATCAGGATTCTACCATAGCCTGATATTCCACACCACTGCACTTCCAATCAGCTCGAAGCAAATCCCGAACAATTTCCCCCTTATTTACAGCAAGAGAAAATAGACACTGACAAGAGAGTGCCAATGGGATGTCATCAAGCCATGCTTCCAACCAGAAGTACATTTTATCCCCCTTACAGACCAAGTAGTGAGTGCCACTTCCCAACTTTGAACCCGTTTTACAAGCGTGTCACTATCACTTGTCCTTGGGGACCCATTTTACTCTCTCCAAACTACTGACCCATTCCTCCTAGATCCCACTCCTGGGAACCAACTGCCTTCAGACTTGCCCTATTTAACCGAATCAGTTTCCTCCACAACAGTTGATTCCTCACGAAATCTCATCAAATCACAAGCAATCATTTAGAAGTGATAGATTTCCTTCTCTAACATCCTGATTCCTAGACTGACTTCATTCATGGGCTTTTGCACGTTCTTCCAGTTAACAAGATGAAACTATGATTCGCTTCGCACCCCTCCTGAAGGAAATCCCTTTGAATATGCTCGATTTTCAAAGCCACAAATGCAACGATCTAAAAAAGTGACAGAAAATACACAGGAAGATTTGGTAAAGCCACCTTAATGACTAATTCTCCCTACTAGAGAGGGATAATTTCCTGTCTAGCTAGCAAGCTTCTTACCCATTCTCTCCACCGCCAGGTCCCAAAACACAGCCGATCTCGAGTTTCCTCCAAGATGTAGACCCAGATATATACGCGGGAGAGTAGCCACTTTACAATCTCACCAAGTCTTCATTAATAGCTACACCCATCATAAGACTTTTCCTAGTAACCTGCAGGCTAGACATCGCCTCAAAACATGTGAGAATACCTTAGACATAAGCCATTTGGGCTGTGTTAGCATCACAAAACAAGATGTTATCATCCGCAAATTGGAGATGCATAAAATCATCTCTGGATTGCCCACCTGGAATCCCTTGACAATCCACAAGATGATACTCTTTCCATGAGCAGACTTAATCCTTTTGCTACAACTGAAAAAAGGAGAGGGGGCAAAGGATCACCTAGAAGGATTTCCCTAGAATTGGCGAAGAAACCGACCAGCAATGTAAGACCCGATGCCCCAGAAATCTGGTTTGTACACTGGATAGCCGTTGACTGTAGGTCCATTGGCCCCGAGAATGTTTTGACTTGATCATAATGTTGTTTTATTATCGAGTCGCAAGTTGTATTTCAACCCGATGTCCGAATGTTAAGATACGGACTTAAAATTAAACAATCTAAGAAATGACCATTATGTCCTTCTTTTAGGTGGGGCTCCGCCATCATCGAGTTTTCAAAATCCGTTAGGTCGGAGAGCCTAACCATTGTGATCGTAGTCAAGTTACGGAGTTACTGGCAAAAACGGCATGTCAATAGGACACCCAGATTGTAAGTTATGCATAGAGATGCACATATATATTTTGAGAAAATATACTCATATAACCTTGATGTTTTTCAAATCCTTGGAATACGTTAGTTCAAATCACTTAAATAACCTTTTATTTATTGCTAGCATAAGTTTAAATTTCTCAAAATCAACACAAAACATCCCATAACCCTCATTTGTAGACAAAAGCCAATTTAAGACCCTTTTTAAGCCCATAAATAGGAAAACCTATTTCAAACATTTCATTTCCAGCACTCTAATTGAGGAAAAGAAGAAGAAGAAGAAGAAGAGGTTGAGATTCAATCCTCTGCTAGTTAAAGGTGAGTGCATAGATTAGGAGCACGCGTGTACGTTGGGGTTTCCTTCAAAACCCTATTGCTGGAATTGTTGTATTAGGGTTAGGTTATCGCTAAATTTCATTTAAGGTCAGATTCTTGCTGGATTTATTGCTGGAATTGTTGTATTAGGGTTAGGTTATCGCTGAATTTCATTCAAGGTTAGATTCTTGCTGGATTTATTGCTGATTTTACTGTTTTAGGGTTAGGTTTTTGCTGGCTTTTCATTTAGGGTTAATAGATTTTCATAGATTTTCATAGGTATTGCTGGAAGGATTGCTGGAATTAGGTATTCCTGGAATTATGTATTGCTGGAATTTGGTATTGCTGGAATTAGATATTGCTGGAATTAGGTATTGCTGGAATTATGTATTCCTGGAATTTGGTATTGCTGTAATTAGGTATTGCTGGAATTAAATATTGCTGGAATTAGGTATTGCTGAAATTATAAAGCCCTATAAACGATAATTTGTTGCTGGATATTCTTTTAAAGCCCTAAGCAGACTAACTTTCCTGATTTCAATTCGTTCGGTTATTGCTGGATTTTCTTACGGGTATGGCTGGATTTGCTGAGTTAGTTGATTAGGTTATAAATGGAAGATTAGATAATAGATATGATTTAGTTTTGTTTAAAGTTATACGTCTTTCTAACGGTTTTTCTCTTTGTTCCTTACAATATCCGCCCGCTACCTGTTTGATAAATTGTTTCAAAGAAATATCCTTCATCCTTTTAATGTAGTTACTTCTTGAGAAAGAGCATGCTTGTAGCATGAAGTTTTATAGCAGAATAAATCCCGGATTGGAGTTAGATTGGCTAAGTTATGTGCGTATCATATGCATAATTCATAGTTGTTGTATCATTGTATGCTTGAGAGTGACTGATTCATCTCATGATAGGGTGATCATGGTGGGTTGTGGTGCGACACACGATGTGTCTATGATGAGTATATAAACCGTCTAGATACATGACGTGTTACATGAGATCCTTATGAGAAACTTAAATGTGGAATTTAAATGTATGAGGAGACCACATGAGGGAGGTCGTCCTATGCTTGCCTTGAAAACCATGACATGTTGTGCTTGTATGTGAGCTTATGCATATGAACATACTTTGTTATAACTTGAGTTGGACACCATACCAGAAATGTATAATTCGACAGGACATGATTAGAGGGTCCGTGGGTGAAAGTCCCTAAACCCCGATTGGTACCATTGTGAGCGACCAATGCTTAGACCGGGTGGAAGAACAGAGCGCTGGAATGCTGAAATACCAAAGTAGGCAGCGACTCCCACCGACGTGTGTCGATTGGTTGAGAAGTTTGACCTGACCTGCCTATGAGAGCAAAGATAGGTTGTGTGTGACGAGCTCGTAAAATTGTCCACTATCGTTTTGCCAAGTGACTTATGACTTCTCGCTGTTAGGCAGATAGTGAGGTGCAACACAAGTGGGTTAGACTAGTTCGGCCCGTGAACTATGTAGTCCCACCTCTGTAGTTGACCACGGTGGAAAAGGCTATACAAGTGGGTAGAAGTCCCACCTCTATTTTAGACTTTGGTGATCCTTGGGAAATATGGAAAGTTATGGAAATGTTGAAAGAGTGTGTATGTTACAAGTGGGTAGAAGTCCCACCTCTGTATATAATAAAAAAATGATTTGGAAGCTTGTGCATTCATGTGCATTAAATGAGCATGACATGAAACATGCATTTTCACGGCACACACGCACTCACTGGGCTTAGTAGCCCAACCTTTCCTTTCTATTTTTTTCAGGTGAGAGTAGGGAGCTGCAGGAGTAAAAGCTACAGATGTCCTTTTTGTTTTGTACATATCAGTGTGTATATATATTTTTTGTAATACCCTGCATATGTACATCAGGTATAGTAAATATGACGTGGTTTATGTTTTGGTTTTGCCCTGAGGTGCTCAATTGTACACAGTAATATATATTGAATATGATGAAATTTTGAGATATGCAACGTGTTTGTTGGTTTTACTTTCAGAAATCCTCCTTGTGGAGCCCCGTTTATGGGACCTAGTATGTGCTACTTGAAAGTCCCAAGAATCGGAGTTCTACGGAGGCTGTCAACCAAAATTTGGTGTATAGTAATCGTGGATTACCAACACTAGATTTAGGGTCGTGACAAGCAACTCATTCACAAGAATTGAGAAACCGACCGTAGAAATACATTCTTTAATCCACTCATACCATCTTTCTCCAAAACCAATCTTGGAAAGCAAATAAATAAGAAAATCCCAATAAACATGGTCATATGCCTTGATGTCGATTTTGTAGACGATCGCCGCCTCCCCTACTTTAAATCTAAAAGCAATGAATTCGCTAACCACCAACCAAGATATTCCAAAACAGTTACGTAATGGTAAAGGTGCTAACTGTGTTATAGGGTTGTTGATGGGGACATCACGCGCACATGCACATACACGCCGCCTCCCCTACGCACGTACGCAAGGAGAAGGAGGGCCCCACCGTCGATCTGGCTCGATGACGACGTCCAGGGAGGGCCTCCTAGTTAGAAGACTGAGTTTTGGTTCGTTGGAGCGGGCCCGATAGTCAAGTAAAGCACATTATGAGTTCTCATGATCGTGGCCCACCAGTCCAATTAATCTCATATTTTAGGTTTTACTTATTATTGTTATTTAGAATATCATGGACGGTTTAGATTATTTTGATTAGTTTTTTTTTTTTTTTTTTTAATTACTTCATCGCCAAGTAATAGGTTATGCACATGGCGCGAGATTTGGGGTATAGGGTTTTCTTATAAATAGGCACCCCTTGTAATTCTTTTTCTCATTAAAGATTAATAAAAATTCCTGCGTTTTTCTACTCTAAGTTCTTGAGCTGTGGAAATCCAATTGGGTGCGAAGCCCTCTCTTCATTACCTTGGCGCGAAGCCACATCTATCCCGATTCTCTCATATCTCATATCACTCATTCTTCTCACCTTTTACAACCATCATTGCTTCGAATCCGTTAGCTTTTGCAGCAGTTCTTCTCCCTACAGCAGATTTCAAGAATCTGGCCCCGCAGGAGGGCCGAAACTTCGGCGGAGCACCACGCACAGACTGCACATCCGATCGACACGAAACTCGTAGGTTTTGAAGCCCTCCCTTAGCCGAGCAGAGCCAAGGAGGCGTTTTTCGCATTCGGGGCCCCCTCGCACGTGCGGCCAGGCCCCTTCGCACATGCGTCAGGACTAGCCCGTTGTCCGCATGCGTGGACTGTCGCCAGGTTCAGAATTTCCGCTTATTTTATCTCTCTCATACCTATTTTCCATAACCCTAACCCTAGATTGCATTATTTTCAATTTGTTTACCCCTTTTCTCATCCTAGGGTTCTCTGAATTGAAACTGGTAAATCTCTTGGATTAAAGACTAATTACTGTGCATGTGTGGATGAGTTTTACCTCCCTTTGAGTATTGTTTGGCTTATAATTTCTATTGATCCAGTCCTAACATGTGTAGGCCTGAATCTGCATAGATTCCCCTTACTTGAATGTTTGAACCTTTGTGTGGGATGTGGAAATTTTATGTGAATATTTCTAAATTAGTTTGATCTAAGGCATGAGATCTTGCATATCATAGTTAATTTTCATGTCCTGCACCAAATTTGGTATCAGAGACTAGGATTCTTATAGGGGAATGCATTACATGTTTGGGGTTAGTTTGTTTAAGTCCATCATACATCCAGTTTCATCATATATAGATGTTTAGAAGTCCGTAGTTCCTGATATTAGTTGCCGAAATTTCTGTTATCAGGAAGTTAGCAATTCACATTGCTGTAACTTTCTGTTATCCCCTTATTTTGACAACTATATTGCTGGATTTTGGTAGCATTGTATAGTTTCCCTCATATAGAGTCTCATAGGATCATTTAGTCCCATTTAGTTGCATATAGTCGTAGTAGAAGGTCCTTAGGTGGAGTTAGCAGTTGTATGCCCACACGTACGGGTCGTGGTTTTGGCTTGCACCCTAACCCAGCGGGCTGAGTCTTTGGGTAAGCACTTGGAACAACGTATGGACCAATGCCATGAGCAATTTAATGTGCGCGTTACCCAACTAAAGACTTCCCTCGGCGCAAACCCCACCATTGGGGAAGATGCCCAATCTCAGGCAGGTGGTCTGGAGGTTACACCAAGGAATGGAGGTGGCTAAGGAATTGGTCATGGGCGCGCACCCATGCCCCCACCCCGTGAGGGACATCATGATCAATATGACCCAGATGCATAACTTCTCAAGGGAGTTAGAGTAGATGTCCCTACGTCTGATGACCACTTGGACCCTAAAGCCTTTTTAGATTGGTTGACGGATATAGACCACTATTTTGAGTGGTACGACATGTTGGACGCTCGTCGAGTCCGATTCGCCAAGATGAAACTTGTGGGTCAAGCAAAGAGGTTTTGGACGACGGTAGAGCGAAAAAAAAAAAAAAAAAGAGCGAGGGAGCTCTCAATAGTCCATTGGGGAGAAATGAAGGAAACGCTTAAGGAGAAATACCTCCCTTTCTCTTATTGCCTACAGTTGATTAAGGAATGGCAATCTCTTCGACAAGGTTCCATGAGTATTGTTAAATATATTGAGAAATTCGAAGAGTACTTGACCCGTTACGAGGTTGTTGAGGACCCCGTACTCATCCTTGCTCGTTTTAAAACGGGCCTCCGTCCTGACATTAGGAGAGAATTGCTCGCCAAAGACATAAACACTATTGAACAGTTGTATCAAGTAATGTTAGACGTCGAGCAATACCTCAAGGCATATGTGGGAAGGCGGTTTGACTTTCACGACCCCAGTGTTAAGGTCAACCCCTCTGGGGCTAAACCTAACACTGGGTACCAAAACAAACCTTCCAACAGTTTTCAGCCTAGGCCCAAGGATGATAAGGGTAATGAAATTGCCGGGTCTAGCTCACGTGAAAGTGGGGCAACTAGGTGTTTTATGTGTCAGGGGTTTGGTCACTTTGCCTACCAGTGCGGCACGAGAGAGGGCACCAAAGTATTCCTTATTGATGGGCAAGTAGAAGTAGTATCCTCAGAGAGTGACAGTGAAGAGGAAGAACCCGTAGAGACCCCTAGTGATGAGAAAGAGGGAGCGCAAGAGTCTACGACCCTCGCAATTGTGCGTTGCGCTTTGGCTTAAGCCAAGAACACTGATGATTGGCGCCGCAACACGATCTTCTATACTTATGCAAAATGTGGAGTAAAGAGTTGTAAGATGATCGTAGATAGTGGTAGTTGTGCTAATGTGGCATCGATTAGCACTGTGAGCCGTTTGGGCTTGAAGTTTGCAGCCCATCCTCAACCATATAGAGTGTCCTGGGTTGATGAAACTTCCATTCCAGTTTCGCATTGTTGTCTTGTTCCTATTCAATTTGGATCTTATAAAGACACACTCTGGTGTGACGTCGTTACGATGAATGTTAGTCATATCATTCTGGGTAGACCGTGGCTTTATGACAGGGATGTTACCATATTTGGTCGTTCGAATGTGTGTACATTCTGGTTCGAGGGCAAGAAGGTTAAGCTAAATCCATTGCCACCCAAGAACATGACTGGAAAAGAGTCCACCACATAGAGTGGTGTGAGCAGTTCAAAAGAATTGAAGGAGTCGAAGTACAAGTCCAAACCACTCCATATTCTAAATGTCAAGGACTTTGAGCGAGAAACAGAGACGGACTCGATGGTATACGCCCTTATGGCTAGGGAGAGTATACCAGAGGCTAGCGTAGAGTTACCCACTGAGGCCGTTCAGGTAGTGCATGAGTTTCGTGATGTCTTTCCTGATGATCTACCGAATGAGCTTCCCCCTATGAGGGATATACAACATGTCATTGATTTAATCCCTGGGGCGACTCTACCAAATCTCCCGCATTACAGAATGAACCCAAAGGAGCACGCTGAGTTGAAGAGGCAGATTGGCGAACTCCTAGAGAAGGGTTTCATTCGAGAGAGCATGAGCCTGTGTGCCGTGCCCGCCCTTCTTACACCTAAGAAGGATGGCACATGGAGGATGTGTGTTGATAGTAAGGCCATCAACAAAATCACAGTCAAGTATTGGTTTCCCATACCGCGTCTTGATGACATGTTGGATATGATGGCCAATGCTACTATCTTCTCAAAGATTGACCTCAAAAGTAATTATCACCAAATCCACGTACGCCCTGGCGATAAGTGGAAGACAGCCTTCAAGACGAAGGATGGGTTATATGAGTAGTTAGTTATGCCTTTTGGGTTAACTAATGCTGTAACGACTCGAAAATTTCCGTACAATAGCTCGAGTACCATCTCGACCAGAAATCACTTAGGATTAAATCCTTTAGAAATTTGACAAAGTTAACTAAGTGCTAAACTAGATTATCCATGAAATCCATTCGAATCGCTTTAAATACGATCTGCAAGACCCAAAACTTGTAGAACCATTGACGCCAGGTTACCCTAAAGTCTAGGATCAAACTCATTACCCGACTGCTCTCGGGAACACATTGAAACTCCGTATCAGGTCTAGACCGCACATCGGGAGTCCGAATACTACGAAGTTAAGGACTTAGGACCGCCAATCATCTCGGAAATCAAATCCAGACAGTGTTCCACGGCTGTTCGTTTGAGTCCGGAGCGAGAGAGTGTGAAAACACTTGTTTTCTTTACAAAATAAATATCTTGAATAGTGATCTGGCACATGTTACTTGCGGTCAATTTGTAAGCTACCAGACCGTCAGAATCTGACTCAAATACACCCTCGGATCAGGAAAAATTTCATAAACATTTACATGTACTTGGAATTTCGGATCGAGACCCGCTGACCGGTGAACTGAAACTGGTCCGCCACGCGTGATCTGGGCATCCGACTGAAACGAAAACCTAACTTTACATGGATCCGAGGTTGATGAGCTTACGTCCGACCTTTAGCTCAAGGAGGCCCGCCAAAAGTCCTCCGTTGAGCTGAAACAGTGCCACTTTGGTTATAACCTAAGTATACCTTGACCTTAGGTCTACTTTGGAGAGTTTTTAGGCTATATAAGGACCTTAGAACCCTCTCTCTCACAGTCATACGAATTTGAGAGAAACCCTAGAGAGAGAAGTGAGAAAAGAGAGAGAAAGAGTGAGAGAAGTGGGAGAATCTCCCTACTATCGTTCCCTGCCGCTACACAAGCTGCACCACCTGATTCTCTTCGCTTTTCGGCGATTCCGGCTTCGTTTCTAGGTAAGAAACCCTAACCCTAATCCGTTCTAGGGTTATGATTGTTACAAGTGATGAAATAGCTAACCTATTTCATGTCTTAGGTTGCTGTTGTGCCTTAGACAAAGCGAGGGTGAACGAACTGACTCCGTTACGCGTTTATCGACGTAAGGTGAGGACTTTAGGTCTATAGGTTACGGTTTTCAACGCTTTCAATGTCAGATAATGATAGATTCATGATCTGCATGTAATTGCACATGTACAAAGTGCTGTCTGTTTTTCGTTTCGATTAAAGATGAGAAATATGAAATTCTACATACTCTAGGTATTTGTAGAAAGTACCGTATACGTACAAATTTTGAAAATGTGTTTGACATGATTATTTGTTGTATAAATATATTATATGTGGATAAATTACTTGTTTGGCGAAAGGACTCGCCCAAATACATGTTTTACCTATATACACTATGTATGTTGAAATTGTGTATTCTAGAAAATACCGTATACGTATAAATTTTGGAGGTGTATTTGTCATGATTATTTGTTGTATGAATATATTATATATGGATAAAATACTTGCTTGGCGAAAGGATAGCCCTAATGCATGTTTTACTAACATACATCATGTATGTTGAAATAGTGTATTCTAAGTGTTTGTGAAAATGCTTGTGAGGGGAAGTGCTTGGATGTTAGTGCCTTAGGTAGGTGTTGAGATGGGGTTCTCAACTACCTTAGAGACATGTATGATTTCCTTCATGTGGTTGTTTACTTTAACCACTTACTTATAAAATATATGTGTTTGTATTCCTATTTATATAGTGCTTTATGATATGCTTTATAACATGCTTTGTAACATGTTTTATAACATGCTTTACGACATGCTTATTAACATGCTTGAATTGCTTTGTTTACTATACTTTACACCACATGCTATGAGTAAGGATTGATTGAGTTTGGGACTATGTCTATAGTCCAGACAATCGGTACCAGACTTGAGATCGTGGTTGAGATTCATGTCGCCACGAAAGATGTGTTTGACGAACCCGAGTCGTACTTCAGTTGGCGACAGTGGTTAGGCCACACAAAGTGCTTATGCACTTCATGTCGTTCAGTTGATTGTGCGCTCGAGCTAGTCAGGCTCGTCAAGTAACCCGATATGTCTAATGTATGTTCACCATGTTTGGTCGCTACTGCTTAAACCTAGGGTACCAAACTTACCAGTGGGAATCCCGTTAACTATGGTAACTCGATCCGCTAAGACTCATGAGCCAGACATGGTGGTATGGGACACCGTGGTCGAGCTGTCGGCCTACGTTGGGGCCACGTGCCTCCCCGTAGTGACTAGTGAGCAACCAGACTCGTGAGCCGAATACGGTGGTATGGGGCACTATATTCGTGTTGTCGGCCTACATTGATAAGGTGATGGGGGAGTGGTGTAACCTTGTGCGTAACAGCCCTAACAGCCCTTTGTAGTGACCTCGAGCATACTCTGAAATTGCGGTGAGGCGACGAGTGTTGCCGCAGTATATAGGGTATGGACTAGGCCTGTATCTATATAGTGATGAACCGTTAAAAAGGTGATGGAGGAGCGGTGTAACCTTTGTGCGTAACAGCCCTGGCAGCCTTTGCAGTGACCTAGAAAACACACCATCGTCTGAGATTAATTAGGATTGACGACCCTAGAATGGATCATGTTTGGGAATGATACAAGGGAGGTAACTTAGTTTCCCAATACTGCTGTTTGAAATGGACTAATAATTACTCGGTAATCATGCTCATCATCGCACTGCATGTGCCTAGTAGATGTGGAGCACTGAGGGATAAACGCATTCGCGAACGTAAGATGGTGTCGCATGAGGGTGGTTTAGCAAGGGCATTCATCATGTCATTTCATACTTGCACTTAATAAGAGTAGTTAGGATTGTTTGATTATACTGTTTTATCATTACTGCTTGATTGAATTGATAACATGTTAACCTATGCTTTATTGTTCCACTGAGTTAGCTACTCACTCCCACGTTATGGGACGGTGTTGTACACACCAACCAGACTCTGTCTCAGGTATAGATGGTAAGTCGATTCAGGAGACTGAGCCAGACTACGATGAGGACCAGGACGAGTTCTCATTCATGCAGTACTCAGACGGCTTTGCTTAGGTTGACTGGATCGCGGGGATTTCAGGATTTATCTCTTTAGTTGTATTTTGACTTTTTGATTCGGAAACAATACATGTATATAATTACTCAGTTGGTGTTCATACTCTGGAGATTGAGATGGTTTTGTTTCTTTACATACCTTATATATACAGTTTCAGTCTTCCGCTTGCCTTTATAAAAATTGATCTGGAGTATGAATTACTGCTTTGATATAATCTCACTCATGTTTATTACACTGACACAGACAACATTCAATCATCATCATCTATGTTGCATAAGTGATGTTCTGGAACTCGAGAGTTGAGTTGCTACTCGACCCTCGAATTTCAGGGTGTTACAAATGCCCCAAGTACCTTTATGCCTGTGATGACCCAAGTGTTGAGGCCCTTCATGGGGAAGTTCCTGGTCATATACTTAGATGATATCTTGATTTATAACATGACCAAGGAACAACACCTCAACCATTTGAGGTAAGTTTGTGGGATCCTTAGAGTCGAGAAATTGTACGCCAACCTAAAGAAGTGTGCATTTTTGTCTAGTAGTATTATCTTCTTAGGCTTTATTGTGTCAGCTGAGGGCGTATCGACAGATCCCGAGAAGGTCAAGGCATAGTCAATTGGCTTGAACCCCGCAATATTCATGAAGTGCGCAGCTTTCACGACTTAGCCACCTTCTATAGGCGGTTCATTCGAGGTTTCAGTTCCATTATGACTCCCATCACGGATTAGGTAAAAAAAAAAAAAAGGAGAATTTCAATGGACAAAGGCAGCCTCGAAGGCCTTCAAGGAGATAAAGGTCAAGATGACCGAAGCTCCAGTCACGCGAATTCTTGATTTTTCAAAAGCTTTTGAAGTCGCATGTGACACATTAAGAGTCGGCATAGGAGTACTTAGTCAAGAAGGGCACCTTGTCGCCTTTTTTAGTGAGAAACTGAATGAGGCGAAGCAAAAATATTCCACCTATGACAGAGTTCTATGCGGTAATGCAATCACTGCGTCATTGGCGTCATTACCTATTGCCGCAAGAATTCATCTTATTCTTAGATCACGAGGCCTTGAGATATCTGAACTCTCAAAAGAAATTAAACCCTAGGCACGCCAAGTGAGTTCAATTCCTTCAAAAATACACTTTTGTGCTTAAGCACAAGGCCAGTGTAGAGAATAAGTCTGCCGACACGTTAAGTCGTCGAGTCGCGTTACTCAATTCCATGAGTATCGAAGTCACGAGCCTTGAGCGCATCAAAGAAGATTATCTAAGTGTCCAGATTTTGGATTTATGTACGCGTCGTTGTTAGAGAGTCCGTCAAGAGCTAGCAGTGAGTACTTGATTTTAGATGGGTATTTGTTTAGGAGTGACTGCTTGTGCATACCACGTACCTCCCTCCGCGATTTTCTTATCTAGGAGTTACATTCAGGAGGGGTCGCGGTTCATTTCAGTCGAGACAAGACCATTGCCCTAGTAAAGGATAGGTTTCATTAGCCAAGCCTCAAGCGAGACATGGCCAGAATTATAGGGCAGTGTCGTACTTGTCAACTGACAAAGCAAAAGAAACAAAATACAAGATTATACACACCTTTGCCAGTTCCATTCATCCCTTGGCAAGATATCAGTATGGATTTCGTGCTTGGACTCCCCAAGACTATTCGGAAACACGATTCCATATTTGTTGTCGTGGACCATTTTTCTAAAATGGCCAACTTCATTTCTTGTTTTAAGACCTCGGGCGCATCTCATGTTGTCAAGTTATTCTTTAGTGAGGTCGTCAAACTGCATGGGTTACCAAAAACCATAATGTCTGATCGTGACGTGCGATTCATAAGTTACTTTTGGAAGACACCATGGTACATGATGAATACTAGGCTTCAATTTTCATCTGCGACTCTCAGACCGATGGTCGGACTGAGGTGATCAATAGGAGCCTAGGGAGTTTGCTCAGATGTTTAGTAGGGGAGCATACCAGGACATGGGACACCATACTACCTATAGCCTAGTTTGCATTCAATAGTTCTATCAATAGGTCCACAGGTCTAAGTCTTTTTGAAGTCGTTACTGGTTATAAGCCTAGGAAGCCTATTGATCTTGTCCCTATGCCACTGTCCCATAGGTCATCAAAGTCTGCAAAGTCCTTTGCGCATCACATTCATTCATTGCATCAAGAAATCAGGCGAAAGATCATTACTAGTAATGAACATTACAAATTTTCTACAGACCAGCATAAACGTTTCAACGAATTCAATATTGGAGAATCTGTGATGGTCCGCATTAGGCCCGAACGGTATCCTCAGGGGGCCGTTTGTAAATTATACGCGAGTAGCGCTGGACCCTTCAAAACTATAAAACGAAATGACCTCAATGGGTATGAGGTAGATCTTCCTCCTTCTATGGGAATTAGTTCCACATTCAATGTGGAAGATCTAGTTACTTTTCAAGGGACCACTAATACTTTGTCCGGCCCTTCGGCCACCCATCCTGATTCTCCATATTTGTCCCTTGATCCATGGCCTCTTCCCGACCTTTCTTCCCAGCCTCTACCTCCCATACCTAACATTCCCACACCCAGAGAGAAAATAGAGGATATTTTGGACCATCAGATAGTATCAACGTTAGACGGCGGGTTTCAGAAGTACCTGGTTAAATGGAAGTCACGCCCAACGTCAGACAACACGTGGCTCACTGAGGAGCTTCAGAGACATGATCCTGACATCCTAAAACGGTTTAGGAGTTTTGTTTCGCCAGTGGCGAAATCTTCGCAACCGGGGAGAGTTGATAGGGACGTCATGCGCACACGCACATGCACGCCGCCCCTCCCACGCACGTACGCAAGGAGGGCCCCACCGTCGATCTGACTCAATGATGACATTCAGGGAGGGCCTCCTAGTTAGAAGACTGAGTTTTGGTTCGTTGGAGTGCGCCCGATAGTCAAGTAAAGCCCATCATGAGTTCTCATTATCGTGGCCCACAAGTCCTATTAATCTCATATTTTATGTTTTGCTTATTATTGTTATTTAGAATATCATGGACGGTTTAGATTATTTTGATTAGTTATTATTTTTTATTACTTCATCGCCAAGTAATAAGTTGCGCATAAGGCGCAAATTTTGGGGTATAGGGTTTTCTTATAAATAGGCACCCTTTGTAGTTCTTTTTCTCATTGAAGATTAATAAAAATTCCTACATTTTTCTACTCCTCTGAGTTCTTGAGTTGTGGAAATCCAATTGAGTGTGAAGCCCTCCCTTCATCAAAGGGCTACCGTAGTGCGAAGCCACATCTATCCTGATCCACCCCTATCTCTTATCACCCATTCTTCTCACATTTTACAACCATCTTCGCTTTGAATCCGTCAGCTTTTGCAGTAGTTCTTCTCCCTACAGCCGATTTCCAGAATCTGGCCCTGCAGGAGGGCTGAAACTTTGGTGGAGCATCACGCACAGATCGCACATCCGATCGATACGAAACTCGGGGATTTTGAAGCCCTCCCTTGGCCGACCAAAGCCAAGGAGGCGTTTTTCGCATTCGGGGCCCCCTCGCATGTGTGGTCAGGCCCCTGCTCACGTGCGTCGGGCCTGGCCGGCTGTCCGCGCGCATGGACTGTCACCAAGTTCAAAATTTTCGCCTATTTTATCTATCATACATATTTTCCATAACCCTAATCCTAGATTTCATTATTTTCAATTTGTTTTTGTTTGCCCCTTTTCTAATCATAGGGTTCTCTGAATTAAAACTGGTGAATCTCTTGGATTAAGGACTGATTATTGTGCATGTGTGGATGAGTTTTACCTCCCTTTGAGTATCATTTGGCTTATAATTTCTATTGATCCAGCCCTAACATGTGTAGGCCTGGACCCGCACAGATTCCCCTTGCTTGAATGTTTGAACTTTTGTGTGGGATGTGAAAATTTCATGTGAACGTTTCTGAATTAGTTTGATCTAAGGCCTGAGATCTTGCATATCATAGTTAATTTTCATGTCCTGCATCAGTCGTAACAATTGTAACGATCGTTATCGAAAACCCGTAGCAATCCTGCAACAGTCTTGTAACGGTCCGTTACAAGGCCGAAATAGGCTTTTTCAAAAAAAAAAAAAAAAAAAAATGTAATGGCTATTACGACCGTCGTTATCATTATGGCATACCTTGCCACCAATACATCATCCAAAATTTGTATCTCCTTAATGAACGCTCCTTGGAAAAGGGAAATAATGAAACTTAAAGACTCCCTCAACCTAGTGAGGGACCTAGCTTGATCTCCCCCTTGAAGTGGACGGACATGAATCAAAAGAGAAAAATAGAGAAAGGGGAAGTGGAATTGTGACCATCCGAAAAATTCACCTCAACGCTCCCTAAGACACGAGGCTGGACACTTGCCCTTTTAATCTATGTTGGGCACATCTGCCAATGCAGTTGTCATCTGATACTTGTCCTAACTAGGGCTATTAATAGGCCAGGATGGCTCTTTGGGCTTTTGGATATGGCCTACTTTAGACCAAGCTTGAACTGGAATATTAGGCCCGAGGGCCAAGACCGGTCCTTAAATTTAAGCCTTTTTTATGACGGGGCTATTCTCAGGCCTCGTTTAAGAGCCCGACCCAGCCGACCCGTTTAGGATTTCAAGGGCATTTTTTCATATATCATGCATGATGGAGCACACTTAATGAACATCTCAGATGTTGCACTGGCCGAGCTCAGGCCTAGATTTTACTTTGTTGACCGGGATTGGATAAACCTCGGCCTGGCCCAAGACCAGCCGCTTGCTGATGGCCCTAGTCTTGGTTGAGAAAACCTCGGCCTGGCCCAAGGCCAGCCCCTTTTGCAAATATTCTTTAAATTTTTTCAAAATAAGTTATTTATATACATATAATCTTATGAAAACAGTTTGCAAATCATCATCCCATAAAAATTGATAATGATGCGGCAGATAAGTCTTAAAGTGCATAATCATGGTTTTAAGAACTTATTGTCACTACCGAGGGGAGTCTTTCCCACGCAACTACACAATTCAAAATTGATCAAGCCGCTTTCTTGCAAGTACATCCCAGCCGGATCAATTCTGACCATCGTACTGTACTCTAAAGTAGCAACACTCAATCTCATCCTCCCATACACAAAGGTGGGTAGTTGAGGGCACATTGTCACCTATAAGACCAGCATGATTGCACAATGCACTGACCAGATCGGATCAGGCACCAATACGTAAATCGGTCCTGAAGCGAAGTCCAACTCAATGCTTCGAGCACGTGGTCACTCATCCACATCGCAAGGTAGACATCATTAGGCATACGTCGGGTCTACAATGCGCAGGTCCCACCTAAAGTGCTTGAGTTGTTGCCCAACAACTCCTAACCTCAAGTAAAGGTCCTGTCTAAAGCACATGAGGGTTGGTTCGTTAACCCCTAACCTGGCTCCATATAGGCCATGACATCATCAGGAAACACAGGTCTCGCCTAAAGTACGTGAGTGTTGACTCAACAACTCCTAACATTGTTGCCACTGTGAATGTCATTCGACTCTCAGAGTCTCATCCCCAGTCACTCAAAGCTATCCGTTGTGTGGTGGCATAGGTTAATGAGTGCTAACACGTGCGGAATATATCTGAATATGCTAAGCGCATTAGAAATCCAAATAACGTATATATAGTTGTGACTGGAGGTGGTCGTGCCTTAACTCGTGCTTCCTCATCTTTTGTATCACCACAGAGGACGGTTGCAACTTAGCATACTTCGTCATCCTGAACATACCTCCCAAGTTCATGCCAGGGGCGATTAATTTCCGTGCAAGTGGGGAAGACCAGCCTGCCAACGAAAAATAAATAAATGACCAACACTTGGTTCACCACTGATGGTTTCAAAGCCTAGAAAATTTGATTTTGCATGAATATTTAATTGATGTGAGGAATATAGAAAATTCATTCTAAATACAAGACAATAATTACTTACATCACCCACTCTTAGGAGTGTATGGACTTTATTCCATCACTCAGGTGCAAGTCTCAAATACTATACGATGGAATCTCTACCATTATAACCAGTGGGGAATACAAATAAAAGAATTTACGTAAAATTATAACACTCCCACTTTTACAAAATGCATCAAACTATCTTTAGTCCCATCTGCCTTACATATATTTCAAATACATCTCTAGCGGAAATATATTCAAGTACAACTTGTCCATCTCTCACCTAATCTCTAACGTAGTGATACTTAATTTCAATGTGCTTGGATTTCTTGTGGTCCTTCAGATCTTTCGCAAGATCAACGGCCAATGTATTATCCATCTTTACCAAGAGAGGGCCTTTAGCAGCAGGAACACCTAAGGTTCTCAAAAATCTCATAATCCACATACCTTTTTGGATTGTTGCGCAACATGCGATATATTCGGCTTCCATAGTTGAGAGTGCACTTGAAGATTGTTTCTTACTACTCCATGAAACAGCTCCTCCATTAAGCATAAACACATAACCAGAAGTAGACTTTCTTTTGTCTTGATCGACTCCCCAAGATGCATTAGAATAAGCCTGCACTTTTAGCACAGTGCCTTGATAACATAACATATAGTTCTTCGCTCCTTGAAGATAGCGGAAAATTCTTTTGACTGCTTGCCAATGTACTTGTCTTGGATTACTTTGATATCTTCTCACAAGACCTAAATCACATATGTTTGGCCTGGTACAAAGAATGGCATACATGAGGCTACCCATAGTACTAGCATACATGATATAGTTCGTTTTTCGACATCAGACTGGGGACACATATTTCTACTTAATTTAGAATATTTATCCATTGGAGCATTAGAATATTTATCCATTGGAGTTTCAATGGGCTTCGAGTTATGCATCTTGAATCGTTTTAAGATCTTTTTGATATAAGATGCCTGTAACAAGCCCAAAAGCTTCTTCGAGTGATCTCGTGTAATTTTTACTCCTAATATAAAGTTAGCTTCGCCAAGATCTTTCATTTCAAAATTCGAAGATAGCCATTCCTTGGTCGAGAGAAGCATTTTTGTATCGTTGCTAGTTAGTAGAATATCATCAATACATAAGGATAATATCAGAAAGTGCCTTCCAAATTGCTTTACGTATACACAGCAATCTTCTTCACACAAAGAATCCAAAATTAGTGACGGCTTCATGGAATTTCATGTACCATTGCCTAGATAACTATTTCAACCGATAAATAGATAAAAGTTTGCCGACCTTGTTTGCATGACCTTTTTCCACATATTTAAAAATGTCGTCTTCACATCCATATGGTATACTCTAAATCCATACGCTACCATAGCCAAAATCATGTGAATCAATGTAAACCTAGCCACTGGAGAGAGTTTCTTCATAATCAATACCTTCTACTTGCATAAAGCCTTTTGCTACCAGACAAGCTTTGTATTTATTAATCAAACCATTTGCTTTTCTTTTGATTTTGAACCATTTGCCTTTCTTTTGATTTTGAATACCCACTTATTTGCAATTGATGTATGGCTAGCTAGAAGATCAACTAGCTTCAAAACATGATTTTTCAACATTGAATCAATTTCCTCGTCCATTGCATGAATCCAACTTTCGAAATCGGGAGATGTTAGTGCGTCTTAAAATGAATCAGGTTCATCTTAATCTGTTGCGATGCAAGAGTACGATTCGCCTTCGCCTTCTATCTCAAAATATCTTTTAGGAATTCTTCCTCGCAGACTTCATCGCAACTCCGGAACACTAGTCGATGTGCTCCTACTGACTTCACAAATCATGGAAATGCCTTGATTGTCATTACTTAGATTACCACTCACACTTCCTTGAACTGTATCCGACGTTTCATAAAGTTTTATTTCTATCCTAGGCTTCTTTTTACAGGGATACCTTTCTTCTACAAATGTTACATCCCAAGACTCGATTTTAATCCACTTGCATTGATCTTCATATACCATCACATACCCTTTCGAGTGGATAGGATACCAGATAAACGTGCACTCTATCGTTCTTTTGTCTAATTTGCTTTTATTTGGAGCGGGAAGTAAAAGATGACCTAATGAACCCCATGGACTTAAATTTATCTAAAGATGGTTTCCTACCAGCCCATAATTCAAAAGGTGTCTTTGCGATGCATCTCCCCAAAAATTAATAGGTAGATTTGCGTGGGCCATCATGGATCGAACCATATCCAACAAGGTTTTATTTTTTCTTTCGGCAACACCATTCTACTAAGGAGTATAGGGCATCGTATATTGTCTAGCAATATTGGCACTTTCACAACATGATTTGAAGATCTCAGACGTGTATTCTCCACCCCTATCTGTCCTCAATATTTTAATTCTTTTATCCAAGTGATTCTCTACTTCCAATCTGTATGAAAGCAATCAAGTGCTTTTGATTTTCGAGAGATTAAATATGTCAACCCGTATCTGTAGTTGTCATGAATGAAAGTTATAAAATATTGACACCCATTTCGAGTTCAAATGTTCAAAGGACCACATATATCACTATGTATGATTTGCAAAAGTTCTTTACATCTATCTGCTTTGGGAAAAGGTTTCATAGTCGCCTTCCCTGACACACAATACTGACAGAAGGGTAAATCTAGTATTCCTAGAAACTCATCTCATGTTAACCTAATCATACGACTTTTCCTATGTGTCCAAGTCTGTTGTGCCATTTGATAGATTCAGATACAATGCTAGCGTTGGTAAAACCAATCAAAGATTAAGAACTACTTGATATTAATGAAAATGTATTTACAACATCTAATTTGAAAAGTTCTCCTGATAATTCTCCCTAGGCAAGTATTACATTGTTCTTTCTCAGCAAGACTTTATCTTTACAAAATCTTACATAAAAACTTTCTTTTACTAAACTCGTAACAGACACTAAATTTCTTCTCAATCGAGGAGCAAACAAAGCATCTTTAAGTAGAAGAGAGTGCCCCATCTTTGACTCAAGGCGGTATATACCAACTCCGATGACATCCTCTAACGCATTGTTTCCCATGTATAGCTTGTGACGTCCAAAAGTCCACAGAGCCATCTCTGTCCTTTGTTATATGCCTTGTTGCCCCTGAATCCACAATCCATTCATTAATATTTAAATCAGCTATCAATACTTCTGTGCAGACACAACTAATGATTGGAAGGAAAATTACCGTTTTTCAATCAAGGCAAGTCCTAGCCCAATGTCCTTGCTTTCCACATACGAAATATGAGCCATCACTTTGCCCCCTGGCTCTCTTCGTGTTTTCTCTACCTAGCAGCCTAGGGTCAAAGGATGCATCACGAAGCTACAACGATTGTGAAGGTTTGATCGGTCGATGCCTAGGTGGATATGGTCGGTTATGAAGTGGACGTAAGTGGGGGGGATAACGAGATGGATGTGGATGGAAACAAGGAATGGGTGGGTGATAAGATGGATTGAATTGGCTAGTGGGAGCATGATGTCTACCTGGTTTCCTAAACCTTTTCTTTGATCGATCAAATCTCTTTCAACTTTCTGCAGTAAAAACAACACTGCTGCTAGACTGAACGGCCCTAGATTCAACCTCATGCTCCAAGTGATGGACTAAATCCTTAGACATTTTTTTAATCTCTTCATTGTGGTTTAGGATGTCTTTTATGTGAGCCCAAGAATCAAGTAGAGATCAAAACATAGCCATGATTTTCTGATTTTCGGTTATGGTGAATTTCGCAAATCGGTCATCATTTGTTCCATTTTCAGAATATGGTTTTTAATAGAGCATCCTATAGGCATTTTATATGCATCGAATTCCATTTACATCATCCGTATCTTACAATCCGATATTCTATCATATGAACTAATCAGGGCATCCCACATTTCTTTGGTAGTTTTATAGGTCTCATATGTGGGAATTAATTCTTTATGCATGGAACCAAGGAGAATATTTCTAGCCATTTTGTTATTTTTCTCCCACTTCTTGTATTCTCGTTTTTCAAATTTCAGCTTCTATCTGCAGGTTTTTCCTAACATTGGTCAGTGTATACAACACATCTTCATCTAACAAAATTCTAACAACCCTCTGCCAGTCATCAAAATTATTGCCATCAATTTTTATTTTTTTATTTCCTTTCAAGAGGTAAGCCACAATTGATTTAGACACCATTTTATCACTACATTATGTGAGAGAGGGTCCTATATTAGTCAATCAGAAAATACATCCGAGGCGAGGTATTATTTTAATTTTATTTTTATTCATGCGCAATCATCATCAGTGGTTCAAAAACAACACCACCTAAACAAATTGACACAAGGGTAATGCGATCATTATCAATCCAGCCCATAAGTTCTACTTACCTAATTGGGTGTAGTAGAAAAAATCAAAGTTGAAAGGACAATAAAGGAATCCCTCCGCAACAATAGCCAGGTAACACCCACAACAAATTATCAAAAATACAAAAAATTAATGCAATGCCAAATAAATATGTTCAAGTAATATGCCATTGTGGGCCACCATCGAATGATACCAGATAAAAAGATATTATATTATTATTCTTATTGTTATTTAATCATTATTTGTTGTGTATATTTCATGTACAGTGTGATTTGTGCGGGATAATATACAATGAATATTTTACAATTTTCTTCGTCTAAATCGCATCGATTGTGGCTCTGATACCACTGTTGGGCGCAAAAGGACAACGTGGCGGGTTAGGTCCATTAATATAATTGCAGATCAAACGAAGGGATTACACGACCGAATCGAGAGCCGAAACATGGAAACCGGTAACCCACTCAAATCAACTACACAGAGAAGACAAACCAATCCACTTACCTGATTCGACAACAATGATGGTATGCTGACACATGCGGCCTCGAGCAATCACAGGAGCGGACCCTTCTCTATATTGCAACGTGCACACCACTTACACAACACGCACTCACACCACCATGTGTCGCACTTACACCAAGAATACACCAGGCACGATCACAAATTCTTTCTTTCTCTCTCCCACTCTCTCCTCTCCTTTCTCTCTTTCTCTCTCCTCTCTCCTCTCATTTTCTCTCTAGTGCGTGTAGGAACAACACCTCCCATCCCTTATATAGGAGATGGGAAAGGCGGTGGCAAAGGCAATGGGCTGCTAGCCCACCCTACTACCACGTGATAAGTGAGCCCCGCTAGGGGTTGCCCACTCTTAACTTGTGTGCCACACGTGGGGCACATGCAAGCTGCCAACAAATATTTTAGAAGTTGGCATTCCCAATCAAGCAAGCCTTCAACAAGCATCTCCAGTTTTTTGCCATTGAGCCTTAATGATCACTCACATATTCCCCTCTATAATCTCCTTTTGAGCTCCTTATATTCCTTCGACAGCAATCCCACTACAAGCATCCCTATAGGATATTGCTCCTTCAGATCCTTGAGATAGGCTTGCCCAAACCAAGCAAGAGAGTTTAATTGTTGCCTCCCCCGTCTTCCCTCAGCCGGCCTCAGCTTTTGCACATCCAAATATGAGCGGCCTACTCTTAGTCCTTGAAAGTTGAAAGTTTGAAACCTCCAGGTTTCTCCACTTTCACTAAGTTGAACGTAAGGTTCCTGGCCCCTACTTTCTGTCCATGCAATATACCCATCATTTTCCTAGCTTCATCAAGGTATAAAAATCTCACAAACCTTTTTAGTTTTCCTGAAAACCCATCGCATAAAACCCTCAACATCTTCCCGTATTGCTCCAACAAAACCTGCTAAAACAGATAAACCCAGTTTGGATAAAAACCTGCAATAAAAACAGAAAATTTCTTTGACCCCTCCCGGCTTTTACCCTTTGCTGGAATCCACACCCTTTCATCTTCGCATTCACCTTGTCCTGCCTTTAGCGCCTCAACATCAAAGTCTATTTTCTCTAATATTGAATGAAGGCAAAAGAAAATGATAGAAAACCTGCAAATGGGCAGCAGCCCTGCTCTTGTCAGCTAACACTCCAGTCAGCCCATGGGATCTCTTCAGAGTTAACATTTCTTATGCTTTTATATATTGATTCCTAAATATCGCATGTAGATTATTAAAGAAATGAATGGATCAGCTCTAACTGGTGTTATACGTTATTAAAATTGGACCTTTCCTCATTAAGGCAAAATTGCCATGAACAAACATTCTGTAAAAGAGAACAAAACTCATGTCTGTGAGCAAACAAACACTTGGCATTTGTTTCATTGGCAGGAATAAATGCTAATAGCAGCAACCAAGAACTGCATATGCGACAGAAACTGCAAGGCAGGCTGTAGGATAGAAAGGAGTACACCTAAGCAATTGAAACAGAGAACAGTCAGATCGAACACCAGATTATTTCATGCTAAAGAGGCACTGAGAAGCTTACTTATAGCTCATTTGTGCCTAGAATAGAATGAATTGATAGAAAAAATGTTCCGTATTTTATTTATATCTCTTTAGCAGATTAAGGACTAAGGAGTTGTAACAGCACAACAATTCCATAGCAGTAAGGGCTGCCATTTGCATATTCTGTACTAACACATAATTAGAAAGAGAACTACACTCCAAAAACAAATAAATAAAAGAATGGAAGGAAAAAGGATAAAAGAAAAAAGTACAACTAGGTGAAATAGAATCTATCCAGAAAAGAGAACAGTAAAATAAATCACAACCAGTGTTCGAAATATCAGTATCGCATTACGTATCACACCCTTGGGATACGGATACATATCGGTTATCGCATGGGATATATCAATTGTATAGCATAATGTATCGTTGTGGTTGAAAACATGGGGAAACATTGGAAATTGGTCGAAATTTTCAATGAAATTTCAGTGATTGTTAAAAAAGAGATCAATACACTTACAAATCAAAAAATTACAAAAAATAAGTGCACATAATAGGTTTTCTTTGTATGGGGTCCTAATCTATGCGTTGTCTAATTGAATTGATGCGAGTATATTCAAAGTTTATTCGTATAATTTATAAATGTAAGAAGACGTGTGGAAACACAAGCAATACATTCAAAAGAAAAAGAATAATCACTAAATCAGGTCACATACATGTTTGATTTTATGTTTGAACACAAAGATTGCAACCAATTTGCGAGAACTTGGGATTTTTTTTTTAATTTTCCACAACTCGGTCCTTCTCATCCAAATCTCAAAATCGAAGCTCCCAATCCATGATTTTTCATGCAAAACATGAAAAAACATAGATTTGTAACAATTTGACATTGATTTATAAAAAAAATAAAAAAATGATCGAAAATAATAAAAAATGCTCACCGGATCAAACATGTGGGATATATCCCACTACTTGTGTGTTTCGTATCGCACAAGCGGGATACAAGAAATATCGTGGGATATATCGGCCAATATCGTCGATATTTAAAACACTGATCACAACAATAAGGAAAATTCTGATTAGGTACCTGCACGCCCTTCATCAAATACAGACATCGAAGATTGAATGCAGACACGAGCAGCCACAGCAAATCCTTCCCCCTTTTCTAGAGCCTTATCAAAGGCTTCCTTGAAATTATCAAGAGTTCTGGACCGTAGGTGTCCTAACATGGATTGATAGGCAGGATGGACTAGCTACAATTTTAGCAAAAAAAAAAAAAAAGCAATGAGAAAAAGAAAAGGGATTGAACATTTTCTTGATTTTTAATGAAACTTACATTACTAAGAAACATCTCTTAAATGATCAAAAACTTGAATCAACTTCGAATTGGCTTTTCTTTCTGACTTTGAATCAGCATTACTAATGAAGAACCCCACAAATTTTATAAAATTAGAGTTTGGAATCCAGGGAAATGTGACTTGAGTAGACCTATGTATATAAACATGGGGGGTTTAATCACGTAATATTTGAACAATACAAAAGTACCAACCAGACGGATTACCTTAGATTGGTATCTTTTTTTTTTTCTTTTTTTTTTTGCATTCTAACAACACCAAATGGACATGCCTATGATGAACCTTTGTTACTGTGACATGCCAAAGGGTACACCAGTGATAGATAGTACACCTGCCAACAATGCAAATGTGCATCTGGAGGCATTCAACAGTAACTTTTGTTCATCCCATATCTCATCCACAACATATAATTTTGCCCATATCTCATCCACAACATATAATTTTGCATCTCAGAAACATCCAAAGAAGTGTTTCAATGAGGATACTCCCAGCATGGGGGATGCTCTTAGCAGATTCGATACCACCAATTTTACCAAATTCAATGCTTAATACCTTAACATTCTCATCTTCTCGAAATCGGATAGTGAATGGTCGCCCTAACCATTATGTATTTTTGCAAACCTTATTTGCAGTGACCAACCAAAAAAAGAAAGTACAGAGCCCAATGGCAATGAAGACGAGCAGAGTTATTCTTTTTTATTTTTAATTTCAAATTCTTCCAATACATCAAACAATAAAATTGGTGCATGTCATAGTGTAGTCTGTTTATTGCTCTTTTATGCTTCATACATCGATTCATGCTGGAAAACAATTTTATTTTATTTGCATGTATTGATATTTATAAAGAAAACTCCCTGCCTTCTTTATTATTATTAATTTTTTTTCTAACTGCAGTTTTGAGAAAATAGTGGTTTTTAAGGGACCCTTAACAACAAGGATTTTCTGAACCAAAGTTAGAAGATCTTTAAAAAATGCAGATAAAAGTTTCCATGGTCAAAAAAGATGTATCTAAGATGTATGTCCAATAGCAGAAGTTATTTCTTTGAAAACCAGGACCCCAACCTTTCTGATGGGTTGCTGAAGTCCATATTCTCATGGAAATGACAACGATGACACCTATTTCATTTGGTATTTAGGCTGGTATGTGTCGAACATAAACAAGACAAAAAATTCCTAACTCCAAGAGAGGATGTGTAGAACCCTACATGCAGCACTTTCAATTCCAATTGCTGCCTCTTTGCAGACCTGACTCCTTCGTCAAAGTAAGTAGCTTCCATGTCATATCTGTGAAAAGAAGAATGAAGTAAACAATTAATTAAGTACCACAAGTCAACTAGAAGATCAACGAATTTTACACAAAGAAAAGAGGGTCCTTAAAGAGTGTCAGGCTATAGAAATCTGACAACTGAACAACTGGATAAGAGATAAGAAAGAAAAATAAAAGAAATAAAGCCATACTAAGTCAACCAACATCAGGATAAAAGGTATTAGCAATGCAGTCTACAGCCATTCATGAACTCTTTAGGAACAATTAAAGGTGTAACATGCCTATTAACCCCTTGTGTATGTGAATAGACGAATGAAAATTTTCACAACAGATGATCTTTCAACTGCGTGAAAAGTTAAGGTCAAGGTGAATTGGCATAATGTACTATTAGCCTATAAACATGTTGCATAGACTCTTCCAAGGCCAATTACCCATATTGGATGTCACAAGTTCCAAGTTCCAACATAACACATCCATTTTATTTATTTATTTATTTATTTTACTTACATATTAGACAACATAATCTTAAATATACCATAAGTTTTGTTTTCCACCCTTCTTAAATAGAAATGTTTTATCGCCGTCATCACAATCTAAGCCTCATCCCACTTAATTCGGGTCAGCCACATAAATGTTGTTCCACCACTCCACTCTATCAAGGGCCAAACCTTCAATTATACCATAGGTCATCAAGTATTTTCTTTTCACCTCTATCCACACCCTTTTTGGGCCTTCTCCTTGCTCTGTTAGAGCCTTCAACTCGAACCAACTCACTCCTTTAACCAGCACGATTCTTTTTCTATGTTGCACATGACCAAACCATCTGAGTGTACTTTCCCTCATCTTATTACCTATTGGTGTTGCTCTTAAGTTTCCCCAAATGCATTCATTTCTAATTCTATCCTTCCACGTCTTGCCACTCATCCATTTAAACATCCTCATTTTAGCTACACTTATTCTATTAAATACAAATGTTTGATATGGATAATATGCCACTGAGTTTATATGATACTTCACAGCCCCCTTGATATGATCCATTATGACCCATATATTATATTAGAAATAAAGTTTCTAAAACAAACTAAATTACACTTCCGAATCCATGAATCTTTGTTTTGGGGTTTGACAAATCCGACACTTGTAACCATGTCAGATTCTAGCAGCTATACCCACAACCATGCAACTTAACCCACAGGGTGCTGACAAACAATCATGTAACCATAAACTACAAGTAGTGCCAGTTCCTATTATAAACCGCATCACAGATACTGAACAACAACATAGAACCACTTTCGAACAATGGAAGAGTGCTCACTCTGACAGACATGCATCTAGGATTAAGCTGAGCTTTCTTCCAAATCCTGGAACTAGGCCAGATTGTACGGCTTCTTGCAATTGAAGCCAATCCTGCATATCCTCATAGAATTGTGGTTCAAATTAACAATTATGCATTGTGGAATGATTAAAAGTTAACAGACTTTGGATGCTGAAGACAAGTACCTCATTATCACTTAGACGAGCAAGCTTTTCATTGGCAATTTCTTCACAACGCACAGTGGCAACCATAACCTGCAAATGGAATGGTTAAAAAGAAGATAACAGTCACCACCATGGCAAAGTGCATCCTTTCTTGGATAATTCAACTTGAGACAATAAATTCACCTTGTGAGCAGGAAGATCAAGGTCTTTGTTCTCCTTGATAATTTTCCAGATCTCTTGCGCACTAAAAGAAAACCCTGAAGCCGGAACAACAGCCCGCCGATCTCCAGCAAGTCCACCAGGAGCTATAGAATGAAAAAATCTCTGCCTTAAACTTGCAACCTTCATTTAACGATCAGAGTTGAGTTAAAACTGATTCAATCAACTCTTCAGGGAAAAAAAAAAAAAAAAAAGGCTAATTCAATCATCTACAAAGAGCAAATTTAGTCAAAAAGTTACCGGTGAATATTATCAGTACTATGTATGTGGCATTAACTGATTTTATTATATGAGCATATAGATTGCCGACTATTATTTATATAAGAAATACCAGGGAAGCTCATCCCTCTGCCCCACCACAGTGATCCAGGTTGTTCATAGAAAAGGTCCCATGGTAGAAGGGCCACACAGCAAAATCCTTGCTGATAAGAGATCCTGACTTCCCATGCAAATGCGTGTTAGAGGCAACTGTCCAGATTTCAACATGTATGGATGATGTGGATCTCTAATCAGAAGGATTTCTTCTGTTTGCCATCCAAGTTACAGCCTACGGCATGAGTAGTCTGGATCACCATGTAGTGCGACAGAAAGGGGACCTCTGAGCAGTAAGACCATCTAGCAAACCTCTATTTATACTGTTCAAGGTGAATAATATTTGCACAATAAAAGATCAAAATGAACTTTTAAAGAGTTCATCAAAAAATTGCACAGTAAATGATCAAAATGAACTTTTTCCAATTTTAACATATACAAATGACATATGTCCAGTACATCAGATGAATTACCTGCTCTTTAAAGAGTTCTTCCTTCTCTTCATAACTTGAAAGAGCCACAACTTCAACCTGAATGTTTAATAATAGTCATAGTAAGAATATAGCTAGAGATGCATTCATGGCTATGGAAGCAAAACACAGCTTCTATTGGTGATCAACAACTTCCCATGGTGTATTGTGTTTGCAAATGACATTTTCATTGACAAGATGAGGGAGGGTATAAACGTAAAGCGAGATTTATGGAAGGTTGCTTTAAAATATAAAGGATATATATTAGTCAAATTAAAACCAAGTATATGGAGTGCAATTAGTAACAATAGGTGAGGGAACAAGGAGTTAGTTAACGTTGCTGACAGCTTCCCAAAATGACCACTTCCAATATCTTGGATCTATAATTCATGAGAGTGGAGAGATTAAGAACAATGTTGCCCATAGAATTCAAGCGGGGTGGAATAAATGGAGGTGCCTCTGGAGTTTTATGTGATTGTCGTTTACCACTCAAACTGAAAGGGACATTTTATACGATGGCTACAAGACCAGCCATGCTTTATGGGACAGAATGTTGGGCAGTTAAGGAACAACATGTTCATAGGATAAGAGTAGCTGAAATGAGGATGTTGAGATGGATGAGTGGCAAGACAAGGAAGTATAGAATTAGAAATGAATGCATTCGAGGGAAATTAGGGGTAGCACCAGTAGGCATTAAGATAAGGGAAAGTAGATAGATGGTTTGGTCATGTGCAACGGAGACCGAGAATTGCTCCAGCTATGTGTGAGTTGGTTCTTGAAGGCCCCAAAAGGGAAAAGGGAAGGCCCAAAAGAACGTGGGTGGAGGTAGTAAGAAAAGACTTGACCTATGGTCTAATTGAAGTTATGGCCCTTGATAGAATGGAATGGCGAAAGAGGATTCATGTAGCCAACTCCAATTAGTTGGGATAATGCTTAGATGATGATTACAACGAATGTCTTACGTTGAAAAATTCACTGAGTGGGGTTTCCTTGTGTGCTTCTGGTTTGGGAACGGAATCCCATATCTGCATACAGAGTATCAGAAAATGAGATAACATTAGAAATATGATGATATTGTAAATTCGTAACTGATACATATGAAGAAAGCATCATATCGGGTACCTTCTTAATATCTTCCCTCAGAACAGGTTCCAAATTTTCAAGTGGCGTCTATATGCAAACAAAAGAAAAGGTGTCAACAAAGTAAACATGAAGTAAAATGGAGGAGTTACTAGGCAGACAAAAAAGCTTTATCCAGGTACACCTCTCAATAAAGAATCAATGGATATTTGTTACCTTGGTTTTATCACGTATGACAAATAACAAAGTTGTTTTACGAGGACTAAACAAGCGCATCATGACCTGTTAAGAAATAGCATGTCATAAAGATGAATAGATGAACTTCTCAAATTTAGTAATTGCTTCGATTCACATGCACAGAAAATACCTGAAATACAGTCTTTAGAAGAGGCTTATTTGCAGCCTGTTCACGGCCAATATCATGACACCACCTAAAATGAATTAAAAAGGACCGAGAAAAAATCAGAGAGGCTAACACAAGGCCTCTTGCTTGAAACTAAAAAAAAAACCAACTAATGAGCAGAACAAAAAGAGGCCATGGCTTAGCCAATGTCCTTACAAATTTATGAGCACTATATCTGAAACTGCAAGAGCAAAAAGGGCACTCTGCTTCTCAAATGCAGTATCATCCTGGAATCAAAATATTAAAATAAATATCACAGCAAAAAGATTGTGGCATTTATTGAATGGAACCTACTTTTTACACCCCCTTCAACTGAAAATACAATACCTTTTCTACTTTTTTGTTATATAACAAACCAACCAAAAGTGCAAAGTATTGGGATATTATCGGTCAGATTGGGTGTCAACTGCTGATAGCATTTTCTTTATTGAATATCTAGTTATAATCTGAAATTATGCCCAACAAAAGGGCAAGAATAATATGCTCTTTGTTTACCACAATGTTCTAGAGCATCTGTAAACAGCCATCTTTACTAACCTTAACAAGCATGCATAACCCTTATCGTTTCTGCATAAGTAACGAGGTTTGTTCTAGGAAGATAATAATGAGAACAAGGTAGAGAAACTATAAGCTTATTCAAATTGGAAAACTAAGAGAAAAAGCATCCAATCAGTATTTAGTGCATTCAATGAGTGTATAGCTAATGATAGTCTTGCAAGAGCATCCAATGAGTATATAAGCCTACTAAAATGGAAAAATAAGAGCAAGAGCCTCCAATCAGTATTATTCTTCATGTAACATAAGCTAGATGTTCCCAAGTTCCAATACTGTCCTTTTTTTTTTAAATTCCGTGCTCCTTCTAGGAGCACTTTGCATATTTCATAAAACTTTTTGAGTTGCATGCATCTTTCTAGGAGGATCTTGCACATTATACAGCCCTCATTCTCTAATTCAGATGGCACTAACGGAAGAAGTGGGTGCCATGCATGTAGTAACATGCATACAAAATCTTTTTAAAAGACATGAAAATGCTACAAATCTTTCCAATAAAGAAAGGATATTTTCATGGATCACTCCAAATTGCTGACTGGAAGGCTAGGATGATACTGAGTATCTTGTATCCCTCCTATTTTGAATGATACTGGCAGCATTTAAGGTAAAGCATCAGATCCTAGTAAAATTCCTGTGTTCAAAACAGTCGGCAGTTATCTCCAGCAATATATAGCTAAGGAAATGATATTTGCTCAATTTCTTTTATCCCCTTTTTTTCATAATTTTGGGATTAAAATAGCATCAGACTTGTAACATTCTAATAACCAAAATAGAAAATGAGGCATCGGAATGACAGGATCTCGATATTCCACCCTAAAGGTAAAGCCTAATGAAGTGGTAATGTGACCTAATAAAGCCTATAGAAAGCAAATTAAAAAACACATAGAGATGGGAATAAAGAATAAGACTGAGAAATAAGTAAAAACACCTCTCCTCGTTCCCTTCCATCAGTGCCCTCCAAATCCATAACAAGCGTACAAGGGTCAATACCAACACACTTTGCCAACCAGATGCCTTTAGTAGTTTGAGACCTGAACATAAAGATGTCCCTTTAAGTTTCCTAACATTATCAAAGTTCAAGTCGAGCAGAGCTAAACAAAATGAAAGTTGTCAGAAGTAAGACACCAATGATGTGAAAACTTACCTCCCTCTGAAAGCATCCATCTCCTTAAAGTTGGTGCTGAAAAGATAGTTCAAGAGAGTGCTCTTCCCTGCCCAAAATTATAACAGATATGATAAGACTCCCCCAATAATCTACCTTATGTAAAACAATACTGATATATATATATATATAATATATATATATATATATATATATATATATAGAGAGAGAGAGAGAGAGAGAGAGAGATGCTCACACACAACTAGTTGGACATTTCAAATTAATTGGTTCAACTAGTTGTGCATTAAATAGAAAAAATAACGCTCTCTATTCACATGTAATGCCCCCTCATGAGAGGCTACGTAACATCAAGTCCTCCATAGGAGTGATAGGATAACGTGCCAAAGATCCGCCCAATCCATTCATCAAATAGGGCCCACTAATTAAATTTTATCTGCCAAAATTTAGTAAATGGTCCTCATCACTGGAGGCACACATGCGAGTTCAATATGGACTATTGCAATAAATTTCTAGCACTTTTCTTGTAAAAGAATATCTTAATATCAATCATAGAAAAAGAATATTTTTATCTCCTTCGCATACTTACAAGGTACCCCACTTGATTAACGGATTGAATTTCTTACACATGTGGTGCATTGCCCGAATACATCACACATGGAGAACTTTGAACTTCTCTCATTAGCCCATTTTCATCTCTCTCACATCGAGCAAAATAATATGTAGGGGGAAATGCTAGGGCACATGTGTAAATGCGACGCACATGTAAAATACATGAGCTAGTCATCTAAATGGGCCAACCATGTGAATTCCTTGGCCCAAAATCATGCCTATGCACTTATGAAGTGGGCAAAAGGGCAAATGCTTGTGGTTTTCCACTTACTCCCCCTTGTACAAATCAATATGTGGGGCTACTATAATGTTTAAATGGCATCCAATCCAGCCATCATGTGTGTCCCGTAATTTTCTTCTTGAATCCAAAAGTCAGACCAATCCAAAATTGAAGTAGGCCACACCACAAGGCACGGTTGGGATAGACATCCACCATTAACAAAAAAAAAAGTACTAGATTGTACGTGGGGCCACCCCAAAAATGTACTCGAGAATATGTACAAGTTTGCTTGGGTTTTCAATTAGCACAATTTGGGGCAAACGGTTCGGTAATCCAGATAATTGGTATGATCGGCCCCACCATGGATTCCCCATTCCGCAGTGGAAGGTCCTAGCCATCAAATCTTTGGCTTGCTTCAAATGAGTGTCGACTGTTGCAGCACTTGTAATCTCAACCATCTATTTGGTGGACACCAATCTTCTGGTTTGAAATTTTTGGTGCATGGGCAATCCATAGACTAAAACTCGATCAAACTATGCATGTGGCACATCCAAGCAGCCAATCAAGCAGGTCCTACATAGATGCCTTTTCTCAAGGATCAGGCTGATATGATCATCAGGTGGGCCACAATATACATTGAATTTGGACCACTTATCAATTTCTCTTACCCATCTATTTAATTGTACAGGCGTGACCAGCCAGGCTTTTGATACAGCACATCTTCGTAGAGGACCTCTTTGACGAGTGAGAGGCAAGTGCAAAAAGGTCAACTAAAGTACGGAGGGAAGGATAATTGATACTTCGGGAGAGTGATGGATGATACATGGGCATTTAAAAATTACTTAGAAACTGAATGTGTCACATACAAGTCCAGTTAATTGTTCATATGATGGGTCCACTTTTAGGTGTATCAAAAATTATGTTTAGTAGATTATTGACAATTGGATTGGTGGACATTTATTGGACAGTTAAAATAAAAATATCCAATGGTCCTATTTCAACAAACAAGTATCCATGGATCAAAGGCTAGGAATGTTTCACAATTCATCAGATTGAGCCCACCACAAAAGTCGTGACCGAAAAAATGAGGTTGGTTAATCATTAGGCAGACCAAACTTGTACATTGAATATGGAATGTTTGCCATTTGTCCTCATAGTTCATTGTTCTCATGTTAGTGTGCCACTTCATAAGTGCATGGGCATGATTTTAGGCTAGGGAATTCATATGGATGGCCCATCCAGATGACTAACTCATGTATTTCCCATGTGTGTCACATTTACACATGTGCCCTAGCATTTCCCCTATATATTATTTTTCTAGATGTTAAAGAGAGATGAAGTTCCCATGAAAAAATGCAATCGTATAGGGGGAGAGAGCATTAAATGAAGAGAGAGAGAGAGAGAGTATAAAATGAAGAGAGTGAGCCTTAAATGAAGAGAGAGAGAGAGAGAGAGAGTAAGAAATGGGGCCAATGAGAGAGAAGTTGTACGCAAGTGATGTATTCGGGCAATGTAACATGTGTAAGAAATTCGGCCCATTAATCTCGTAGGGTACCTTGTAAGCATGTGAAGGACATAATTTTTTTTTTTTTAATGATTAATAGTAGGATATTCTTCGACAAGAAAAGTAGGTTGTCAGAAATCCATTCCGATAATCCATATTCAACTTGCATGTGGCTCCAGTGATGAAGACCATTTACTAATTTTTGGCAGACAAAATTTAATTAGTGGGCCTTTTTTAATGAAAGGCCAGATCTTTAACGCATGTTCCCATCATACTTATGTAGGACTTGATGTTACATAGCCTCTCATGAGGGGGCATTACATGTGAATAGAGACAATTAATTTTGTTATTTAATGTACAACTAGTTAGGCCAATTTGAAATGTCCAACTAGTTTGTGTGAGCATTTCTCATATGTGTGTGTGTGCGCGCCCGCTTGAACAAGAAACAAAGAGGAGACCAAATATCAGGCAAGTTCAAATTATGAAATGAAAACCCAAAAACATAGAGGCAGTTTACTCATTAGTAACTCATTTATACACATCACACAGTAAGATCTTTCAAAAGTGTTGTTTACGATTTCACACTTAAATCACTAGTAAGTGTCATAGATATTCTGCAAAAAAATTAAAGCATATGGAACATTAGGGCTTAGGGCTTTAAAATAATACTAAACAAACAAATGTGACTCAAATATAGAATGTTTTAGGGCTTTGTTTGTCCTATTGCCCAACATGGCCCTAAATGACCGCAATAATACAGACGAAAGAAAAAGATTTAAGTTCCAAATTCTTTCTAAATGTTTCCCAAATTGCAATATAATTAATTACCTCACTGGTTTCAACACTAAGTTCATGGGTTCGAGTACCCATTGTGGTGTGTGTGGGTTTGAGGGTGTGTGTGTGTGTGTGTGTAAAAAAAACTTTAAAAATTTTTTATGTGATTGAGTTCAAACTAGGACAAGGCTATATGGTGGTGGCGGCTGCAGTAATGGTGATACCGATAACTTCAAACTGACATCCATGAATCATCTATATACATAGAAAAACTAATTGCAGACCTTTTTCCTTCTTATCAAGCATTCTGTAGAATTAAATGGTCTGGGTGGAAAGCAAGCTATAAAAATTAATATTCAAAATGAAAATCATACACGATACACCCCGTATATTGGCATGTTTATTTGCTTCTTCAACTCCCATTAAAAGGATTAAAATCTTACTCTTCGACCAGAATAGGAGTTGAAGATACGAAAAAAAAAAAAAAATCGACGATAAAATATATGCAAAATTAACACTTATAACTCTCTCCCTCTCTCTCTCTCTCTCTACAATAAAAAAATATTAATTGCATGCTAAACTAAGAACGTGCATGTGCGATAATGCTATTTTCATGATTCAAGTCATTCAAGAAAGTCAAAATAACTGGAAAAGGGAACTGGTTTAAAGTAAAGGGAAAGGAGAGCTAAATCATCCGTTTGGAGTTGGTAGAAATTAGTTATATGGAAGATGTCTCCCTAACACAGTAGAGATGCTTACCATTTAAATAATAAAAAAATGGTAGAGATACTTAATGGAGGTGAGATAGTGAAGGACACAAATAGTGAGAAAAGGAACAAACAACGCATACCACTACTTTGCGGGCCCATGATGGAAACCACGGCATAGGAAAGGCCGCATTCTCCCAGGTTCACGGCCTTCATAAAATTTTCGACGCCAGGTACATTAAATACGCCATCCCCATCGATGAGGTGAGTAGAGCAACACTCGCCTATTTCTGGGGAAAGAAATAAGCATATTGGTTAGGAAATATAACTCACGGGTGTTTAGAACTTTACATGTCAGACATACATCAAAGAACCCTTGCAAATATGCAACTATTAGTTTGAAAAGAAAGAGGAGAAAATAAAATAGATGTAAAAATAAAAAGAACAAAGAAACATGGCATAGAAAATAATTTTTTTTTTCCAAATTCACATCATACTACTCCATAAATAAATAAATAAACATCCCATGCAAGATCATTTTGAAAAACAAAAGCAGTTCCCAAGCATACATGATGAATTTGCCTTAGGGTAAAGAAATGACAAAATGACAAGACAACAAATGTGCTCCCCATCAGGTTCTAGCCCTTATTTACAATAGCATCATGTTTATTCTACACTTTGCCAACTCGCTACATGGGACGCAGAGCCATTCAACCATCTCTTCATCCATTGTGCTTTTGCTAAGGAAATCTAGAATAGCTTCATCGGTCCACTTTGAGTCCAATGAGTGACGCCTAAAACTAATGGCAGGTTGTTCCTTGCCTAGCATGGCAGAAGTGTGGACCAATCGGGAAGGAAGTGGTGGAGGCTCTCTCCCCCAGTTGTTCTATGGGCCATTAAGGCAGGAAGAAATGATAGATGTTTCCAAAATCAATTCAACCAGTCCAAAATTGTCTTTCATAAAGCACAATGTTTTCAGTATCAATGATATTGGCCGATATATCCCTTGATATATCTTGTATCCAACTTGTGCAATACGAAATGCATAGGTAGTGCAATATATTCCACCTATTTGATTCGATGAGCATTTTCGATTTTCGATCCTTTTTTTTTAGTAAATCATGTTAAATGGTTACAAATCCATGATTCTTCATTTTTTGCATGAAAAATCAAAGATTTGGAGCTTCGATTTCGAGATTCAAGGGCAGATGGGCCGAGCTGCGAAACATTGTGAAAAATAAAAATTTCCCAATTTCTCATTAGTTGGTAGCAATCTGTGTCCAAACACAAAATCAAACATGTATGCAACTTGATCTAGTGATTCTTGGTAATTTGGGGATTTTTCGAAAAAAAATAATATTATTTTTTAATTTAAAATGTTTTTTTTTTTATTTCAAAATTCCACTTCAATCAGCGGTCAATAGGCCCCCATTTCAGAGTATTCAGAAGTGACTTGGGATTTGGAAGAAGATGCACCGATTTGGGGAAAATCTAAAATTCCTCTAAATTTTCTCAAATCGGAGAGGATGAGTACCGGCGCTATATTAGAGAGTATCTTCCCTGGTATCAATTTCTATTATAACCTAGGTGTCGTTTGGTAAACTGAAAATTAATTTAAGTACTGAATTTTAACACTTATTAGCACTGGAAATTTTATTTGGTAATTTGTCTGGAAAAAGATTTGATATCTGAAAATAAGCACTTTTTCACAACCAAAAAAAAAAAAAAAAACTAATTTGATAAACACAAATTACAAATGTCTGAAAATTGGCAATTTGTCACATTTGCATATTGTCTTAATTTCTATCTTTTGTAGAGTATTAGACAAAACCTGTTTTTGCTATGCCTCCGAATTTGGCATACCTATGCCCAATCTAATAAAAATTAATACTTCCCCCACCAAATAAAGTCGAGTACATGAATAGTTTGGATCTTTCGTGTTTGCCACGTGCAACGACATGAATTGATTGTGTAATGAGGCAAGTGGGTAATAATACAAGTGTGCCGTTTAGTTCTATGAATAAAGTGCACTGGTGGGATGGGCAACACCATGGACCATGCACTATATTCTTCTTAATAGAATAATCATAATCCTTTAATTGGTGTCATTAGGAGACAAGCACACCAAGTTGGTGATACTAAGATTGGTCGGTGCTTGTGGACACCACCATGTTGTCTGTGTTTTATCTAAGCCGTCCATCCATTTTGTCAGATCATTTTCGTGCATGATCCCAAAGATGAGGTACATCCAAATCTCAAGTCGACCACACCACAGGAAACAATGGTAATTAAATGCCCATCATTAAAAATTTCCAGGGCCCACTGTAATGTTTATTTTCCATCCAACCTGTTGAATAGGTCACACAGGCCTAGATGAAGAGAAAACACAAATACAAGCTTGATCCAAATTTTTTGTGCCCCCAAGAAGTTTTTAATGGTAGGTGTTCAATCACTATTGTTTCCTGTGTTGTGGTCCATTTGAGATTTGAATATGCCTCATTTTTGGGCTCATGCCCTAAAATGATATGGACAAATGGATGGACGGTGTGGATAAAACACATACAACATAGTGGGACCTTTTCCAACATCAACTGGAGGGGTCACTGAATCAAATCCCCGATTTTGGTGGAGCAGGGGTAGCACCATAATGGGCGCTACTCTAACAATGGGCCCACCTTGATGTATATATTGTACATCCACACCACCTGATCCCATTAATTTTCCCGACTCATTTTAGGGTATGGTCCCAAAAATGAAGCATATCCAGTGTTTTAAATATCGACGATATTGGTCGATATATCCCACGATATATCTTGTATCCCACCTATGCGATACAAAACACACAAGTATGGGGATATATCCCACATGTTCGATCCGGTGAACATTTTTTTTTTTTCAATCCTTTTTTTTCTATAAATCATGTTAAATCAGTGTCAAATTGTTACAAATCCATGATTTTTTCATGTTCTACATGGCATGAAAAATCATGGATTGGGAACTTCAATTTCGAGATTTAGAGGAGAAGGAACGAGTTGCGGAAAATTGAAAAAAAAAAAAAAAAATCAAAATCAAACATGTATGTAACCTAATCTAGTGATTCTTCTTTTGCTTTTGAATATATTGCTTGTGTTTCCACATGTCTTCTTACATTTATAAATTATATGAATAGACTTTGAATATACTTGCATCAATTCAATTAGACAACGCATAGATTAGGACCCCATACAAAGAAAACCCATTACGCGCACTTGTTTTTTTGTAATGTTTTGATTTGTAAGTGTGTATTGATGTCTTTTTTAACAATCACTGAAATTTCGTTGAAAAATTTGACCAGTTTCCAATGTTTCCCCATGTTTCCAACAACAACGATACATTACGCGATACAACCGATATATCCCATGTGATAACCGATACGTATTTGTATCCCAAGGGTGCGATACGTAACACAATACCGATATTTTAAACATTGAGCATATCCAAATCTTAAGTGGACCATGCTATGGGAAACAGTGGTCATTGAACATACACCACTAAAAAATTCCTAAGGCCCACCTTAATGTTTATTTGCCATGCAACCTGTTGATAAGGTCACACGGGCCTAGATGAAGGGTAAACACAAATATCAGCATGATCCAAAAATTTTGTGGCCCTCAAGAAGTTTTTGACAGTGGCATTCATTCCACACTATGTGGTCTACTGGAGATTTGGATTTGCTTCATTTTTGGGACCACAACCCAAAATGAGCTAGAAAAATTGATGAATAGGCATGGATATACAGCACACACATCAAGGTGAGCCCCATGGTCAAGGTAACACCCACTAACGTGTTACCCGGGTAACACCTAATCCGCTCCCTTTCAAAGCGCAACATGACACCTAGGTAATGTGTTGACGTGGCAAAGTTGTGTGTGCTCCACCATGATGTATGTGTCATATCCACAATGTCCATCCATTTGGTCAAATCATTTTATGGCATGAGCTAAAAAACTAGGCAAACCCAAAGCTCAAGTGGACCACACCATAAAAAACAATGGGGATTGAATGCCTACCATTGAAAACTTCTTGGGGACTGCAAAAGTTTTGGATCAAGCTGATATTTGTTTTCCCTTCATCCAAGTTTGTGTGACCTTATGAACAGGTTGGATGACAAATAAACATCATGGTGGCCCCTAGGAAGGTTTCAATGATGGACATCATTGTCCCCATTGCTTTTTGTGGTGTGGTCCACTTAAGCTTTGGATCTGGCTCATTTTTTGGCTCATGCCCTAAAATGATCTAGGAAAATGGATGGACAGTGTGGATATAACATATACACAATGATGGGGTCCACAGAACTTTGCCAAGTATTCTTCAATCGAGTCCTTTCAAAGCTTTCACGAAAGTCCTTTACAAGGGTAAGGTTGTCAGTTATTTTTTAAAAAAAAATTAAGGATATTTTGGTCAAAAGCGACCAAAGGTTTTAAACAAAATCACTTACCGCGTTCCATGTTAAGTCTTAAGTCAACTAAGGGAAGCTTTAAAAAACCAAAAAAAAAAAATTAGTGAAAATCTGAATTACGCACTTAATTTCTTGAATTTGCCAAACAGTCTAAATGAGGGAAAATCACTGAAAATAGCATATTTCAATGATAAGTGTTGAAAATAAGTTTTACCAAACAAGCCCCTAAGCATAGTATTGTTGGTTTGTGGAACAACAGTACTATGCCTAGCCCCGTCGAGAAGGAGATTATGATTTTGAGCCACCGCTCAGCTCTGTGTGGGTCTGAGCCATAGACACATTATTCACAGGTATATTTCCAGTTTTCTACTTCTTTTTCTTTTGAATGTATTGTTTGTATTTCCATACAAGTATTCTTACATTTATAAATTATATGAATAGACTTTGAATATACTTACATCAGTTCAGTTAGATAGCACATAGCATAGGACCCTATACAAAGGAAATCTATTATGTGTACCTGTTTTCTGTGATGTTTTGATTTCTAAGTGTATATTGATGTCTTTTTTAACAATCCATGAAGTTTCATTGAAAATTCAACCAATTTCCCAACGTTTCCCCATGTTTCCCAACAACAGCGATACATTACGCGTAATATATCCCATGCGATAACCGATATGTATTTGTATCCCAAAGGTGCGATACATTATGCGATAACGATACGGAAAACATTGATAAAGCATATTCGGATGTTATGTCTTGGGTAGATTGCATTTAATTTCCAAGTTGGGTGAACAGTGTTTCTTGGCTGTTTGGCCATTTTGTTTTCCTCAGTTTCTTGTCTTTGCCTTACAATAAAAACCTTTCCTTCCAAAAAAAAAAAAAAAAAAGGAAGTTTTCTCCGCACTTGTTTCACTACAATAAAATTTTAAAAAAAAAAAAAAAAAAAAACGTTGAAAATGTTAGGCTTCTCACATCTGGTTCTGTCATTATTCCTGCATCTGCTTCTCAATCTGGCAGCTAAGCTTCAACCATCAGGCAATGACGTGAATTAATTATTGGATGAGTTGTGAGGGAGGGTCGGACTGGGAGACCTGAAGCCATGGATATCTACTATCCTGACCAAATGCAACCAAAACGGAGGAAAAAAAAAGGATTCACATTTATGGGTGGATGGACAGGGGAAGTTAAAATTGCAAGTTTTCCTGTTGGGCTGTGTGGATTGATGTCTATATTCAATCTAAAGACACCAGAAAATATCTGATTTTCGAACATCCAGTCATCATGGCCATGCAGAATCGCAATTCATGTGCGATAGGGAAGGGCTCGAGTAGAAGATACCGCAGAGGGTTCCTTCGCAGCAACAAATTAATTCAATAGCATGCCAACCAATGGCGAGCCACGTATGGATCACATAATCGAGCAACCACAAGATCGACTGTATAAAGCTGAGGCACCCCATCCCACTACACCATCATTATGGCCCAAAATCAAATAGAACAAATCAACCCAAAAACAAAAAAAAAAAAAACAAAAAACAAAAAAAAAAAAAAACAGAATGCAACATTCAACAATCAATCTCCCTCCGCAATTTGAATTAATTCAATGAAAACAGCCATAACCAACATCAAATTCCAATTCAAGAAATTCATAAAACCGTCAAAACACCAAAAAAGTGATCGAAACCCAGATCACAAAATCGCGTAAAAACCAGATTGAAATCGAATCCTACGCCCCAAACACATCGAATTGAACAAACCCATTCACAATGCAGATAAAGAACAGACTGCATTGGAACCCAACACCCAAGACACATCATCCGCGGCAAAAAGATCACAAACAGAAACGAATTTCTAGCCCGGAAATGGAAAAAGCGAATCCAAGAAATGGAGAATCGGAGGCATACCCATGAGAGGAAAAGATCCGATCGAAAGCCGGTATGGAGATTGAGAAATCCACGGAGAAACAAATAGCGGGAGAGGACAGCAGGGACAATCTCATGTGCCAATGCTCCGGATTTTAAAAGGAGGCTGCTCCGTTTGAAAAACTAATAATAAATGAAGGGTAAAAGGTGGTAGGACGCGGATTGCGTCCTACCCCGCCTGGACGGGGCTTACCGTGATGGAAGTATTTTATCCACTCCGTTCATATTTTTTATCATATCATTTTAATACATATGCAAAAAATGAGGCAGGTTCAAGGCTTTAGTGGACCACAAAGTTTGGATTGAACATCCACCATTAAAAACTTCTTGGAAGCTGGAGAAGTTTCGGATCAAGCTGATATTTGTGTATTCACTTCATCCACGTCTACATGACCTGGTTAAAAAATATCACGGTGGCCATTAGAAAGGTTTCAACGGTGGGTATCATTATCACTGCAGCTTCCTTTGGTGTGGTCCACTGGAGATGTGGACTTGCCTCATTTTTAAAATCGTCCCTTAAAATGACCTGAGATAAGCGATGAACGGCGTCAACAACGGGAACCTCCTCGAACCTATAAGTTCGCAGTGTGGCCCACCTGAGTTTTGAATGAGGCTGGTTTTGTGTATTCATTTCATTTGAGTTCACCTGATTGGCGAGTTTGATGAAAGATAAATACTTTGGTAACCCCACACCGAACCTTGGCATCTGATCTCCATCTTCCACCGTGGTGTGCCCCCTTTGTTTTGGATCTAACGGAGAGGACGTAGATTGAGGTTAAAACATGATGGACGGAGTAGATTTTAAGTAGGCCCTACAGGCGTGTAAATAGGGATAGTGGAGGAGGACGCGGCTTCAGTGGAACCCCAGTTGGATCTTTGATTGTGAGGCCCACCTTGATGTATGTGTATTATATTAATCATAGTGTCCATCCATTTCTCTAGATCATTTTATAACATGATTCCAAAAACCAAGCAGATCCAAGTTTCAGGTGGACCACACCACAGAAACATGGGTGACTAACCATTAAAAACTTCTTGCATACTATAAAAGATTTGGATCACGTTGACATTTGCTTTTACCCTTCATCCAGATCCTTGTTTCTACGGTGTGGTCCACTGAGATTTGGATCTACTTTCCTTCAGGCTTATGCCATAACATGAGCTGCTAAAATCGATGGACGGCGCGGATTTAATATATATATCATGGAACTTTGAGGGATCCACTGAAACCGTGCCCATCAGAGGATTCGGGTCCGACGAGCTTTGAGAGATGTGCCCAATCCACCGACTTCTGCGGAATCCATGACCGTCCATTTGTTTGTCTCCAAATTCAATCTGGAGACAAGAGTGCCATGCGTGCTCCCTCGTGGGATGCAATTGGGGCTTCGTGCGGAACATTGCACGACATCTGGGTCCGAAGAAGATTGCGTGGTGTGCCGCACACCACCGAAGTGGGTGATGTATTGACATGGCAAAGCGCTGCGAACCACTTGCGAGATGATTTCAAGCATCAGCCCGAAAATGAGACAGCTAAGTGGACCACACCACCAAAACCGGTGAGGACACTGACATCCACCGTTGAAACATTTCTACATACCTTTATATTGTTTATTGTCATCTAACTTGCATGTAAGATTATACATATCTAGGCCAACGAAAAACATGAATATAAGCTTAATCCAAAACTTTTGTGGGCCCAAGAAGTTTTGAATGATAGAATGTGGACATAACACATACTTAGGGTGGAGCCCACATAACTTTGTCCCGGTCAGCAGTGTTGTAAACGGAGGTCTTAAATTTTATATTTACTGCGCTACTCAACTGATGGGGTTGCTTGACTAGTCAAGGCATGCTTGACCCAAAGTCCAGTAACATTGTTTTTTGAGAGTTTCAGCCCACTCGACCAGCCAAAGACCTGGCTCAACTAGTCCAGAATTAAACAGCCGGTGCAAGGGATATAAATATCAAATGGACCACGCCACAGGAAAACAATAGTGATTAGATATCCACCATTAAAATCCTCCTAAGGTCCACTGTACCATTTATTTGACATCCAATATGTTGATTAGGTCATAAAGACCTAAATGAAGGGAAAAAATAAAGATCAGTTTGATCCAAAACTTTTATGGCCCCCAAAAAGTTTTTAATGGTTGACGTTCATTCAACATTGTTTGCTGTGATGTGGTCCACTTGAGATTGGGATAGACCTCATTTTTTGTCCTCTAGATAAAATGATCTAGAAAAATAGATGGAAGGGCTGGATGAAACACATACATCATGGTGGGCCCACAGAGCAACGACCATCAGCCATTGGCGGTGGCAGGGGAGTAGCCAATCTGTTTCCCCCGCCAAGGCTACCTAACGGCTAACGCCAACCGACTTTACCGACTTTTTTTTTTTTTTGTCTGTTTTAATGCGGCAAGACCGTTGAACCCCGGCCTACCCAACCGGGTACCCGAATATGTGGATAACCTGTATCCGACCCCATTTATAAATCGGATGGAACCCGTAATGTCGGGTCGGGTATCTGACCATGCCACAGATTTGCTTCCTTTCATTCTTCAGTCTGAGTTTCCTCTTCCTAGAGGGAAGATTTTATTTATTATTTTTTTTTTTTAACTACAGGCCATGGTAGGTTTATCCAAGCCATTGATAGGATTGATAAGACGCCCACGATCAAGGGATGAAATCTCCCAAATTAAGATCCTGACCATCCATTTTTTTTGTCATTTCTCTATTGAATGTGTAACGTTGGTGATTTTTTCTTAACCATGTATTTACATGCCAGCAATGAAAAGGTTACAGGTGACCAAAGGAAGAGATTTTTTTTTGGGCGGGGCCAACATATCAGTGGCTTGGACGAACCAACCATGACCCCACATTCACATATTAAGCACCAAACAGGGAAGTTGCCATTTCTGTAACGGATTAGGAACTCGACATCTTATTCCTTCTAGATTGTAATTTGTGCTCGAAATTAGGCACAACAAAACTCAACTTAGTATCTGAATTTGGTTCTAGTGTTGACAGATGATTCAAGATATCACAAAATTCAACCAAACACAATAAGGGCCCATTTGGATACCACCAAATAAGATACTTTTCTACTTACAACAATAGATGAGTAACTTATTTGAAATAAGTTTGGATTATGAACAATTATAAGTAGTTTTTTTTTTATAAGTTATTTAATCACTTCGATTTAATTAGTAGAAATCAAGATAAGCTACTTAAGGCATAAATAGCTGAAGTAAAATACGATCCAAACGACCCCTAAGTAACAATATGAAAATATTGTGATTACACTGGTGAAGGGACTTGCCTTTGTTTTTGACCTCTACCAAGATGCAATGGTTCAAGATTAGACCGTTTCTGGAAGATGCATGAAAATACTTGTAAATAAAGATAATTCTAGGTACATCAAAGAAAAGAAGTATTTCTCAAATATATATGATAAGTCACCTTACCCATATATACACACACAACAAGAAGTCCAAACTCACGTAGCATTCAGTATGACCCATAAAACCAAGATGAGTCCACTAGAGTGCATGGGCATATAGAACATGTGTTTGTCGGTATCACCGCTTGAGCCTTATCGTAGTAATTAGGGTTGGATACATGAACTTGTTCTGCCATCCACTTTATCAAGAGTCACATACTTAGTTAAATCATATGTCATCAATCATTTCTTACTATCTCTACCCATGTCATTTTGACCTTCCCCTTCCTCCTTTAAAGCCTTCAACTTGAGACAATTGAGAAGTTATTGGTCTGATTGCATATGACTAAACCATCTAAGTTTACTTTTCCTCGTCTTATCATCCATCGGCGCTACCCTAAGTTCCTCAGGACGCATTCATTTTCAATTTTATCATTCCTCGTCTTGCCTGTCATCTTTCTTGACATCCTTATTTCAGCTAGGCTCATCATATGAATGTATTATTCCTTGACTACCTAGCATTCTGTTACATGAAGCATGGCCAATCATATAATTATCATATACAATTTTCTCCTGTTTTGTTGGTATATGGTGATTACATCAAACTTTATGGTATGCATCTCACTCATTTTATGCATGTGAAAAAAGAAAAACATTGGTTCACATCATAAACTAAGTGAGATGCATGCTCTTCGAATAAATGCATGCTTCTACAACTCTTAACATGTGATTCAGGAGAAGAATTAATTAAAGAAACTATCATAATGAATTGCACGGACACAAATGATGTAGGTCCCAATAAAGATTGATGGACACCACATCAAGCGTCCCCATTGCTATGCTACGTCTCATGTGGTACTTGTTCCCAAACCGTAGACAAGAGTCCAATTCCTTTGTCAAAAGTACCAATATTACACCAGTAGCTGGCCGATTGGCAGTAAGTATTAGAATTGGTGCATCAGGTATCATATCATTCTCTTCCATCTAGAATATGTTGGTCGCAATAATATTCGATGGTAGCAGAGTCTGACTATTGTTCTACCTATATTCATCTCCAGCTGAGAGCAATTCATGGTACATCCAAATGCACACTAAAACAATTCCATGATTTGGAACTTCTCAATTTGTTAGCAGTCTAATGATGAGAGTTTCAATTGTTCTGCAGAACTGGATGAAGGTCGTTTTAGGAAGCTGTTATTTACACACCCTAACTGATTGTTCACACCCATTTCTGTTTTACCAATTGAAATAGTACAACGTCATGGTCTGATACTATTTTAATTCCTGTGTTGGAAATTGAAATAGTACAGTACTATTTCAAGTATTATTTCTATCCCCAAAATGAAAATGGATGTACACAAATCAATTAGAGTAGTGTCTCTTCATATTATCACCCACTTACCAGACACCATTTTTCATAGGTATGTACTGAAAGTTGATGGGACATGAGCATGTAGCCTAAAGCTGATTCCAGTTAAACAGCAACATAGTTATTGAAGCATGCACGCGTGCACACTTGAACAAAATCTGGTTACAAAACTTCCCAGCACATACAAGATGAGTCTTGCTGTGGCTTTGTACACTGAAATGAGAGATTCATAAATGCCTTCTTCAGTGATAGCAGCAACAGACTCGAGATCTGAATGCTCACTTGAATGTTTCTTCTTAAACCTTGCTGATCTTACCATTAAGCAAGAGGCTCATCATTGCTCTTGAACTGTCCTACTTTCTAACATGGTTGAGAAGATAATGCCACTAATTCCCCTTTCATACTTCGGTTATATTGCAATCTTTTACATTTTAACTCCTCCTAGAGCTCTTCCTTTCGTTGGGTCTGCCGCTGGCTTCCTAACTAGAGTTCCCGTTGATACTTTGCAGTTGGTGGAGAAATGCAGGACTGGCATCTTACCTTCCGAAGAGAAAAATGGCTCCCATCTTTTGCTAAAGTTGTAAGCCGCCACTGCTGCTGCTGCTGAAGCTGGCTATCAGGCACCTCTATCTGTACTAACTGCTAATTCTGACGCAGCATCAGAAACTGTTTCCTTGCTGTCACTCTGCTTTTTCTCTTTTCTGCTCGAGTGCTGCTTGTTCACAGAACTGTCAGCTCTGGAAACAATCTTTGAAACTGTAAACCCCGTGACTTCGAACATCTGTGCTCGATGAGGGATCAATGAACTGCGCAATGTAACATCGACTCCATCGTATGTCCAAACACCTAAAACTGCCTCTCCCTTAAGTCCTACAGCAAACCAACCAAGACCAGCAGCAGCAACATCCACGGAACTGGCATCCCAGCTGTTCCCTGAAATGCTGAACTCCCTTCGCACCCATTTTCCAAGCTCTGCAACCCGTTTCTCACCGATAGGTGGCTGCAATGATGATTAGATAATCACATCAGATCAGATCTATTCTAATGACTCTGATGCAACATTAATGGGAGAGTGAATGTTGACAAAGCTTTATTAAAAGATTAAAGCAAAGAAATGATGTCTAGAGACCCATGTGAAATGAAATGCATAGTATCAATGTAGCAAAGGATACCTGCAACTGCCGTCCGAAATGGGCTTCAACCATTGTGATTGCATTCTCCATTTTCCCCATATGAAGCGGTAGATAAGGTGATGCCCACACAGTGACATAAATAGAGTCTACCGACGTTTCTTCTACATCCAATCGAATGAGTCCAGCAATATGAACTGAATGACCAGCCTATCATGACAGCATCATACATATATGGAGCCGGGGCACAGAAAAATTAGGTCAAAAAAAAAAAAAAAAAAAACTGCAAAAAACAAGTACTTTCTTCTTTTGTAGCATAGAAGTTTACAAAGAGAGAGGAATGTAGGTCCATGGCTCATTACATAACTGTGAATAACTAGTAATATATATATTAGATGGAATCATGCATAAGCGTGGATGCTTCACCAACCTAAAATGCTATGTGCACATAAGTGCAAGGCTCTCTACTACATGTGAAACATCCAACTCAGTGAGAACTGAAGGGTTTATAATTGTTTGTACCTACAACAACAAATGCTAAATAGAGCTTAAACACAAAAATACAGCACAGGATATAATAAATACAAAAATAGAGCATTTCATCCGTTGCACTGCACACCTCAAATACAAAGAACATTCCACAACAAAATGACTGGAAGCATCTGAAATATTGCAATTACATCACTGCATGTATATTCAATGAGTAAAAATGGTAACGAATATTCGTATTTGAACGATCAGATAGGATGTTAGATTGGTATTTGTTTGTTTATTTATTTATTTATTTATTATTATTATTATTGCTATTGCTATTGTTATTGTTATTGTTATTGTTGTTGTTGTTATTATTATTAAGCAAAGAATAAAGTTAAAACCACGGAAAAACCCAATTGAACATTCCAATGAGTAGCAGAACCAACTGGTACAAGATACAGTCGTTCTAGATGATAAAGCTTGATTTTGTGACAATGTAACAAAAGATGACATTGTGAAAAAAGTTCCATGCCCTTCGTAGATGAAAACTGCTCTGTCACACCAGCTGGAGACACCTTTGTTTCTCCATGAGGAATGCCAAACTACAAAGGATATCCACCATCAATAGAAATGCTCACATGCAAAAGCCAAGGGTAGCTCATACCACTACTCATTCTGAAGAGCCTATTACTGGCTGTAATGATACATATGGCACCAGAGTAAGATCTACTATTTTGACCGTCCCGATCAGGGTATCACACCCACAAGAAGAACAGCGAAAGGTAGTTGTACGGACTTTCAGTAGGGGCGAATATACTGAATCATCTCCCCTCTGATACGTCCAATTTACTTCCCGCATGTGCCTAGCCAATTTTCACATTAAAAACGATTAAAATAGAGATGGGAAGTGCTAATCGCTTGAGGAGGGACAATTCGCGGCATACGTGCACAAGATCTGGACCATTCATATAGTGGGCCTACCATGAAGATTTCCTGAGCCAAAAGGCAAGCCTGTCCACCCAACGGGTGGGCCAGATATTTATGAGGAGGATGGACAGTTAAAAAAGATGAGAAAGCACATTACAAGATTTCGCGTGTGTAACAGCAACTGGACCACATGATGAGTGTTGAGATAGCTTGAACCGTCCATATTCTCATTACTACCATAAATAATCTATTCTCCCGTAATCACAGTTCAAAGAAGATCCTAACCATTGATGTTTAGATTTGATTGTGAGCCATTGATTATTTTCTTTTCATTCTTGCAAATTCATCTACGGATAGTGAGTAAGATCTACTATTTTGACCGTCCCGATCAGGGTATCACACCCACAAGAAGAACAGCGAAAGGTGTGTACGGACTTTCAGTAGGGGCGAATATACTGAATCATCTCCCCTCTGATACGTCCAATTTACTTCCCGCATGTGCCTAGCCAATTTTCACATTAAAAACATTAAAATAGATGGGAAGTGCTAATCGCTTGAGGAGGGACAATTCGCGGCATACGTGCACAAGATCTGGACCATTCATATAGGGCCTACCATGAAGATTTCCTGAGCCAAAAGGCAAGCCTGTCCACCCAACGGGTGGGCCAATATTTATGAGGAGGATGGACAGTAAAAAAGATGAGAAAGCACTTACAAGATTTCGCGTGTGTAACAGCAACTGGACCACATGATGAGTGTTGAGAGCTTGAACCGTCCATATTCTCATTACTACCATAAATAATCTATTCTCCCGTAATCACAGTTCAAAGAAGATCCTAACCATTGATGTTTAGATTTGATTGTGAGCCATTGATTATTTTCTTTTCATTCTTGCAAATTCATCTACGGATAGTGCCGGTCACAATCATTCTCATTCGTTCATATGCGTAGAATAGGGTACCCAAGACCCAATTCCCTCTACATGCTCCATCTTCACAATGCAGAAAGGCAGTTTCTCCCAACACAGTGGAATCATTTTATTGGCATTACCTTGTTTGACATTCACTCCAATCACATGCAACACAAGCATATCCAAGAAAATATAGAAAATTGGGCAACGATAGGGTCAAAGATAGAAAATTGGGTGATGATAAGGTCACTCCTGTTTTTTTTTCAGGCTTTCTAAATTCCACGGTGCTTAATGAAATTAGCCATCTTTCAAAAAAGAAAAAAAGAAGAAAGACAAGACAGCATCGAGATGGAATCAAAGCATCATTTACTTTGCTGAGCACGTATACAATTTAGATATTCAAAGCATCTACGGCCAAGGGTTTAGAACTCATCAAAACTGAGTCAATAAGGTTTTATTAGAGAAGCAAGTGCACACTCGAGCTCTTCCATAATCTAAGCCACACCAATTACCAAAACATACACTCATTACTTCCCAATGCAATCAGAAGCAAGTGAAGCCAACATCCGATCATCACTCAATCTTGATCCAATGGCAATAAGATTCACCCACAGCGAACATCTTTGTAATGAGAATTAGATGAACCGATGAAATTATAGTGTTTCATGTCACACCTCGGTATCATTTTCAAATCCACCAGTCGAAATTTGTTTTATGCTTTCTTTTTTATGCACAACAAAACACAACATATCTAACAACTGATTGAACGGTGAAGGAAGATTGTAAATTTGCATGAATCATCACCTTTCTGTGAATAATTCTAGAAAAAAATGATAACTCAAAAAAGAAATTTTGATGGGTAAAGAAGCTATCAAACCTTGAGTCTGTAAGTCCTTGGCTTCAACTCCTTGCCAATATGAACCAGCTTCTGCTCTTCCCTTGTCAACCTCGTCGAAATCTGATACGGGTGCAAAATCCCCGGTGTGTCAAACAACTTTGCCTGCCCCGGAAGAATTCCTTCAACTCTAATAATCCCCAGTGTCGTCCCAGGCACTGGTGCTTCTGTCAGGTGTGTAAGCTTCCTCCCGACATGCTTTCCTATTGAATTAATCAATGTTGATTTCCCCGCATTCTGCGCCCCAATGGCCCAAACATTCCCTCTGGCCCCTGCCAACTCCCGAACATCCTCGACAAGATTGTTCAATCCCCAGTCCCTAACCGCACTCACAAGATGGACACTGGTCAGTTTATTCGCCCCACCCTCCCGGGCCCGCTGCCGAACCCAATGCTCCAATCTCGTTGGCGAGAGCGACGGAGGGAGGAGATCGATTTTGGTCACAACAAGAACAACCCTGGGGACGTTTGCAGACTTCCCCTGCTTCCATGCGGAAGAATTCTCATCGATTGTGCTTGACACCAACTGAGCGACCCTCCGGGGGAACGATCCATCAAAATCGGAAGCATCAACAACCATCAAAACAACCGACCTCGTACTGGACGCGCTCGCCAGCTTCCTACCAATCGTGTGGTCGAAATCGAAATCCGGGAGCAGATTTTCAACAGCGGCATCCTTGACCTTGCCATAATGACGTAAGGAGTGGCACCGGGCGCAGACGATGGGCTTTTCGGGGGAAGAGTTATTGGTACTCTCTGGGGGCAATTCCGGCTCTGGCAGATGACCTCTTTTAAGGGAATCCGATATTTCGGGTTCGTCAGCAATAGGGGTTCTGTAGACACGGATACGGTAGTCGGGGTCTTTCGGCGAGGGACGGATGAAGAACCCGGGGAGCTTGGGGTGGGAATCTTGCATGTAGACGCCGCAGCCGGGACAGACGGGAAGATCGGAACAGGCGACGGATGGGATCGATTCAATGCTTCCATCGCTGCGGAAGTTGGGGGGTGGATTGGGAAGGGAAGGTGGGATTGTGGGAGGAGAAGAGGAAATGGGTCTGAAAGAGGTTTGCAAGGGTTTTGAAGGGGAGTGTAAGGAGGAGATGAGGGGAATGAAGTGCTTGAGCTTTGATGGAGAGAGCATGCGAGATAACATCTCTCTTTTGCTCTTCTGTTATCTCCCTTCTTGCTTCCTCTTGCCCGCGAAGTGTTTGTTTGAAAGTCTTTAGACAGGGATGGCCGTTGTTGTGCTACGGAGAGCTGGCGCCAGGATTTTGAAGTCCACAACCCAGCTGCCCCGAGAAGGATGCGACTTAGCTCCGAACTGGGATTCAGCGATATGGGTGAGACCCTGACCGTGGGGCCCACATGGATGTATGAGTTGTATATCTACGCCGTCTATCCGTTTTTTAAGATCTTTTTATTTTACGGTCATAAAAATAAAGTGGATCCAAATATGTGGTAGACCACACCACAAGAAACAGCAGTGAATGATCATTAAAAAATTGTGGGCCACAAAAGTTTTGGATGAAGCTGATATTTGTGCTTTCCCTTCATCCAGGTCTGTATGACCTTATCAACAGGTTGGATGACTAATAAACATTACGGTGGACCCTAGGAAGTTTTTAACTGTGGTTGTTCAGTGAACACGGTTTCCTGTGGTGTGGTCCACCTGGTATTTATATCTGCTTCATTTTTTGACTCATAACCTAAAATGAGTTGTAAAAAAAATACGGAGGCGTAGATATACAACACTTGTACATGGTATCAATGAGATCATGAATGATTTAGATCAATCTAAGGATGTAATCTAGTGGTGAGAACCAGCCATCGTACCACACTACACCCTATATATCAAGAAATAGTCGTGTAGAGGATTCTAGTCCGTAGAGGCATGAAAGAGGTTCGGTAGAGTACATGCTCGTTTTGGGAGCTTGCAAATGAGATATGAATTGGAGATAAATGAATTGTAACTAAATGGCTTACTAGTTGTACCTGGATGGGAGTAAATGAAATGCATTTGAAAACCAAATATTGCATTTGGAGGAGAGTGAGAGGGAGAAATTGGAATACATTGAAAATTTTCAATATGTTTATGGAACATGTGATTTCCTAGATCAATTTTATAATATCCCAAACACACACACACACACACACACACACACACACACACATATATATATATATATATATATATATATATATATGTGTGTGTGTGTGTGATATTTAATAGAATAATTGTTCTAAACCCATTGAAATATATACTTTGTCAATAATAAAGAAAATTCAAGTCTTAGGTAGGCCACAAACATAGGAATCACAGACAGGCAACTTGCCAATGTCGTTTAACCATCAATTTAGATGGCCAACCTTTGTACAGTTTGGATTATTCTATTTCTATAATTTTAGTAATGTAGTTAGTAATTAGATTGTTTCGAATTATCATCAGTATGCCACATATACTGTGGACATACGTAGGTGGCACCTTTGTTTACACCTGCAACTCTCAAGGAGTTTAAAAAGGCACTAAATTTATTTACATTCAAATCATCCCTCACATAAAAGATTTCTCTCTTATTACATTTTATTTTTATGCATTTATTCCTTTTCAAACACACTATTTCAAATGTCATTTACTTCCATTTAGTTCCAATTTCCCCATTTACCTCCATTTACTCTCATCTAAATGTGTTCTTTTCAATGATCTAAACTGATTATAAGACAATTCCTCTTTGATCTCAACAAAACAAAGATTGAATTTTTCAACCATTTGATTGTGCAAAGGTTATGGTGGTTGTCCAATTCAAAAGGAAAAAAGAATTAGCGAAGTGCTGAAATAATTCATTTAAGAGCTCTAGCTTGTTGCATATTCAATAAAATCGATACCCATGATATAATCTATTTTGGATCAATGAAATATGTTCTAAACTCCGGAGCTAATGTCATGACTCATCTTATACATTGGGATGCATAATAGCAAACCTCACGTGCCCTCAATAGGCAAAAATCCAATTTAATATATATTTTGCTCAACACAAAAAACAACTTGAGCTCGTTTTGGGCTACCATGTTGCGCATGTGAAATCCACTCAATCTCTCAAGTGCAATCCATAATGCCAGTTCTTAGGACAAAAAATCATCAACCCACAGATCAAGTAAGCCATACCATAGGAAGAATGGAGATGAGATTTCAACCAAGACAAAGTGACTATATAAAGATTAGGTTGGTCCAAAACTCAAGTTAGCTACGATGCATGAATTTAGATGTTCTAAGGCATATTTGATACATATAATTACACAGTCTTAAATTGCATTTGGTGGAATATAAATTTCATTCAACATTTGGAATCAATGAGAATGAAGCAGGAGATGCATCAGAATTTACGGTGGATTTTGAGATATATTATGTATGGGCCCCAATTGATGCATATGTTTTATTGACGATGTCTATTCTTGTGTACCTTTTACACGCAAGGCTCTGAGTTGCATATGAACATAGGTGACGGGCATCAATTGTGAATTTTGGTTCATTGATTATAATTTTAAGGTCCACCAAACACTGGTTTCACATAAAATTATATTTTTCCCATGTGAAGAATTTGATCCCAAACACACGAGTAGATGGTACTTCCAAACATGTAATAGTGTGCATTTCATCTAATGCACTGCAATGCAACTTTCTAGACAGGTTTCTTAGTTATAATTTTACATTCGTCTAGTAAGTGTCATGATCTATCAATGTGTGGTTATGAACATTACAAGTTTTTTACTCAAGGGACAACGTGAATTTGACATGTACAACACACTGGCCTAAAAAAGCTTGCGTGTTTCATGCTCTTAAAATAGCCGCAATTGATGATTCCAACATGTAAATAGCAAAATCATCTTGTCATTTAGAAGGCTCTATGACCAGGTGCCGAAAACAAAATGTTATAAAATTTTCATTATATAAGTACAGTTAGATAATTAATATATCTATATTTATACCATTAAAATAGGTGTTTGGCTATAATTTTCCCTTGGTTTTTTTCTGGACTCACCTCATAAAGGAGTGACATATAAACATTATCGTGGCCCTTAATTGATTTTAAAGGTAGGGTTCTCGTCCACACTATTCCTTGTGGTGTGGCCCACTAGAGTTTTGGAGGGGCATTTCCTTTTTTTAGACTCACACGCCAGCAAGTGAAAAATTTTGGATGGATCGTGGATGTCACATACATGATGGTAGACCTAACGGAGTTTTTTCGCTGAGAACCACACGTTTGAATTCGGAAAGCATTCGGTGGATCTAAGGCCATGAGGGTCCACTTTCAGTATTCATTTCTCGCCGTGTGATGGTTGCGTTTAAGTTTGTTTGGCCACTTGAAGGCTGAATGGACTGATATTATTGTCAGAAGCAGATTGGATACTGACCCTGCCTGTACAAACATCACTAGTATACTTCATGGGTCCCACCATGGTGAATGTGTTCTATCCACACCGTTCATTCATTTTGCCAGCTTGTTTTAGGTGGGACCCCCAGAGCACGACTAGTAGCCACGTCGGAATTGGCAGGGTCAGTATGCAATCGGCGTCCATTGTCGTCCAGTCATGTGATTTACGTATGGTCGATGGTAGAGTCCATCAGAAGGACGGTCGAGATCTTACCCATGCAAACACGTGGGCACACATGGACTTTACTAGCAACAAGCATATCAGAGCTGGCTGGCGCAAAGAGAAGCATCAGCATCCATTCTCACTCATACAGTTTACAAAGATGCCTGATGCGATCCATCCAGCTGAAGTATCTGTTGCTTGTCCTTTCCATGGTGCACCCACATTCAGGTTGATCTAAACCGTCCATCTGATCAGCCGTGCAGTCGACTAGCAAGTGTTAAGAATTACACTGGTAGAACAATTTTATTTATCTGATGACATTCCTTTAAACGGATGGTCGAAAACAAAGCAGTTGGGGCTGTCTAGCAGTCCATCTTCAGTGGGGAAAATCAGATGGCGATGGTCATATAACAGGTCAGATTTCGCGTAGTGTCCCATCAACCGTAGTTTCCACCAAATGAACGGTAGTGATCATCTGACCATACGGACGCGTGGGACCATGAGTAGTTAAATAAACAGATCTCAGGTGCGATGAACACAAACCCTCCTTTTTCATTCCCCCAACCAAAATTCGACAGAGAGAGAGAGCGAGTCACTCTCCCAACCAAAAATCGAGAGAGAGAGAGAGAAAGGTTCTTGCTGTATATTTTCATGGCGGAAAAACCCCAACCAGTTCGCGTTCTCTACTGCCCAATCTGCAGTCTCCCTGCAGAATACTGCGAATTCGGACCCGATTTCGAGAAATGCAAGCCATGGCTCATCCAAAACGCACCCGATCTCTACCCCGATCTCATCAAAGGTTCCGCCCTCACTCAAAACCCTAATCCCCCAAATTCCAACCTCGTCATGTTTCTTTCACGCATCTTTTTTAAATTTTCTGATTTATTTTTTATTCTTGTTGTGTTTTCAGAAGCGAATGACAGGGAAGCTGCAAAGGCCGCCGAACAGTTGCAATCCGTAGGAATATCTGGCAGCGGTGATGGTGCAGCAGCAGCTACTTCAGGTATGCTGATATTTTACCTTGTGTTATTGGATTTGGTTTTCTTGTATTTCTTGGAGAACTGTTTTGATATTTGTTTAAATCTTAAATATAAAACAAAATTTTCATGTGCACGATGCTTGCGTTAGAAACCCATTTGAACTAGGATTTCCACTCACACATAGTTGTGGTAATTATAATTATTTCTTCGATTAGTTAGATAATCGAAGATGAATTTAAGCTAATAGTTTGGGTAGGATTTTTACAGTTAGCCAATCGAGTTTGGTTAGGTCAATCAAGCTAAGTTGTGTATTAGGATTTTGTGTTAGAGATTAGTATAAATATGTGCATGGGACGTGTACTGATGTACAGAATTACAGATTCAGCAGTTATCTTTTATTGTTTTATGTAGTTCTCTTGGTCCTTTTACCTTTTAGGGAGTTTTCATTGTGAGTTTCTGATGCAAAGAGTTGGTGTGGTGTTGAGATTCTCAACGAGATACATCAAGGTGTGCTTCTATGTGTTCCGGGAGATTTTTATTACCCACGAGTGGTTAGGAGCAACGGTGAAGCGTAGTATTCCTGTTGGTTTGATGCATGTAATTGGTGATTACAGTATACATAATGGTTCCTGTTGAGGTCAAAATCTGGACCACCCTCCACTCAATGTCGTGAACCTTCGACGAACCCTGGTCCTGCACAAAAGGGTAAGCAAAGGAGACCCTGGCTTAGCCGGGGGACCCTCCGATGCCTAAGTCAGGCTAGGGAATCTAGGTCTAAGTTGATTGTAGAGAGAGGGTGCGAGATATTGCATACCTGTAGCAATGGGGTCCCCGGGTATTTATACCTGTGGGTTGAACGATCCACGTCCGTTAATCCCGGCACGATTTGCTCAATCAGCAGGATATTGTGCTCGTGGAGATATTATCCGTAATCTTTGGGTTGTGCGACGGATCATGTCTTAAGGGCACATATCCTCGGGTGAGATCTTCAGTCATGTCCGAATTTAGGTTAGTTTCCAGGCTCGGGATACAGAGTATCCTCACCCGAGCTCTGCCTCAGCCTCGGTACATGGTGTATTCGCGCCTGAGCTCGGCCTCAAACCGTGTAATCCCGAGACCGAGCACTAGTAGTCGGAGCTTGTCAGTAGGCAACCGAGGTCGGAGTTCGCCAAATGAAGTTGGGGACGAAGATCAGGGCTCGGCTCAACCATCCTTCCTCGGATGAGGGCGAGGGTTCGGATCGGCCAATCATGACTAGTTCCGAGTTGTGACTTATTAGTGGAAAACATGTCTCAACTAACCTATGGTCGTGACTTAGGGGTCGGCTCATACTTGATGTTGTGTCATGTCGTGTCCACCTTCCGAGGCCTCGTTATCTGACTCGGGTAGCTCAGGCTAACCCCGATTATCCTTGTTCAGATTTCCCCATAACAGTTCCATTTATGTGTGTGTGGTGTTTCATATGATCAACTAGTCTAAGTTTTTTCACCGCGTTAGTATCTTTGAACTTGAAAAATTTATTTTTTATTTTTGTGCTGGAAGAATATTACTTCAGAAACATGTGAGGTCATTATTGTTGAAGATGCTTATCAGGAAAGTTGTCACTAGCTAATTACTTGTCTTGGAGAACGAAAGTACATATGTGTTTATGAGGTTGTAGCCTTTGGAAAGTTATTGATGAAAATGAGTTGAGATGCCAAAGAATGATCTTTGGTAAAGTAAGAGTCTAAGACCGAGAAAGCACTAGTGGTCTTGGAAAAGTTGGAACATTCCGAGGTTTGGACCAAGGCTAGTAAACTCGAAACATTACCTCTACTTGGTCTAACCTAGAAAATTTGACTCGGGTGAGTCAATGTGGTGGCTTGAACAAGGTACATTTTTTTTTCTCTCTGTTTAAGTAATTTCATAATGATATAAGTTACACATAAATGTTTAAAAAATTGGTTATTTATGAAATTCACATAGTTTCTGCAACTGCTGGTGGTTCACTGGTTTGAACCATTGATTTGTTGCCCCCCATCATGGATGGACCATGCCCAAAAAAATGTCCCAACTGGAAGATCCTAGCTGTTGGTTATTTGGCCATTTTTTTCCAATTGAATATAGATTGTTGACATCTTTTCTTAACTTAATCCATCTATTGGGCCAATAATGGGAAGGCTAGGATTGCTCCCTTGGGAGATTATTTTGGGGTATGGTCCATACATGATGGGAGCCATGACATCAATAGACTGAATAATCAAACCATGATCTCCAGATGTACAAACTTCACACAATCATAAGTTCTTCATTCAGCACAAATAGACAACTGCTAAAAAGAAAGGTAATCCAGAGGGGCAAGACAGAGTTTCCATGACCCATGATACCAAAAGCAAAATTGCAGGGAAGGAGCAATGGGTACATGTGGCAAACTGGAGACCTTTTATTATTATTAGAGGTAATGCTGATTTTATTGCAAAAGAGAGATTAAGCGCCTACCACATGAATTACAACATCTCAGACCAGAAAGCATCTACATTATTATGATTTACATTGACAAATTGCCTAATAGACGAAGCTGAAGACATCACATCCAACTTGTCTTTCGTAATAACCTTGGTGGGACTGGAATTTTTTGAGAAAGCATTAATCATTTTGCTCTGCCCAAATTGACCACAATCCTAAAATGAGCGCAAGGTGGCAAAGTTTCCTTTTAGATCCTCCACCTCCCCCGTACCACACCAAGAAGAAAGTCCCAATTGACTCAGGCATCACCCAGCAACACTGAAACAAGTTGGGAAAAAACTCCCCCAATTGGCCCTAGCAAAAGAGCAGGTTATGAATAAATGATCCACCAACTCATAGAATGCATGCACTTAGGATCATTATTTGTTTTTTCTTCTTCTTCTTCATCTTCCTCTTCTTTTTTGAGATTATCAATAGTGAACAACTTCCCTTTGCACCCTAGCCATCTGAAGGCATCCACAGGGGGCCATGTTACGAGCACATATATTTTGTTGGCTCAGAGGATTCACGCAACTGGGGGGATTGAATTGCCAAGTAGAACGATCTAAATGAGAAACTGCTCGATTTTTCTAGCCCGGGTGGCATACGGATGATACAATGACAATTCCAGTGCCCTCCCTGTTATAAGCAGGTAGATCTCGAAGATAGGAGTGATTGATGCTGGTCTGTATCTTCTAATAACAGATGGGAAAAACTGAGGGTGAAAAAAAAAAAAAAAAAAACAAAGATTGAAAACTTTGATTTGGGGAAGCGGTAACAGATTTTGGTGCTGTGAGAGATTTTGGATTCCTATACCTAGAATGCTTTGTTTTTGTTTGCAGATGTGCAGAGCCATTAAACCCTAGATAGATGGATTTATTCATGACATTTATCTGCCTCTTCAACTCTTGCCTCTATAGGATTGCCATGCCATGACACATCCGAGTTTCATGACATGCACGATGCAAGACACCGATTCACTAGAAAACTTGAAGAAACTTGCCTGAATCATGTCATATTTGACCCCACTCCATCATTTTTTACTTGGTGGGGGTGTAAAAATGGGTTGACTCAGGCCAGTCCCAGGTTAATTTTGCTGAGTTGGCCAACCTTGGTGTGAGTTGGAACTATGCATAGGGCGCTAGAACCAAAGGTTTCTCGTGCACTAGGTAACGTTGCGTCTGTGGGCTGCGAAGCATGTGGTTGTTGCATTGATGGTTTTCTTAGTCTCTCCAAGTTGAGCAAAAGCCTTGTGCAGAGCATGGGAATGCAATCCAGGGGCATCATTTTGTCTTGTAATGCAAGGGTGGCATGATAGCCCTGAGGACAAACTGATGGGTGTGCAAGGTGGGGACTTAGTGAGGCTACTGTGAACACAGAGTTGACATGCTCATCTCTGGCTTCAGGTTTTCCCAACCATGATGCCTTCTTTTTTATCTTATGGATGGCATGTCGTGCAGGTGTTATGAGTTAAGAGTTGAAGCATATTGTTGAGTTCAATGTGTGGGTTGGCCCTTAGTTCTATATCATGATTCACGATGAGCATGGTTATGAGGTCAAGAGATATTCATGCTCAGTTGTTGGTTATGATTGTTTGTGCAAGGCAAGAGCATTGCACATTTAGTGTAGCACAAAGGTGTGAGATGCAAAAGAGTTGGCCTACTAGTTGGATGCAACTATGAGCTGCATGGTGTAACTTGTGGCATGGACATTTGGTAGGGCTGCAACTTGGGTTCAGGTCAGCCCGAACCTGATTGACCCAACCGAAGTTCAGGTCGGGCTGGGTTGTCAAGGTCCTTGGGTTGGGTTGAGGTTGGAAAACGCCAACCTAATTTGAAACAAAGGCTACCCTCCTTCGGCCTCCTCAAGTGTATTCAGGTTTTTAATATATCTGGGCATCTTTTGTTTGATGAGAACAGTCAAATTTAGAAATAGCAGCTCTCCCTCTCCCTCTCTCTCTCTCTCTGAGTAGCTACATGTAAGCATCATGTTGATAGCGCGTTCCTTTTTTTATGCAGGAGGTACATCAACTACTAAGCAAGAAGAAGTAAAACGTCTTCCAGGTGGAAAGATAAAGAAAAAGGTACAAGTCCCAGGCATCCTAAGTTCAACAAACATAACAGCCTATTTGACATACTTCTCTTGTAGAATTAGAAGCATTCTTTCGATTCTTGTCAAATTTCAGATTGTCATTGTTGCATCATCATCATTGTAGCCTTGCCCTAGTTAATTAGCATTGGCTTTTAAAGTCTTGTTTTGCCAGTCATTCCTATTTAAAGCCCTAATTTCAGATCTGAGTTGTAAACTATTTGAATTTTCCTCTAGTTGTTTTATGTCAGCAACTTAGCATATGGACATTATGACAGTCTTTGCACACTGCTAGGCATGTGCTTGGGGTACTCATTGGTAGGGGTGGACATTATGACAGTCGAGCTGGCCTCAACTCGACTCGGCTCGGCCACTAGCTGACCTCAGCTCAAACTCGGCTCAGCTCGGTCCTCGAGCCTGACTGGCCAGCTCGGCTTGTTTCAGTCAGCAGCTCGGGCGAGCTCGAGCCAAGATCGAGCCGAGTTCGCCATTGAGGCATTTTCACAAACACCTGGACTGCACCTTCAAAATCTCACTGTATTTGAGACAGCAGCAATGGTTTTACAGGTATTTTATCAAACACCTTCTAAGCAACATAAAAATCAAGAAAAAAAGGGTGTTGGTTTCATATACATACCTTCCTTGCCACCAGCCGCACTTCTTTGAGTCATTTCATCAAACAGTTGGTGAGCAACATCAATATCAAAGTAACCGAGTCACCGAACTGATTCGATCCGAGTTCGATTCGAGCTGGGTTCGATCCGAGTCGAGTCGAGCTGGGGCCAGCATGAACTCGGCTCAAACTCATTTTCAAGCTCAAATAATCAGCTCGACTCGGCTCAAACTCAGCTTCGAACCGAGTCGAATCGAGCTTTTTCGAGTCGAGTCGAGCAAGCTAACTGAGCTAGCTCGGTTCGTGTACACCTCTACTCATTGGCAGGTAATTTATCCTTCTAGAATTACAGATCCCAATAAGCAAAGGTCGCAACTCCGCCTAGTGGCAAGGCACCGGCTCCAAGCCCCGTTGAAAAATGCATTAAACTGATTCTCAACAGGGCTGTAGTTGTCAGTGCCTGTTGGCTACAAAACAAATGGTCAGAATTAATTTTCTTATTGTGGCCCACCTGAACAATGAATCAGACTGATTTTAAGGGAACGGAGGTTTATGCCCATGCACATCACATGGGTGGTTTGGATCATAAAAAATGTATGCTGTTTGGCTTGTCTGATGCTGTGCAGAATGATGTTCCATCTCTAAACTCCTTTAAATAACAAAATGGGGTTCCTGTTGTTTTCCTGACAAACGGTGCCAGCTGCTGCAGAGTAAATCAAAATGGATTTAAAGTGGCACCCAAACAGGTTCTTATTCTTGATCTTGGGGTCACCTTTCTAGTTAATGAAATCCCATTTTATTGAAGAAGTGCATTGTACCTCGCTTAAAGAGTCTCCCATCTTAGAAACTTCATAGAAAGGAGAGATGGCCATTTATTCCTTTGTTCAATAGGAAAAGCGCAGACGCTATCATGCATTTAACATATGTTTTTTAGTAGGAACGCAAAAATTGTTGGCCCCTCTTTCGTCCTATGAAATCTTTTGGTGGAGGATTAATGATTTGTTGTTAGCATATTGGTCGTATATCTGCTACCGGTGATCTTCACCCTTAAATTACTGTTATACCCTTTCCAAATGCTACTAATGTTTACATGGGGCTTCCTCGAGCTTGGTCATTAATAACTACTAAATACCAATAAAGGGTACTTTCAACTCCTGAAAAAAGAAATAATCCAACTGTGACATAATCCAACCTGATGTTATAGAACAATTGCAAAATTATGAAATTTCAATATGCAATCATTTCCAGAGCACTAAATTTTGTCCCTGCATCCTTCGATAATTGGGAAGAAAGAACCTTCCATGTTCCATATTTTGACTTCAAAAAAATCACATTATTGTTCTAGGAATCTCTCTTTATCGATTGAGATGTTCACTCTTTAAGAACTGCACAAAACCATAGTTCTACAACTCAGTGGCTCAACTTGAAACTTGACAAGATTTTGAGCTGAGTCGCTTGGAACTCACTAATGAGCTTGACTTGGTTGGGACTCAACAAGACTCGTCAAATCGGCTCCAAAACCTGGTCTACTTGGACAAGTAATTCACCTGGTCAACCTGGTCAACTGTTTTCTGTTACAAAATTCAAAATGTGGATGACCAGAATTGAACAACCAACCTTGCCAGCCAAGGCAGATCCCCGTTACCAGCGCGCCGTACAGTGTAGTGCTGCTTTCTCTTGGCTATTCTATTCACTTCCAACAGTTTTAAAGTTCTTCGCCCACTGTTAAATACTTAAAATTTCATTATTAAAATATCGAGTAAAGTACATTCTCCTAGCTCTTCAGAAAAAAAAAAAAAAAAAAGTAAATTAAATTCTCAGTTGAGGCTTTGAGTTGACCCGACCCGGCGAGACGTCCAGTTGAGTTGATTTTTCGAGCTTTTGAACTGTGACCAAAGACAGGCTGATCATCACTACATAACTGCTACTAGAAAAATAAAAAATAATAAAATAAAGGGAAAGTGTTTATAGATTGCTATGCATAAAAAAAATATATGTTTTGTTATCTTATAAGAAATTTTTTAAAAAATCAGTGAATGGTATATAAATGCTTGTTAAAGGCTTAAAGCCTTAACCGGCAAAAGCAGTCAACACAAGTTGACAGTAGCTGATAAAAGTTAGGCAATATACCTTGATGTAAAAAGTTGTTCGAGTTTTCGTTGCTGAAAACACTCTTCACTGGAAGTTTATATTCATTATGCCCTACTCAACTATTTAGTAGTCATAAATAACATGCACGGTTTAATTCATAGAAGTTGAATTGTTATGATCAATTATGATTTCATGTTTTTGAGAATCCTCCCCAGTTTAGACTCTGCACCAGTCATCTTTCAGTGTTAATCACAATCAGTTTCAGAGCATTATTGGTAGCTGATTTTCGTTTTGCTGCTACTCAATGGTTAATTGATTAGCTTCATGGCTGTTTGAATGATTAACATCACGTCATCTGAACATTCTGGATTTATAGTTTTAACATCACTAGGTTGGTACAACTTGTCTATGGTTGTTGGATCCTTACTCTTGCTCCGGTGGTAGACTCTCAGGAGTTTCAACACCCGGTCAAGGGTTCTAGTATCCATAGGTGGTGAAATTCCACTGAAGTGTGAGTGTGTGGGGTGTGTGTGCGTGCGTTGAAGGTATTTTAGTTATTGGGGTACCAGTTGTGGAAGTTTGAGAATTCATAAGAACGTGATTTGTGATGTGCATTTGTTTGCTCGTGTTTAGGAATGGCTTTTTATTGCAGAACAAAAATACTATTCAAAACTAGATAGCAACATGAAGTTGTTGGGGTTGTGATTCTATATGATGACTTCATGCTATCAGTCTTTCTTTTGCCATTGCCAACTTCGCAATTGCTGAGTTTTCATCAATTTATATCGAGACTAATACTCCAGTCATTCATATTTGAATTAGTAATGTTCCATCAGTTTCTGTTCTTCATTGAAATGCCAATGTTTGTTGTAGGAGAAACAAGAAGTTGTCATCGAAAAGGTTGTTCGAAATAAACGCAAATGTGTCACAATTGTGAAAGGCCTTGAACTCTTTGGTGAGCAATGTCCATTATCCTCTGCAATTCTTTTTTCATTTTTAGTTCAAAAGTTTGATGGAGTCCCTTTGTTTGCTAGAAGTTTCTAATTTTGTTTTATAACTCCACACGATGCATGGCTTATTGTTTCAGGTGTTAAACTGAGCGAGGCTTCAAAGAAGCTTGGAAAAAAATTCGCAACAGGAGCATCTGTTGTCAAGGTAAACTGAGAGTTTGTTGTGATATTATGTGATGATTTAGCTGTAAAATTACACCGTTTGCAATATATAATGTTGCCTGAATAATTGGTTGTAGGGACCGACCGAAAAGGAGCAAATCGATGTACAAGGAGACATATTCTATGATATCGTGGAGTTCATTACTGAGACATGGCCTGATGTAATTCCTTCTCACCATCTCTTTTGATTCAGTAGTTTAGTAGAATTCATCTATCATACATTACAAGCCAGAAAATGCTTGTTTATTTTGAAACTTCAGCTAAGATACATTATATGAACTACTCCATCTAAAAGAAAAAGAAAAAAGAAGAAGCTAATTCTATGTTTAGATCCACAAATGAATTGAATTGAGAACATTCAGTTTAATTAAGAGGAACTTACTAGAGTTATGATTTTGTTTCCAGAATTCATAATGAGGAGCAATTTGAAGCAGTGTTTAGTTCCTAACCATTTGGACTCTTTGAGCCAGATTAAAAAAACCTCTTAGTTGGAAACTAGCTCAAGTTGAATGTTGCAGAAGGACTTGAGTCGATCTGATCCTCTTGTTCTCTTGTAGATTCTTCCTTTCAAATCCAATTTGAAAAATGGTCCAGCTTGAAAAAGGCAACTCCATTTTGGAGCCTGGATCCTCAATATGAATGCTGAGCTAGGAAATTACAATTTGATCGCTGCCACTTGATTAGACTGATGATCAATTCAATTCAATAGTGTCCAAATGCACCCTAAGTGGACTAATTTTGTTTTTAATGAAAATTCTAGACATACCTGCCATGCGTATCTATTTTAAAGTAACCATCTCAGGTGCTTCTTATAAAGGGATGTTAGATGACGGCTTTGCAGAAGATAAGTCTGATTTTTCTCACTGCTTTTTTATTTCAGGTGCCTGAAAGTGCAATTTATTTCATTGAAGATGGGAGGAAGGTTGCCGCTGCTTAAACATAAATTGTATGCTTGAGTTTTGAGTTTTTTTTTTTTTTTTTTTTTTTTTTTTTTTTTTTTTTTTTAAATACCAGTGCTCCAATGGGTTTGCCTTGCCAGGAAAGTATAATGCTGTTCCTTTTTTCACCAAAATTATTATGCTCTAACTAGAAGGGCCACCCTAGATGTGTGTCCTGCTACATCAGTGCTGTCACTTATGGATGTTTATCAAATTTTCCAAGTTACATATATTCAGGTTTCCTGATCTTGTTGCAGAGAGTTTCATTTCCAATTTTGCACTCAGAAACATGGAGATTAATGGGCGTTATTTGTACAAAGACCATGAAAGAGTTTTGTTGGTTTATGCTGTGGAATGAGATATTCATGGACATGAATCCAAATGAGCAATTTTACTAAACAATCTCTGGGAGGGACACATTTTCTCTATTTTGTTTCTGTTTGCCCTTTTGGTGGATTGAAAACATTTCCATGCCAATGTTATAAACAATAGCAGTCTCTTTTCTCATTAATCAGGAGTTTCTTATCCGGTTTTTAGATATAAATATTTGAATCCTGACCCACTTTTCTCTGAAAATTTGGGTGACAGATACCACCCTCCGGTGCAACGATAGATTGGGCCAAAAGTCACCAATGGCCCTTTGGGAATGGGCAACTATGTTGAGTGACCTCACCCTATAACTAAATAGGGAAAAAGGTGATTGCTGCACGTGAGAGCAGCTGACTGAATCTTTCTTTCTCACCTGCCAATCTGATACATCTATGAAATCCTGAACGTTCATCTAGCAAGGTCCATTGCATGTTCTGTGGTGTAAACATTGATTGTCCCAATTGTCATCAATTGCCACGCATGTATAGAAAAGATAGTTCAAAAAAATATTTTAAAAAAATAAAATAGACGCTCAATGCACAAACGTGTTCAAGTCAGCTAACGCGCCACAGCCACGTCTGTGTTCAAGTCAGTCAGCCAATGCACCACCACATGACGTATGCAATATCCAAGCCATCCATTGAGTAGACTGACGATGGTAGTACATGATGTCTACGGACTGGATCAGTTTGGTCACTTGGTGACAGTGCATGAAGCAGCACCTACCTGACAACGGTCCAAATCTTGCACGTATGCGACATTGGCCTGCGCTGGAAGAGGCTGATTCCAATGCATCACTCTTGAGTAGCCAACTAGCCATAGCAAGGCTGGACTAAACATTTGCTGTTAAGATGGAGCATGTAAGCCGATTTCCTAATAATAGGTTGCCATTGCATACAATTAGACTGTCTTCAGTACGAAAAGCCCCAATAGGTTACCATTCCAGACAATTAGACTGGTGTTGAACAAAAAGGCCTGATACAGTCACCGGAGCATCCTGACGACCACAATAATCCACTTTCTCAAGTGTGTTCAGATGTAACACATACACGAGGTGCAGGCAGCAAAGGTATCCTGATGGAATTGATGGTTCCCTGTTTTGTGCATTTGGCATGGCCCACAGAACACCTTTTCAGATACTTTTTTGCCCACATTCCCCATGAATCAATATCATAGAACATTCCTCTCAGTGCCTAAAAAACATGACTGATAAGCAATCCTGCCAACCCACTATTATACAGGCATCCCATTGTTCTTTTGCAAAAATCACTTGCAGACTCGTGGGCGCCCGGTTGTGGGCATTCCCTTCAGAAAAAAAGGAAAAATGAAAAAAAATAAAAGGAAGAAAACAGCACAAATCATTTCCAGGGATAGCAGTACTCAAGCAGCTTTTATGGCTACAAACAGTACACTGCAGTTGTGGAGAGGTGCCAGAAAGTGATTGGAGAAGCTGGAAAATCACTGAAGTTTTTTCTCTGTTTTAGAATTGAAACTGCAAAATGATTCCAGTGCCCACTGCTCCCATAATAGTGCTAATGCTCCTAGTTGCGTAGGATCACGTCAATAGTTAATTGACCTGGACTGTCTGCTAAGTCCAGCCCAAACTTCTAGGACTACCATTGAACCAATTGGATGGTCCTATCCTATCCATCCTTTAAGTCTTGACCATTTTTTCATAGCCATCCAATTTCAAAGCCAAGGATGGGATGATTAGGATTCTGTTCAAAGCGGATTACTATGAATGGTTCAAATGGTAAATCAACCTATTTTCCAGAATCTCGACATCCATTTCACAGGCTGTTTGTCAAATGGATAAAACCATCCAATCAGTGTCAGTTCTGCATTGTGGCACATGAACTGAGGGCTGGACCTATTGGAATGTTGGGCTCAATTGATGGGAATTTCATGACCCTATGCAACCAGCACTATAACTTCCAATAATGCTAGGGAGTATTTCATCATGTCTCATTTAAACATAATTACTGATGCTTGAATGATAATCTTTGCGGCAGAATACCAATTTGTTGGACTAAAACTATTTAATATTAAAGAAAAGTAGATCCAGAATCATGCATAGATGACAGACTTGTCAAGCAACAAGCAGAAACATAGAGAAGATCCAGCAGCAAATAAGCTGAGGCAAACTTGGCTTCAGGTGCTTCCCCTCAGGCATTTGAAAGTTGCGCAAATTTGACACCTATCCACTCTGTTGAATTAAATTAAAAAGAAAAAGAAAAGAAAAGAAAAAAGCAGATCAGTGGGTAAGTATATAAAAAACAGATCATGAGAAGGAAAACAATCGACTTCAGCCAAATGATAGCCACAACAAATATGAAGTAGCTAGTGGAAAATTTGGAAATGCAAATTTGAAATAGACGCACTTGTTGTGGGGCCCTCACACGATTTCGCTCACCTGTTTTGGTGCTAGCAGGCCTTTCTGTACACCTTGAATCAGGTGGCTACTTCAGCATCTTCCTAAATTATTCCACCTAAGATCAGCAGAGATAACTAGTAGAGACTGGCTTTTGCTTTCTAACCTGAAGTTGGCTGGCTCCATATCTTTTGTTTCTGAAATAAAATTTTAACATCTATCATATTTTGAACAGATTTAGGGCCTCTATGGATGGACTCCAGTCTCCATAGTGAGAATAAAATTGGGATGGGCCTGACTCAGTATTTATTTTGGAGAGGCAGAGCCGTTTGGTGCATCTCACAAAATGTGTTGCAGGATCTGCTGAACACAACCGTCTACAAAAACCAAGGCAAATGAGAATGCAATGGTAGCAGGCCCGACCCATCATCATCACATTCTTATTTTGGCCAGTTAGGCAAATGGGTCAACCTGCAAAACTAGGTAACCCCAAGCTGGGGCGTAACAAATTCACATGGTTAACTTGATATGTAACAAGCCACAAGTAAATGACCAAGTTTCATGGGTCTGTTGCACTGTTTAATGAACTTGTGTTTGCTTGATTCAATTCCTTTTGAAGCAAGTGAATGACCAAAGAGGAATTCTAATATTTGGATGGATGCAAGTTCCATGAAGCTCCTTAGTCCTTCCTCAAGGTGCATGTGGCAAACATCTCTGACGCAAGTTCCATGAAGCTCCTTCATCAAAGTGCATGTGGCAAACATCTCTAATGCTCAGGAGTATTGATCTGACGGGTCACATGTCGATAGACTATAGGCCGAAAATCATAGTGAGAACACTAAAAGTTACTTTTCAATAAAAGATCAATTAATGTTTTCAATGTTTTCTAATATTTTTCTATTTTCAATAACATTAGTTAATCTTTTCAATGATTTCAGCAAAATAATAGAAGTGATAGTGTTAAATCAGTTCCTTTGCCCTTTCTTTATAATCTTTGCCCTATCTTTTTTATTGTTTTAGGTTGTGCATTGTTGCGCCAAATATCATGAAATTTCATTATTAATCAGTAATTTGGTGCAAAATATCACGAAATTTCATGATATTTTGCTTACGCCTTGCACCTTGGAGGAGTGAATGCTATGCCACACACTATTCACTATTAAAAACACTGATCCCAACCAATAGTCTGTTGATGAACCATGTGCAGACAATACTGGAGGATTATTTTATTTTATTTTTTCTGAAAGGCAACCCTCCCTCCCTCCCTCCCTCTGTGTGTGTCTCTCAATAGTAGGAATACCGGAATAGAATACAAATAAGAGGAAACATCAGTAGCAGACATAGACCTGTATTATTTGCTATGGTCTGACTTAGCCAGCTCTTCAACACAGCTTTTGTACTTGGCAATCAGATCCCTGCCAGAAACAAAGTGACCAACAAGTACAAACATTGTCTAAATTCAGTTCCACAATTAGACATTTTTCAATAACAACTACATTCTGGGCAAGCAATACACACCTCCTTTGGTTTAGCAGTTGCTCGCTCTCTTCCAGCTTATGCTTTTGCCCGTCAACTGTCTGGTGATGGCAACATAGTCCAAGTGGTATTATGAGATATCAGACAGGCTAAGTGGTTTAAAAAGATAATACCGAAAACCAATGACTGACATTAAACACAGGGATTCAGCAATTTTTATTCTTTTCTTTCATGTACTTTGTAATTTCATACAAAATAACATTCCCATACATAAAAAGATGCAAGTCCTTCTCTTCATCCTTCTTGTTCTCTTAATGATGTTCTGTAACCTTTCACAAAAAAAAAAAAAAAAAAAAAAAAAAAAAAAAGAAGAAGAAGAAGAAGAAGAAGAAAAGAAAAGAAAAGAAAGAAAGAAAGAAGAAGAAGAAGAAAATTCCCAGGCACGAAAAGATCGAAGAAACAACACAAAATGTTATGTGGAAAGCTGAGCTTCACAAAAATTATTTCACACATATATCATGGAGTTAAGCCTCCTAACAGCTTTAATGTACCCTCTGATTCTACGCAAGTATCAATGATGGCAGGAGTGTCAATTAGCTAATAAACAATGAAGGGAGGGTTGTTTAATCACTACATCAAGCTACAATGAAATTGCAATGCTAGTGGGAAGGGTTCATGCATCGACAGTTGTTGGTACGAACAAGGAAAGTGATGGACATGACAGAGGTTTTGAACACCGTGAGCACTGAAGAAAGGGCATAAAGCCTCTCATATTCTCCTCATTCCTACAACCCTTTCCTATTTTCGAAACCATCTCCTTCCCAACAAGCCTTTCTTTGGTTGCATTTCTCATTGTCAGCTTGGGTGAATGTATGCTACAAGGAAGCAGGATACAAGGGTGAGGTAGTAGAAGGTTGCCAAACAGCAGCATCGAGAAATGCTGTGGTCTTGAGGCAGGAGCACCGAGCACCAAGGATCTTTGCCAACTTTGAAACTTGCCCCACGGTAATTACGATCAATCGTATTTTTCCTCCATTTTCTTCTCCAGGGTTCTCTTCAACTTCTTCTCTGCACTCATCTTAAGCTCGAGATGCTGATCTCCTGTGGTGATAATGCCCAGAGGAGGAGCCTTTCAGCCTCTTTTGGCACAACATTTCATTTCAACTCTCGGCGGATGTGCTAGCTGAGCTCTTCAGTAGTTATGGGATGGTGACTGATGTCTCCAACCCAGTGTTTGAAAACTCAGGTAGGAGCATAGGGTTTGGATTCATCAGATTCCACTATCTTGATGAGGCACTGTCAACGTAGTGACAAAGGTCTGCTAGGTGTGGTAGAGCCTATGGGTTAATTTTGGAGTCCCCCACCTTCAATTTGCGGACAACACGATCATCTTTTGTGAGGCAGATCTTCAAATGGTCGAAGACTTTAGGAAGATAGTCATGTGCTTTGAAGTTGTGTCCGGTTTGAAGATGATGCGGCCAAAAGTGAGATGCTGGGTATCAATCTCGACAGTGAAGGATTTGCTCTTTTAGCTTCGACTGTCGGGTGCAAAATGGGCTCCTTTCCCTCTACCTGTTTGGGGTTCCCATTATGTATTGGTAAGCCACCCAAGCTGGAATGGGATAAGGTTATTGAGAGAGCCAAAAGCATATTATCCAGGTAGAAGGGTAGATATCTTTCTATTGGAGGCTGTCTTAATCGGTCATTTCCAACATGCCGGTATAATTCATGTCCCTCTTCAAATGCCCTCGCTTGGTGCAAGCGGTTTTGGGCAAGTTAAGAAGGAATTTTCTTTGGTGAGGTTCCGTGGAAGGTGCCAAATTTCACCTACTCAAATGGGAAGAGGTTTGCAAACCTGTGCAACAAGGTGGGGCGGGAGTGCAGAAATTGGATACTATGAATGTAGCTCTCCTTGGCAAATGGTAATGGCGGTTTGGGACAGAAGAAGAGAGTTTATGGCGTCATATAGTCGCTAGCAAGTATGGGCTGCAAGAAGGTTGTTGGGAAACCAGGCAGTCTACCTTATACAGGGCATCGTATCGTATGTTTGGAGGCTGATTGCCGATGTTAGACCATTATTTCGCAGAGGTATTTGCTTTTCAGTGGGGTACAGGTCCAAAATTGATTTCTGGAAAGACGTCTAGTGTGGCAACACTACCCTTCAAAAGGATTTTCCGCTTCTTGCTTGCTTGGCCCCTTTCGAAGGTGTTAATGCAGCAGATTGCTTTTCCTCCCGAGACTCCTCTGTTTCCTGGTCTCCGTTGTGCAAAAGAGGCCTATCGGACATCGAGGCCGACGAGTTTATCTCACTTCTATCCCTGTTGCAATCAGTTACCTGAGTTGGGGAGGCCAATTCCATGGTCTGGAAAAGCCATAGCTTGGGTTTTTTCCTCGGTAAAGTCTTTTTACAAGTCCCTTTGTGAAGCTTTTCGTGAGATACCCGATGAGTACGCTTATCATTTCTGGCACTATGGTGTGAAACCTAAGGTTGCGGTTTTTACTTGGTTGGTTGGGAGGAAAAGAGTGCTCACGATAGATAATCTCCAAAAGAGATCCTTGCCCATTCCTAATATGTGTTGCATGTGCAACCAAGATGCAGAGTCCATTGATCATTTGTATATATCTTGCCCCTTTGCGGTTTCCATTTGGCATTATGTTTTAGGGACGTTCGGGGTTCAATGGGTCTTCTCAGGTTTGGTCCATGATTTTCTTTGGGAGTGGCACGGGGATATCAGGGGAACCAAGGACTGAACCAGTTGGCTCCTTTCGCTTTTGGCTATTTGGTGGTTGATTTGGTTGGAAAGAAATAGGAGGTTCTGGGATACCTCTTACTTGGTGGCGTTTGTGGCAGAAGATGTTTTAATGCTGGTTTCCTAATGGAATTTTATTTATTATTATTATTATTATTGGTAATTTCGGGTGCTTTTCCTAGTTGAGTGGCCAGCGGATTGCAGTTTTGCTTCTTTCTTTCTTTGTATTCTTTGTTGCATGCATTTGTTTGCAGCTTTCTTAATAAAATTTGAAGTCCCCAATAACACCACCGCCACCCCCCCCCCCCCCCCCCCCCCCCCTTTTGTATGGTTTAAAGGATGGTTAAAATCTTTTTTGGTTTCTCAAAATCCAAAAAATAAATAGTCTCTTAGATTTCAAAAAGTTAAATATGACTAGGTCTTCAAACTGCTCTTCTGAGTAAGGATCAAAATTATGGAGTAGGAAGAGATAAGGCACCCTACTCCACCCTCAAAGATACGGTCCATATGCTCAAGAAGAGGGAAATTCCAATGTTTCGAATTTTGACAAACGGTAACTTCACACCCAAAAAAAAAAAAAGACAAACAGAAACTTCACACTAAGGGTAAAGAAAGGAAAGAAGAAAGAATTTGGATGTTGAAGAAGAGGGAGGCTTAGGAATGTGGCAAGTTGATTGCGTGCTCGCATTCTCGTGGCTTGATGGGGATTTGATCGTCAAATTATTGTGCTTGCGGCTTGAATTTGTACTCCTTGGACTGAAACTTCAGTTTTGGGTGCTTCATTCATCGCTATCATCCTGATGAAAGAGGGGGATGATACCGTTTATTCATTGCTCCTTTGCAAGGGAGGTGTGGGATCATTTTCTTTGGTCTTTCTGGGTTCTATGGGTGTTTCCGAATTTAATAGAGGAATTTCTCATATCTTGGCATGGCAGGGGATAGGGAAATCTGGGAAAAAGAGGTGGAGATCAAGCTTGTTAGCGATTCTGTGGGATTTATGGTAGGAAAGAAATGAGTGATGCCTCATAAACAAAAAAAGAGGAGCATTAGAAGTTTTCAAAAGGGCATTTCTCAATGCAGAGTGGGCGGAAGCATAGATCCAAGCTCCCTTTTCAGTTTTGTTAGGGTTGTTTCCTCTTGTATCAGTTGTATTTTTGTACATTTGCATATTTAGGCTTAATCCTTTTTTATGAAATATCATCATCCTTTAAATAAAATTTTTATTTTTATTTTTAAAGCCTGATTGGGAGCCATTATAAAATCTTAGCTAAGATTTTGTAATCTACGTCCTGAGTGGTGCTAGAAAAGGTCATCTAATGTGGGGGCATTTTCACACCGGGCTCGAGTGGGGTGGCCTATGGGATGCATGGGCACACTCGGGGTAGGTGGCCCACATAACCCATGGATTTGAGGCCCGTGTGAGGCGGAGCCCATGGATTTGGGGCCCATGAGGGGGCGGAACCCATAGATTTGGGGCCCACGAAGAGGGTTCGGCCGAGGACCTAACCCATGGATTTGGGAACTGGGCTATGAGATAAAGGGATTAATTCACCACGCTCTAACAATTCGAGCTTTTAGAGCAAGTGGTTAATTATCCTGCATCAAATTGGTATCAGAGCGGGAGTTTCGTATTCGAGACTCCTCACCGGGGGTGATTAATGCAGAGGCAATTTCACATCGGGCTTGAGTGGGGTGGCCTATGGGATGCATGGGCACAATCGGGGTGGGCGGCCCACATAACCCATGGATTTGGGGCCCGTGTGAGGCGGAGCCCATGGATTTGAGGCCTACGCTATGAGATAAAGGGATCAATTCCAAAGTATCCCGTATCGGTATCGGTTGGCGTAACGGTGCCCTCCGATACCGATACGGATAAGGGGGTGTAACGGCGATACGGGGGCGTATCGGCCCATAACGGTGCAAATTTATTTTTTTTGCTAAAAAAATATGAAAAAATATGGATTAAATCCAGAATATTCTAAGCATTCCAAATATGCATTCATTTATAAATTGGAACATGTTTATGATAGTGTAACGGTCCACTCTTTGGTGAGAAGTTGTATCGGACTGTCTGATGAATTTATGAACCAGATAACCTGAATTTCATTACAAAATTCATATATTTAATTTTCTAAATATCTAATTTATATACTTAACAATTTGATATCATTTCTCCCAATAGTTCTTTAAAAAAATGAAATTAAATTCAAGTAGATGGCGTTGCCAATTTGGGGCTGATTTGGAGAACCAATCCATGCCCCAAATCAGCATCAAATTCATGCAATTTATTGGCATTATCCCACTTATGAATTGGTGGACATTTATTGGATAGTGAATCATGAAAAAAATCAAAAGGCCCTATTTTAAAAAATAAGAGTCCACAAATTAACAATTAAAACTATTCAAACAATTTGATTTTGGCATTGTGAGTTAGCAATTACAGTCCATAATTTAATTGGTAAATTTTAAGTTAATACATGTGTGTGTACAATTTTTTAAGGGCCCGAATTAGGTGGGACTCGGATTGTAAAGTGTAGCACACGAGTGTCAAAGTTTTTTGGGCCCCACCCATGATGAATGTGTTATATCCGCACCGTCCATCCATTTTGCCAAATAATTTTAGGGTAGGGACCCAAAAATGAGGCAGATCCAAAGCTCAGGTGGACCGCATCATAAGAAACAACAATAATTAAACGTCTACCATTAAAAATTTATTGGGGGCTACAAAAGTTTTAAATCAAGCTGACATGTGTGTTTCCCCTTCATCCACGTCAGTGTGACCCTATTAACAAGTTAGTTGAAAAATAAACATTACAGTGGACCCTAAGAAAATTTTAAGGTATTGAAAAAAAAAAGGTAAATCCAGATCTTAGGTGGACCACTAGTGGGCCAAGCAGGCCACCTCGATATATTTGTATATCCATGCCGTCAATCCATTTTGCCAACTCATTTTAAGACATGGTCCAAAAATTCAGGTAGATTTAAATCTTTAGTGGACCACTAGTGAGCATGCCTTTAAAAGGAGGGCCCACCTCAATGCATTTGTTGTATATCCATGTGGTCCATCCTTTTTGCCCACTTATTTCAGGGCATGGACCAAAAAATGAGGTTGATCCAAATCTTAGATAGATCACAAAATGGGCCTTAAGAAGATTTTAACGGTGGGCATTCAATCCCAACCGCGTGGTCCAATTGAGATTTTGATCCCTTCATTTCAAGAATCATGCTTTAAAATAAACTTGAAAAATTATGAATGGCATGGATTTACCATACATAAATCAAGGTGGGCCCCACCGCAGGCAATAAAACAGTGAGTGTGCACTATGCAGCGTGCACTGCAGATTATACAAAAAAAAAAAAAAAAAAACTGCGTGGCTGTGAAACAGCAACGCCATTCCGTTCGATTTTTCTGGAAAAAGAAAAGAAAAGAGAGAGAAATGAAAAGAAAAGAGGGAAAACATAGAGAGGGGACCGAACCGAGAGAGAGAGAGAGAGAGAGAGAGAGAGAGAGAGAGAGAGAAAAGAAGAAGAAGGGCTGCCGCCGCAGCCCCATTGTAAGAAGAAGAAGAAGAGAAAAAAAAAAAGGTATGTTTTTTTTTTTTTTTTAATTTTTCTTTAGGGTTATGGTCCGTAATGGCCGTTATGGGCCGTAACAACCGTTACGGTCACAAAAATCCGTAACGGTCGTTTCGACCCCGTATCGTGTAACGGGTCCCACTGTTACCGTTACGTATCGGCCGTAACCTTCAATTCGCCACGCTCTAACAATTCGAGCTTTTAGAGCAAGTGGTTAATTGTTTTGCATCATCATCTCCAAATTTCAAGGGTCTTTTGTGGAAAAGACAAATTTTAGATAGTCCTCTCATCATCCATGAATGCATTGACCCAAGGCATAGAGAAGGCAAGAAGGGCGTTGTTTGCAAGTTGGATATCGAGAAAGCTTACGATCATGTAGGCTGGGACTTCCTTGACCATATGCTAGGTTGCTTGGGTTGAGGGGAGAAGTAGATAAAATGGATTTAAGAGTGTCATTTGTCGCCTAAATTTTCCGTGCTAGTAAACAGGTCTTCAAACAAATGGCTTTTTCAGGCATCAAGAGGGCTCAGGTAGGGGGGGAATTTGCTTTTTCCTTCTTCTTTTTTTTGTGGTGGTTGCGGAGGCACTTAGCAAGATGTAGGATAAAGGCCTCACTATGGGTCTCATCACTAGGTTCAAGGAAAAGAACACGAATTTCCAGAAGTTGTGCCTCTAATATGTTGGCGATACAATCTTATTCTACGATATGGAGATGGCCAAGGTAAATTGTGAGCTGCTTCAAAGTGGTATTCAGACTTATGGCGAACATTTTGAAGAGCAAGATGTTACTTCCAATGTAGAGGTGGAGAGATTAGCATACGTTTTTGGCTATCATGCTAGATCTTTTCCTCTTTGTATATTGGACTCCCTCTATGAATTGGTAAGCTGGCTAAACATCTCTAGGATAAGATCATTGAGAAAGTAGAGAGAACTCTCTAACTAGAAGAGTAGGCACCTATCTCTAGGGGAAGGTTGATGTTAAATAAAGTTGCAACTTTGAATCTACCTTTTTATTTTATGTCCCTTTTTAGGAGTCCGAAAGTGGTGTTGGACATACTAGAGAGGATTAGATGAGATTTATTTTTTTAATGGCGGGGTGCAGAAGATAAGAAGAAATTTCATCTTTTAAAATGGGAAGAGATGTGTCGTACGTATGGGGAGCACGGAGCGAGAATTAGGAAGCTGGAAGGCACAAACTTAGTGTTGCTAGGAAAGTGGTTGTGGTGATTTAGCACGGAATAAGACAACCTATGGATAGAAATGATTACTAGAAAGTATGAAGTTAGGGATGGGGTAGTGGACTAAAGACTCCTACTTGTGTAGGGCACCTGTTATCTGGAAGATGGTAACAAGGATGGGGGATAAGTTCAAAGAGGGTTGTGTTTTCAGTTTGGGGGAGAGGAGAGGATATGCTTTTGAGAGGGTAAATGGGTTGATGAATGGACACTTAAAAGAAGATTTTCCAAGGCTTGCTAGGCCTTCCCTAGAAGAAGATGTCTCCATTGTGTGGTGCTTCTCTACAATTGGTAGTAAAGTTGGTTCGGAGTCCTTGTCGAAGAAACCTATCTAACGAATACTGGACCAGCTACAAGACATGTGCCCTTCTATTATAGAAAGCGATCTATGATTTGGAAAGTGAAGAGCATAAGTCAATTTTCAATTCGGTCATTCTACAAGTTGTTGCATAGGTTAGCATCTAGGGAGTTGAGAGGGTATACTTCTTTTGTGTGGGCACTATCGGGCCCCTCCTAAAGTCGTGGCTTTTTCAGGGTTAGTGGGAGAAACAAAGCGTTAGCAATTGACAATCTCCATAAAAGGAATATGGTGGTTCCCACTATGATGTGAGTTTTACACCATTTATAACACACAAAGCTTTTTTAAAAAAAGGTAGCATACACTACAAACACTACACGATATGTAGTTGTAGCATACACTACAAGGGATTTATGCTATGTAGTGCTACGGCTACACTATGCTACATAATGCTACATAGCGTACGCTACCACTACGCTATGAGTGCTATTTGAAACACTGACACAAACTAGCATTGGCTAGGGCAACCAATGGGGCCCATTGGAGGTTGCCACTCACCGCCAAGAAGAGCATCTGGATTCAGGATTTTTGAAATTCCTCTACATGCATGGATTCTTAACCTTTCTCCCATCAATTTGGGGTTGGCTATTAATGGGTGGATTGGCCAAAATTATATGATTGGCTATCATCTACATGATCCTTTTTATTTTTAATGACGACAGGGTGTCCCTGCCCCTTTTTAAGGCGAGACTATTCCTGCGGATCCACGCAATCACCTGCAAACCACGTGCATCGAGTAAATCACGGGGAGGGGAATCGAACTTGCATATGTGGGGAGCAAACCCACAACACTAGCCATTCGTCCAAACCCTAGGTGGGTTATCATCGACATGATCATGCTGAGATAAATTTCAAATCTGAACATTCACCATAAGTGTATTTGGGATTGCATGAGAAGAACAAACAAGATAAACACGAATCCAAATTAAAAAAATCATAGACGTGTACAAAATTCTGAATATTGTAGACATGTATACTTGCATGCATGTATATAATAATGCAGAAGAATGTAACATGCAAGATGCATCATCTATTTCAGAGGTTAGAGAGGCTACAAAAAACTTGTCAAACATTATCAATCAAAACTTACACTTGATCTTTCATCTGTTTTTTTTTCTTAGGCCAAGTCTATATCCAATATCTGTTCTTGTTCTTTCTGGGGGGTTTTAATACAATTCATTATCTTTCAAAAAAAAAAAAAAAAAAATCTATATCCAATAGACTAAGGGTCAGTTATTACTTACCATAACCTTTGTACTAATGGATAGAAGTTGCCCACGGCACTGTTCGAAATGGTTGGTCAATTCATTAACCTGTCACAAAAATTATAAAGAACCACGGTTGGTAAATACCTCAAAAACCATGAAGAGAATAAAAGAAGTGATTGCATAATCACAATCAGCAATCTTATGTGCGTGTTCAGGGGAGTAAACATTCACTGGAAAACTGAAATATATTTCATTGACGCGATAATTCACGCAGATTTTGTGTAGGTAGGTAATACATCTGATATAGCACACACCACTAAAAGTGGGGGGGGGGGGGGGGGGGGGCGTCAATGGGGCTCTAGAGGCTTCTTTGGGGAATTGAAAGGTCTACACCAAAGGGCTCTCAGTATAATGCTCTCTCCTGGTGGTGGAATTTGTTGCAGCGTTTCCAGGGTGCTTCTTTCCCTTCCAAGGGGGGGGGGGGGGGGGGGGGGGGGGGGGTGGTCTGGGGTCTGTGGGACCCTCTCTTGAAAGAATCAAGAAGCACATATCAGCTTGGAAGATCAACTATTTATCTTTAAAAGGGAGAATTGCCCTTATTAAAGCGGCCCTGTCTAACGTACTGGTGTACTACATTCTCTCTTTAAATACCCGGCTTCAGTTGTTGAAGAAATTGGAAAATTCCTCAGAGATCTCCTATGGAAAGGGAGGAAAAGCAGAAGTATCACCTCTTTTTTTCTTTTTTCTTTTTTTGAAAGATGAAATTATATTAATCAGCAAGAGGAAACAAGAAAAACAAACAAAGCAACAAAAAAGAACGGCAAAAGACAGCAACGCAACAAGAGAGTTCCACGACTCTGAACCCCATCCAAAGAGCACTCAAAGCACCCACTCCCTAAGACAGAGATTAACTTTACATAAGATCCCACCTTGCCTAATCAATTTATTCTCAAAACAGCGACCATTCCTTTCGAGCCAAAGGGACCAGCACACCGCCAAAAAAGTCAACTTCCATCTCTTTTTGCCAAGCTTCCCACCTCCCCCCACTTCCAATGACCGAAGGTAATCCTAAATGCGAGCCAGGAAAACCCAAGTGACTCCAGCCTGCTGAAGGATATCGAACCAAATGCTCCTCAAGAACATGTAATGATTAATGAATGAGAAGGTGGTCCACAGACTCTATATCAGAGGCCTCCCTTTTGAAGATTGTCAATGGTGAGAATATTATTTCTACCAGCCAGCCAGACAAACACCGCAGCTTTAGAGGGGGCCCCATACGACCAGATAAACGCTATGCAAGCAGGATCATAATGAGCCACCGTTTGGGTCAAAACAACTGTTTGGACTCCAACTGGGATGTGCAAGTTGAATTTTGAAGGAAGTTGAAGTTGTAATCTGGTTCCTACTGACATACGGAGTAGGGACAACTATTAGAGATGACAATAGAACCACTCGGCTTGTCTTTGTTGGCCCTATCAGTGTGACTGATTCCAAGGAGGTGGAGGTCCAGGCTCTATGGCACGGATTAGAGAGCTTAAAAATATGCATCTTCCACCCTTCTAGTATTAAGGAGACTCGGTGAATATCATCATATGGGCTAGCTCTGCAAATGTCTACCCCTAGTGCTTCCAGCTTTGGTGGAGGCAATCAAAGAGATAAAGGGGACCATCTCAATATCCTTTCTCACATATGAAGGGAGAGATGATATAGCTGATGAGCTTATCAGAAAGGGCCCTGCTCTACAAACCATAGGCATTGAAGACTCCCCTTCATTGTGATCCCCCTCCCCCCCCCCCCCCCCCCCTTCTTTTTTTTTGCAATAAGATTTTCCTAATATTAAAAAAGGGAAATGGAGAAAAGAGCTCTCACCAATGCATCGGAATGTTGATCACGGGTTCCATTCTCTGTTGCTTCAGCTAGACTTTCCACCAACTGAAAGGAACAAAACCCATCAGGAAGTCATAATGCAGGATGCCCTTAAGAAAAAGAAACAACATAGGGCAGTATGTACTAGAAAAAACTTCAAGCAGGTATTGGATGTAGTGCAACAACCTAATGTAACTCCCAAGGTTGATAGTCCCACATCCACCCTTGCAGCCTTGTCACATGCACCTTTACACACAGTACATATACAAACCTGGCAGGTTTGTTGGGCATATGAGCATTGCATAAGGAGGCCCCCACTGTGAACAATTGACCATACAAAAAGATTGGGCTAGTATTCATTTGGTGGGCCACCATATACAATAGAAAGAATTTTTTATTTTATTTTTATAACTTTACACTGGTCTGCATTCAACGTGCATGAGTATCCCACATGATGAGTATTTTTTGCATATGGCCTCATGATGGAGAACATCATGTGTGCCATTCAGATGTTCCACACACTAACTAGGTTGGCACTTGGGCTGCATGTAGTGTGTGGGTAGAGGTGTAAGTGTACGGCAGCTAGACAATCTCATAATTCCATAGCTGACATTATATTTAGAAAGAAACCAACATTATATTTAGTGTGTGGGTTTTAGATGGCATATTGGTAAAAGTTCTATGATCTGAAATAAACTTCTGAGAAGATGGAAGAACAGCATGACCGAGAAGATGGATGGCAACCGGTCAAAAGTAAGAAGAGTGCACTAGAAAGATATGAAAGGTATACTCGGAGAAAATCTTTGTTTCCGACCCTCTTCGTTAAGGGTTTCCCTGAAGGATGGGTACCGGTAAATTTTTCTAGAGTCTTTGGCAGAGCTGGGGCAGTAATGGATGTAGTGATCCCAAAAGAGAAGTCTACGGGAATGCATAGGGGCTTTGCACTTGTAAGGATGAGCTCAGAAGATGAATTGTTGAGGGCGGTTCAAATGCTACATGGGGAAAGCTTCGATGGAGTAAAGCTATTAGTGCAGAGGGCGAGATTTGGACCTGATTCAAAGCTGAATACCAGGGGAGCATCCTTCCAAAGGAAGAGCACCACTTCTAGAGAGGCGGGTCTCCCAGTACAATGGAACTCGATCTCGAACAGGTGATTCACATTCCTATAAAGAAGTGCTTCTTCAGACCAAGGGAGAAAGGCTTCGACAACCTCCAGTTCGGACAGGAAAATAGGAAGATTTACTGAAAGGGGGGGAAGTAGTGAAGGAAGGAAAAGAATTTATGGTTCATATCACAAAAGAATCTTTTGAAAAACAAGCACGGGAATTACAGGGATCTGTGGTAGCAATGACAACAGAAGGAGCCTCGATAAATCAGGTGAAGGAATGGATAGAGGGTTGCTGTAGGATAACGAGATACCAGTACACTGTAAAGCCAATCGGTTATAATGAGTTATGGATCAGGACCAGCCCAGATATCAACCCTGATATGCTGATCATGGCGGGAACGTTACACAAAGAAGGCCCAATCAAGAGAATAATCAGCTGGAACGAGTTCTCGATGTTCGGAATGGAAGATTGCTGGATGCTTATGTGGTCAATCCCTCTGGAGTTATGGTATGAAGATTTTTTTCAATCGGTAGCTTCATGTTTGGGGATGCTGATAGAACTCGACCCAACAACGAAGCTTGGTGAGGAAATGGGGGTGATCAGGGTTAGAGTTAGAAGGAGAAAAGGAGATGAACTTCCAGCCCATATTCAGGTCCTTGAAGAGGATAGGATTTTATGTCTGCCTGTGCAGAAGGAGAGTCCAACCTCTATCACTCCTTGATGGGGTGATCGGTGGAGGATTAGAGAGAATGGAGAATCTGCAGTCGGCGCAGCAACAACAACAGAGATGGAAGGAGGAGCAACCCTCCCATATGGCGCAGGAGCACCATACTCGGAAAAAGTTGTCCGTCAGGAAGATAGGACGGATCATCATGACGAAGCACATCTCGGTGCTAGACGTGCGACACGTGGCACGATATCTTCTGAAAATATCTCGATCTTGTCCCGAGCCCCGCAAGGAGCTTCCCCACCATCCACGTGGAAGAAGGGAGAGAGATTTTAAATCCAATAGCAGGTCACGTGCCCGATACGCAACCGCTGAAGACTATTGGATGCAAAACTTATCGGGTCACTTATTCAGACCCGAATTCGAATACATATCCAGACCCGACGATCCTACAAGAGCCGACGGTTATTGCAGACCTGATGAGACTCCCAGAACCGATAAAGCCAACAGACCCCGCTCCAGATCCAGACCCGACGACATATCCTAACCCAATAACTCTCGCAGAACCAATCCGACTCCGTATAAACAACAGATGACTTTAACAGAGTGCCCGAAGACTGTAGAATCCACCGTGCATCTTAGGCACATGAGAAAGCCTCTACCCCCACAACCAGACTACGAGTAAGTAGTTCATTCGAGCTAGCAGAAGATTTCCAAAGTCCGTTGGTTGCGGCCTGGGCGACGAAGTATTCTGAGGTTGTTGCTCCTTCAGAGGACGAGGTTGTTGCTCCATCAGAGGACGAGGAAGCTTTCTTCGCGCCAGATACAGATCTTCTACCGTGGTACTCAAATTGTGCGAAATCTCCAGATAGCCTGACACCTCGTTCGTCCTATTTCCGAGATTCAGATTCAGTTAAAGATCTATCAGGCCTGTTTGGTGAAGACATGGGCAACGCGATTATCATAGCGGAACCCCTTCGGATTAGGATGGGATATCAACAAGGGGAAAATGTGGATGTCGAGGAACAGAGAGCAAGGATAATAGGAGTTATCCGGAAGAAAAAATGGATTAGAGATGCGATGAGACATGTGGGAAGATCGATCGGGCTGTCGTTTGGAGACCATCCAGAAGATTTCATTGTTCTGTTCCACCGTGTAGAGAGTTGGGGAAGACCTCTTCGTCAAACACCCCCTCCTCGTCTACGGGCAGCGAAGTCTACAAAAGGAAGAGAATGCACAGATATAGACTCCACACAGAGAGGTCAGTAGGGACTTCTGCGATAATCGGGCTACAAGGAGATCGGGGCAGCGTAGTATCCATATGAAGATTTTATCTTGGAATGTGAGAGGAGTGGGAAAAAGAAAAGAATCATAAAGGACGTTTGCAGTAGAAGTAATGCGGACATTATATGTCTGCAGGAAACAAAGGTGCAGGGGATTAACGATATACTGAGAGGGTCTGTTTGGAGAGCTTCATATGTTAAATGGGAGTCCTTGGACACTAACGGTTCTACGGGAGGAATTCTGGTAGCTTGGAAGTCATCGGGGTGGACTCTTTTGGACTCCTGGAAAGGCCTCTATTCAGTCTCGGTCGTTCTGAAGGATTCCACATCTGATTTCACATGCCTAATCACTTCGGTTTACGGCCCTAATGAAGAAGGCAAAAGAATGGACTTCAGGGAGGAACTGACAGAGCGCAGGAAAAAATTTATAGGTCCATGGTGCATAGGGGGAGATTTCAACATTGTGCGTTTTGCAAATGAGAAATCCAATGGCCGAAAAAATAATTCAGGTATATCGGCCTTCACCAGCTGGATTGAAGATCAAGAATTGTTAGATTTGCCTCTGCTAGGGGCCAAATTCACATGGACCAATGAGAAAGCGAACCCAAACAAGTCGAGACTAGATCGGTTTCTCGTTTCGAATGAATGGACAAAAGTCTTCCCTATGGTAGCACAGTCAATTCATCCCAGACCTACCTCAGATCACAACCCGATCATCCTCACAGTTGAAGAAAGTAACTGGGGTCCAAAGCCTTTCGGATTCGATATGGCGTGGTTAAAAATTGATGGTTTCCAGCAGCTCATAATAGAATGGTGGCGTGAGTTTAAAGTTTAAGGGTTCGCAGGGTATAGACTCTATCGAAAGCTAAAGCTTCTAAAGATAAAAATCAAAGAGTGGAAAAACACGGTGCTTCGAAAAAGGGAAATAGAGACAGATGAAATCTTATTTGAGATTCTTGAAATGGACAAGGTTAGGGGACAAAGGCTAGATGTCAGCTGAGATGTCGATAAAAAAATTGCAGCTTATTCAAAAGTATTCTGCCAGAGTGTTGGAGGATGAAATATCTTGGAGACAGAAATCTAGAGCTAGATGGATCAAAGAAGGTGACAAAAATACTCATTTCTTCCACTCCATAGCAAGTGCAAGGGCCAAAAGGAATAAAATCAGTAGCTTGAGGGTCAATGGGCAGATAACTGATGATCAACAAATCATTTCTGAAGAGGCGGTCCGTTATTTCAGCGAACTCCTAAGGGGTGAAGATTGGAAGAGACCGGAGCTAGATTTTTTTTACAGTTTGATAGAATTTCTGAGGATGAAGCAATTGGGCTGGAATCTCCAATAACATTAGAAGAAGTTAAGAGGGCCATCGAAGATCTTGGAGGCGATAAGGCTCCTAAACCTGATGGCTTCCCAACAGCTTTCTTTCAATCCTTTTGGGAAGTTCTAAAGGTAGACATCATGGACTACGTGTTGGAATTCTCTGCAAGAAGTCGTATTTCAAAAAAGTTAGGCGCCTCATTCAGTACTCTAATTCCAAAGACTTCAGGAGCAGAATCGTTAAAAGACTTTACACCTATCAGCTTAATTGGCAGCCCTTCTAATATTCTAGCTAAAGTCTTAGCTTCACAGCTAAAAGGGGTGTTAGGGAAGATTATTTCTCACAATCAGAGTGCATTCATACCGGGAAGACAGATTATTGACAGCGCTCTAATCGCCTTAGAATGTGTGGACTCGAGCCACATATCTAAGCATAAAGGTATTCTTTGCAAAGTGGATATCAAAAAGGCTTACGACCATGTAGACTGGGGTTTCTTACAGTACATGCTTCATCGGATGGGCTTTGGTGAGAGGTGGAGGAAATGGATGAGGGAATGTGTGAGGTCTACATTTTTTTCGATTCTTATTAATGGCTCTCCTAAAGGCTTTTTCAAAAGCAATAGGGCACTGAGGCAGGGGGATCCGTTGTCCCCATTTCTATTCTTGATAGTGGTGGAAGCTCTCTCGAAAATGCTGGATAATAGTCAGGAACAAGCTATCATTGGCGGTATTAAAGTTGAAGGTATGGATAAGTTGATTTCGCATGTGCAGTTTGCCGACGATACTCTGTTATTTAGCAAAGCAGAAGAAGAAAAAGTCATCAACCTCCGTACGATTATTCAGTGTTTTGAGGTGGTCTCGGGGCTCAAAGTGAATATGGTTAAATCAAAGATGTTTGGCATAAACATGGAGAAGGAAGAGCTATTGAAATTTGCTGATTTATTCGATTGTGCAGTGGGTTCCCTCCCGACTACGATCGTGGGTTTACCTCTCTGTTTTGGAAAACCTCCGGTACATATGTGGGAAAAGGTAATCTCTAGATTCGACTCTTATCTCGCTAGATGGAAATGCAAATATCTTTCTCTAGGCGGAAGAATCACTCCTATAAAGGCAGTCCTCTCGAACCTTACCCTGTACTTTATGTCCTGTTTTTGTGCCCGGGTGTGATCTTACAAAAATTGGAGAAGCTAAGGAGAAACTTCCTATGGCATGGAAAGGAAGATAAAAATAAGTTTCACCTGTTGAACTGGAAAGAGGTCTGCAAGCATGTTCAAGATGGAGGGGCTGGAATAAAAGATCTCAAAATGATGAATAGGGCTCTTCTAGAGGAGTCTCCAACATCTCATATCGAGACGCCCTGATTAAACAGCCTCACAGTACGTTTCAACCTTCTATTCCGATGGAACCAGTTAACGCAGGAGGGAAGCAGAGAGAATCTACAAATCCGAACGCGGTTTTCTCTATCGCCATCAGCAAGGAGCAACTTGAGCAATCTAAAAAGGAGCTGCAGAGCTCGGTGGTCATCAGAACGAGGGAAGGAGCGACGATTCCTCAGGTCAGGAAATGGATCGATGAGGTTAGTCGGATCAGACCATCTCAGTTTTTAATCAGACCCATCGGGTACAACGAGTTGTGGGTAAAGTTATCGCCGGGAATGAATCCAGATATCCTAATAATGGCAGGAGCTATTCATAAGGATGGGCCTGTCTGCTCTGTTGTGAGCTAGGAGGAGTTTTCTCCTTTCAGTTTTGAGAATATCTGGATACTCATATGGGGGATACCGCTCGAACTATGGTACGACGAGTTCTTTATATCCGTTGCAAAACTCTTCGGGCCGTTAATAGAATTGGATCAAAAAACCAAAATCGGTGAGGAAATGGCAGTCGCCAGGATGTGTGTGCGAAGGAAGAAGGGAGATCCGCTTCCGTCACAAATCCAAGTCAGCGTAGATGATAGGGAGATTTTTCTCCCAATTCAGCAAGAGGATAATCGGACACCATACCCAAGATGGGGAGATCTATGGCGCGCCAGAGAATCCACCCACTTTTCCGGCAGGATTATTTCGACCGGAGAGGTGAATGGAGAAGCTCCGATTCAGTACTCCCGCAAAGCACCGGAAATGGTTGCAGAGACCTGTCAGGACGAGACGACTTCAGCCGCCCAGGACAACTTACGCTGTCAGACCTGCAGACGTCGAGCAGCCGTTTATATCGATTCCGTGACAGATGGCAGCAATCCAGCTACTCCCTTGAAAAGTATTGCAGCCGTTTCCCCTGGAAAAAAGGTGCACCGCCCATCGTCCTGCTTTGAAAAGGAGATGGAGACGCGTGGCGTTTTCGAATCGTCTCCCGTGTCTCTTAAATCAAGCGGGAGACCTGACGTGTCTCATCTCAAATCGGGTCTTGACTCCGATTCCGTTACTGCGTTAGCGGATAGCGGGTTTCGACCCGACGCATCAGCTTCTATTGTTCCCGGGTCCCCTCTCTTAACCCGACGCCTTTAAACCTAAACATTCCGGTTATTTCACATTCGCCACCAGTCACGAGCCTTCTATCGCCCAGCATGATCCCTAACGATGCTCTTATTCCGTATCACGATCACATCCCCTCACAAGCTCTTTCTTCTCTTTCCCTACCTACGCCGATGAAGACTCTCCATGGAATCGACAATCCCGAGCTCGATCAAGGATCGTATTGTGCTAAAAATCCGCCATCTCAGCTATCGATCCGATCCTCTACTCCTTCGTCAGCTCACAACTGACCCGATCATGGTCTTCTTACGCTATTCCAAGAACACCCAGATTTAGAGGTTATAGAAGTTGAACCCCTTCGGACCTGCGTAGGAGTGGATCAGATGATAGTCGACGATGCTACTCAATAGCTAATGGATCCGGAAAGATATTCTCTGCTTGAAGAAATCCATAACAAGAAATGGATAAGGGATGCCTTGGGGTGTGTCAGCAGATCTCTCGGGCTGTCTTTCGGAGATAGTCCGGAGGATTTTATAGCGCTTTTCCAATGCGTTGAGTCCAGCGGAAGGCCTTTGCTTCAACAAAAATCGCCCGGTCGTCACAGATTAACCCCACGGACCAACAGAGAACTGCAAAGTCTCCTAGCAGGACAAATATGCTCAGAGTCTCCTTCGAAAAGGAGTTCTAGTCGAGGAGGTTCGGTTTCTACATGAAGCTCATATCTTGGAATGTGAGGGGGGTGGGGTCCAAACAGAAGAGATCGATTATCAACGATTCCTGTGCCAGATACAAACCAGATATTTTGTGTCTTCAGGAAACTAAGTGCAACGATTTTGATGACAGATTGATGGGCACCCTCTGGAGGGAGGCAGATGTGAAATGGGTGGCAAAAAATTCCTTTGGTAGCACGAGTGGTATTTTATTAGCCTGGAAGTCATCTTATTGGCAGGTCCTTAATAGTTGGAGTGGTAATTTTTCCGTTTCTATTATCTTACAACACATTTCTTCAGGCTTTGTCTGTCTTTTTTCCTCAGTTTATGGGCCCACTCAGGATGGGGATAGGGGTCTTTTCTGGGAAGAACTCTCGGCCACTAGACAGACATTCGCGGGAGCATGCTGCTTTGCCGGTGATTTCAACATTATCAGAAATGTTTCTGAAAAGTCCCATGGAAAAACTTCCTCGCCAGCTATGAAAGCCTTCTCGTCTTGGATTGAAGAAGAGGAGTTGGTGGACCTTCCTCTTATTGGGGCTCGTTTCACTTGGTCAAATGGGAGGGTATGCCCCATGATGAGCAAATTGGATAGATTCCTGATATCTTCTGATTGGTTAGATCATTTTCCTTTATCATCTCAATCCATTCTTCCTAGAACTACATCTTACCACAGTCCCATTTTACTTGTGGTGGAAGAACAGAATTGGGGTCCTAAGCCCTTCTGGTTTGATATATCGTGGTTGAAAATAGCGGGGTTCTCCAAACTGGTAGCTGATTGGTGGACAGGATTCAGGGTGCAAGGGACCGCTGATTTCAGATTATCATCTAAATTGAAGATGCTAAAGAGAGAGAAAACAATGGCATGGTATAGAAAGTCATAACAGAGTTCAGGAAGCTGATTTGCCGATAGCAGAGTTGTCAGCGTTAGACGCTCAGGCTGAAACAGGCTCCCTTTCTCCCGACAGGCAGGTCAGAAGAGTTCAGGTGATTCAAGATATCGCTAGCAACATTCTTCAAAAAGAAAAATCTTGGAAACAAAAGGCTCGGCTAAACTGGTTACAGGAAGGTGACAGGAACACTCGATTCTTCCATATGATGGCGAGTATGCATGCGTCTAACAATAGAATTTCCAGCATTTTGGTAAACGGAATTCGAATAGAAGACAGAGGAAATCTCAGAACAGATGATAGCCTATTACAGATCTCTTCTCAAGGGAGAAGATTGGTGCAGACCAAAGCTTGACGGTATTCAATTTAATGAGATATCAGCAGAGGAAGCAGTCTCCTTAGAAGCTCCTTTTTCTAGAGAGGAGATTAAGCGGGCCATTGACGCTTTAGGAGCAGACAAAGCGCCGGGTCCGGACGGTTTCCCGATTTCATTCTTCTCTCACTTTTGGGAGGTGATCCAATCTGATGTTTTCGAATGCTTCAAGGAATTTTATAACAGGAATAAGATATCTATCAGCCTAGGGGCTACCTTCATAGCTTTGATTCCAAAAATGAGAGGTGCTACGTCTCCTAAAGACTACAGGCCGATCAGTCTATTGGGGGGGCCTTACAAGATTCTTGCTAAGGTCTTGGCTTTGCACCTGTCAAAGGTTATCGGGAATCTTATATCGGTTAATCAAAGCGCTTTCATAGCAGGAAGACAGATTGTGGACGCGGCTCTCAGTGCAAATGAACTCTTGGATGTTGCGGTTAAATCGGGCCGGAAACACATAGTCTGTAAACTTGACATCGAAAAAGCTTATGACCATGTGGACTGGACCTTCTTGCAATATATGCTTCAGCGAATGGGGTTTGGGGATAAATGGAGAGCTTGGATGCGAGAGTGCACCGGATCTGCACATTTTTTTATTCTTTTAAACGGCTCCCCAAAAGGTTTCTTCAAAAGTTCTCAAGGTCTGAGACAAGGAGATCCTCTCTCTCCTTTCCTTTTTCTAATTGTGGGGGAAGCTTTGTCAAAGATGCTTAGTAAAGGCCAAGAGGACGGCATTTTAGGAGGGATTCAAATTAAAGAGATGCCAAGACCTATCACACACATCCAATATGCGGACGACTCCTTAATCTTCTCGGAAGCTTCGAAAGAGAAAGTCCTCAACCTCCTTACTACGGTCCGTTGCTTTCAAGCAATTTCTGGATTAAAGGTAAATTTGGTTAAAAAATTTTGGAATCAACATGGAAGAATCGGAGGTTCAACGTCTCGCTCAACTTTTTGGTTGCATTGCTGACTCTTTTCCGTCTTCTTTCGTGGGTCTACCTTTATGCATCGGCAAACCCCATTTATCTCAATGGGATAAAGTGATTTCCAGAGTTCAGACGTACCTATCCAGATGGAAGAGTCGATATCTCTCTCTAGGCAGCCGTCTGACGCTAATTAAAGCAGCGCTCTCCAATCTCCCAGTATATTTTATGTCTCTTCTCAAATGTCCTCCCACAGTAAGAGAGTCTATAGATAAAGCGAGGCGGGATTTCTTATGGCAAGGTAAGGAAGTTGGGAAGAAGTTCCATCTTTTAAAGTGGTCCGAAGTTTGTCTTCAACTGTCAGATGGCGGTGCGGGAGTTAAAGATTTGAAAGTTATGAATCAAGCTCTTCTTGGTAAGTGGATTTGGCGGCTAGGGGATGATCAAGGTAGTCTCTGGAGTTCCATCGTCAAAGGCAAATATGGTACAACCGCGGGAGGCTGGTGGGTAAAAGATCTACCTTCTCATAAAGTGTCTCATATCTGGAAAGATATTCTGAAGATGAAGAGGAAAGTTCTCCCTCACGTGGGATTTGTGCTTGGCAATGGTTACAAAATTCGATTCTGGGAGGATATATGGCTCGGAGACCAATCTCTTAAAAATAGATTCCCAATCTCTTAAAAATAGAGACCAATCTCCTATCGGATTACGTCCTTCAAAAACTCATATGTTGCTGATCATATTACTGAGGTAAGTGGAAAAATCGTCTGGAACGTGATTTGCAGAAAAGCCCTCCAAGACTGGGAAATCCCAGATTTTTCTGGTCTTTTGGAATGTCTCTATTCAACAGCCCCCTCTCTTTCCTCAGAAGACAATATTTTCTGGAAATCCGACAAATCATCCATATTCTCAGTTCGATTTCTCTATAAGCAACTCGACAAGCAGCAGTCTGATAAGCTCAATCTCTCTTTTCTGTGGAAATATGCTGCTCCGCCGAAAATTCTAGCTTTTGGATGGTTGGTCGGAAAGAAGAAGATCCTAACGGTTGACAATCTCAAGAAAAAAGGGAATATTTGTCTATGTTGCATGAAGGCTGAAGAAACGATTGATCATCTTATGTTGCATTGTCATTTCGCCCAATCTGTCTGGGCCGACATTCTGCTCAGTTTTAATATGTACTAGTGTTTTCCTGGCAATGTAAAGCAATTTCTGCAGGCTTGGCAGGGGGTTCATTTAGGCAACGCAAAGACAATCATTTGGAGGATGTCTCTTCTTGCGGTATGCTGGTCGGTATGGAGAGAAAGAAATAACAGATGCTTCAGGAATTCCTCTAATGTCGTGGGAGTAGTAGCTACTAGAGCAAAACGTCTATTGATCGAGTGGTCCTCCAATATCAACGATCTTTATGGTCAAGATTTTTTCTTTTTAGGAGTGTGAGGCTGGTCTGCTCTCTCAGCAGCCCTTCTTTTGTTCTTTGTTTTCTCTTTTCTTTAATGCAATCATCTTATCTTTCGAAAAAAAGAATAGGGCTCTTCTAGGAAAGTGGTCTTGGAGGCTGGGATCTGAGGAAGGTAATTTGTGGAACTCTTTAATTAAGCATAAATATGGGTGCTCAAAAGGGGGCTGGTGGACTAAATCTTCGTCCTTATATAGATCTTCAGCTCTGTGGAAAGGAGTGCTAAAGATTAAGGAAGAAGTTCTCAAAGAGACCAGCTTTTCAGCAGGAAGAGGAGATAGGATCAGCTTCTGGTCAGATTCATGGGTAGGGGAGGGAGTTTTAAAAGAAAAATACCCGCGCATTTTCCGCATTGTGGCTAAGCAGGATACTTCAGTAGCAGCATCTTTTTCTGTGAATGGGGGTACTGTAGTATGGAATATAGAGTGCAGAAATCTCAGGGACAACGAGGTTGAAGAGTACGCGGCTCTTCTAAAATGTCTTCAAGAAGTCAAGGTAGATGTGGATAGCAAAGATAAGTTAGTCTGGAACAAGCATAAATCAGGAAAGTTTACTGTTAAATCGTTTTACAGATGCATTGACAAAGGAGCGGATAAGGAAGAAGAGATCTACACCAATAAAATCTGGAAGTGCAAAGCTCCTCCAAAGATTGTTGCTTTCTCTTGGTTAGTAGGCAAGGACAGAGTTCTTACGATTGATAATCTAAGAAAAAGAGGGATGATACTCCCTAACGTCTGCCTTTGCTGTATGTCAAATGAGGAAACGGTGAATCATCTATTCATTCACTGCCCCTTCATCAGCCACATCTGGAAGGATATTCTTTCTCGTTTCGAAATGAATTAGGCAGCCCCAAGAACAGCAGGTAGTTTCTTAAAGGCTTGGCATGGGATTCCTTTTGAGAAGAACAAGTTGCCTCTTTGGAGAATGACGTTGCTTGCGGCCTGGTGGGCAGTTTGGGAAGAAAGAAATGACAAATGTTTTAACGGGATATCTAAATCAGCCGATTACGTTGCGTCTAGAGCTAGATTGTTAATTGTTGAATGGGCTGTTAATGTAGAAAAATTAAAAGGCTGTAATCTGTTTTTTTTAGGCTTATAGTAGGCTGTGTAGCTCCCTCAGCGGTGCAGCCTATTTCCTTTGTATTTCCGTTTTCTTTTCCTTAATCTAATATGTGACTTTTCAAAAAAAAAAAAAAAAAGATATGTCTACCATTAAGTTTGCTTTCACGGGTCTCTTATTTCCATAAGATACTGTACATGAACAATTCGAGAGTCTAATAGGCTTGACTTGTTTTTACCAAATTAGCAAAACACGATAATTATAATTTTCTACAGGGATACATAACAGATTTCAGGAAGAAAATGGTTGGAACATATGCAGAGTTTCTTTACTCCAATCAAAAGGGTTTGTTGGTTAACACTTGCAAAGAAGAGTGACTGGAAAGGCCTTTTCTTATTAATAAAATGCTAACCAAGAGAGGAAATACTCATCAGGACTAAGTGTCTTTTTTATTTCAGCCATCAACCATACAAGAGGGCCCACCTTTCTTTGATCGAGGCTATTCACCTGATGGGACCAACAGTGCACGGACCATGCCCCAAGAACTCTTCCCGTCCATTAAAAGCTTATTGGCATGGTTGGTGGATTTCTCTCATTTGTTTTGGACTGTTGGATAGACCATCCATTTGCAGACCACTAATCAGGTATTAAAGACTGTCCAGTGGAGGTGATTTTTAACACATGGCCCTGCCACAACAGAACCCACCCAGATAAACGGTCCAAATCTTAGAATCACGGGCAATACCCTATTATTGCTGAGCTGAACAGAAAATGTGACCATCGCCCAATGCCTCTAAATCACTTTCATCACTCTTAATTAGAAGGAAATAAAAGCATAAAAAAGAGAATGAACTTTTTATTCCCAATTCACAGTAGAAAACTGAATTTTCTTTCTTTCTTTTTTTTTTTTTTTTTTCCTTTCAGAATCCAAGGGAACAGAATCATCTATCTAACTCACATCTGTGAAATCGGTTCCAACAATATTTATGTTGAAAACTCAGCTTTATAAGATTCACAAAGCAATTCCACATGAACTAAAACAAACACAAAATAATAATCTTTTTCATTGATCTTTCCTCGAGTACAGTTATAGCACAAAACCATGCATGGAGATGCGTGATTGAAGATTTCAAGAAGATGTTTGCCTGAATACATCTCAACATTCTGCAATTTGATATGTTGTAGGTTTAAAACATTGGAATTGTTTTTTTTTTTTTCAATGGCCCAAACCATCTATACGATTGGACACCTCACGGATTGGGAAATGCCCAAAAATTTATCAGATTTAATATTTCAACCCTTTGATTGTACAAAGCATATGGTGACCATCCATTTTCCAATCAAAAGAGCCAGATTTCAAATGGTTGAAAAATCCAATTTGAGAGATTTCATTTGTTATCCATCCACTGTAAAAGTTGAGAATCATTGCGGTTTGGATCTTCCGAAGACGATCTATATTCCCGACCTATCACATCCCAATATGTCCGACTGTATTCGAGAAAACCTCTTTCCAGAAACCCAAATTGCAGGAATGTTCTTGGAGGGCCCTGCCTGAATAACTGCCTGGATGTCGCATGAGAAGTTGGACGTTGGCACGTCTGCGAATTGCCAATTCGAGATATCCTCGAGCAAATAATGCATAATTTTTCTACATACATACATACATGGAGGAGATGGAAATGAGAAGCAAGAGACTGGTGGAGATTATTTTGATGCTGCTGCTGCTGCTGCTGCTGTTGCTGCTGATGGTGATGATGTTGTTGTTGTTGGTGATGGTGATGGTGATGATGATGTTGTGAATGGTCTTGATTTGTTATAGATGGTGATGAGATCTGATTGGGGACATTGGGCATCACCATCCAGTTCCCACCTGAGTAGGGGTGCTCCATTCGCACCACACCGGCGCTTTCTAAGCGTCCCCCAGTTTTTTTCAGCAGGTTTTCCGTGTTTCTGCTAACTTGCGCGGGGTGAGTATGATTACGCGGAGTGCAGGTATCGGAGATCAGAAAGACGAGCAAAAGGATGAGACGTGGAGAAGATTTGGAGGATGCCCGAGCAGACGATTTTATACGCGGGTTATCATTTTTAATAAATAGGCCACGCTTCAGTAGACACGATTCTGGACTCGGTGGCATCGAAACTTGAGGGTCCATGTGCTCGGGAGTCCGAGCATATCTCTGCAGCCATGAGCAAACGCCCGGAAAAAGTGTTGGCACGGGCTCGGTTGAGCCAGATAAATTCGTTGGGCCCGGCCCCCCAGTGGGAGCATATTAAGTTAAACATTGGATCCACCAAGGTAGGTGGGTGTAAACGCTACACCTAAAACAAGGACACGTTACTCTTTGGGCTTCAACTTGACTTCAATAATTTGTCTCATATTGACTTGAAAAACTAAACAGATCAAATTGAGAGCATATTCGGCACGTGCTGGAGAAAACCAATAGACCTGATTGACATCGAGTAACACCAAATCTAATTGTGATTCAGTCATAGCCGAGCTTCCAAACTCCAAAACCCCTAAAACTCTTTGTATTTCGCAACTGATATGCAAAAATGGATAAAATGAATCTTCTTTATTCATGGATCACTCTTTGTATCATATAGTTCTTCCAAATAGCGTTGTATTGAAGCGTGAGAGATCATGTGTTCAAAATCGAGAAAAAAAACAATTGTTCTTGTATACAAGATAGTCATAGTATTATTGGAGACAAATTTTGACCGATCGAGATGATTCATGATTCATTGGAAATGTAGTCAAATTGTATTCCTAACAAACTTAGATTTCTTCCGATCCAAATTATAATGAAGAAGATCCAGCCCGTTTATCAAAATCATGCATTGCCGAGTGACTAAAATCAGAAAAACTTTAGACACGCTTCAAACTAGTCAAACGGGATCTGATTGAAATGGTTTTAGTTGCAATGAAAAACTTACCAAGCAATGTTTCCAATGATCCTAATATCATCAAAAGCATACCATTGGTTAAATTACGAAAAACTGATTTCATATACTGAATTGACGTTCTTCGACACATCAAACGATGTTCGATCGAAGTGATTCTAGTATTGTTATAAAGTTTATTTAATTATATTTCAAATAATATAAAACTTACTGTAACACCCTGAAAATCGGGGGTTGAGTATAGGCCCAACTTCTGAGTTTTAACATATCACTTATGCAACATAGATAATGATGATTAAATGTTGTCCGTATTAGTGCATTAAACATGGATGAGATTAAGCTAAATCAACATATCATACTCCAAAGACGATTAGATTACGCAAGCGGAAGACTGTGATGAATATATAAAACACTTAAGTTGTTGTAAGTCTCCAAAGTGTGAACATAATACCAGGTTAAATAATTACATATATTGTTCCAAGATCTACAAAATAACAAGAGTGTAATGTCAACTATTCATATCCCCGTAGCCCCGATTCGCAACTCCAGGTCTATATAGACTTGCCAGAGAGTTGCATGTAGGAGAACTCCTCATCGCCATCATAGAAGACATGCTCCACCTTGTGGGCATCGTCATCACCTGAAACTAAAACAGAGTCTGGTTGGTGTTTTAAAATACCGTCCCATAACGTGGGAGTAAGTAATTAACTCAGTGGAGCTATAAGGCAGAGGTTAACATGTTATCAATTCAATCAAGCATAATGATAAAGCAATACAATCAAGCATCTCTAAGTGTAACGCCCTGGAAATCGGGGGTCGTGCATACACTCGACTCCCGAGTTTTCGAGTGTCACTTATCATTAATTTTATGATTTAATGATTAATCAAGTTTAATTGCGCATCTTAAAATTCCTTGGAACATGAAACACAACCACAACTAGTCTACTGAAATGAAAAGATCAATATAAATATATATGTACATGTCCAAAAGAATGAAGGGGTCGCACATGATGCCCTCCAACAAAATCGCAAAAGAATAGTAGGTCTCAAAAAGAATAGAACTGAGTCGTCTGCTCAACGATCCAACGGAACATCTACTAATCCAACAAGGTGCCGCCCATCAGCTGGAAGTAAGAGCACTCGTCTTCCTCCTCGAAACTCACATCGCCAGACTCCACGTAGTCTGTATCCCCTGCATTTACGAGCGGGTCTAGTTAGTGTTTTAAAACATCATCCCAGAGTAAGAGTGAGTGATCAACTCAGTGGGTGCTATTGGTCTCAAGTTATAACAGACATCAATTATAATATGAACTTAATGAAAAGCAGTCATTCATCAACACTTAGCAACTCTTATTTAAATGCATGCATGCGGAATGATATGATGCATGCCCTCGCCACAACGCTCCTTCAAGCGACTCCATCTAACGATCGCATATGACAGGACTCCCTCAGAGCGACCTCGACTTCCGAATCGTCATCCCATCTAATACGATGCAATGCGATCGTGTTAGCCGAATTATTAATTAAGTCCGGTCATCCAACAGGTTGGGGATTCTGATACACCCTACGCATCAATGCCCTAAGCTGGTTGTGAGGCTAAGACCCCCCAACGCTGAGGCCGAGACCTCGCGGTCCTTGATCCCGTCGGGTTCCTCATCCCCGACACCAAGCACATGAGGAGTGTCGAAAGGAAGAGATCGCTTACGGTCACTACAGGGAGGCGTGGTACCCCAACGTAGGCCGACAGCTCGAACATAGTGTCCCATTCCACCATGCCTGGCTCACGAGGTTGTGGACCAGTTTCAAGTGGATTATCAATGTGCTACAATGGTTGCAGGGTGGTCCAGGTTCCATACATATGTAAGCACACAAGATTAACAAACAGGGTTGATCAGTTAGTAGGATGGACCGCACGAGTCAGGCGAGCGTGAGACGAGTGACCTCGGGCACAAGGGTCCCATGTTGTCGAACTACAGCCGCCCGAACACACCAGCCCAAAACTCACGTGTTTAGCCTCGAAGCAGTCCTACCAATGAAGCCACCTTCGCTCTCCTCATGTTTCCTGACCAACCCAAGGGTATGAAGGGTGATTCATAGCATGCCAGCTACCAATGTATAATCTAGCATAAACCACATCATGTTCTTATACTTCTCAATATATCATTCAGATTCTCATAGCAAGCATGGTTAACAACATCACAAAACAATGCATGTGAGGCGTGTGTGTGTGGGTAAGGAAGTCATGCACTTCCTCCATCTCAAGCCATCATATGCACAAGGGTAATGAAAGCATACATACTATGAGGTAACAATATATGGGGAAAATCAATAAGGCATAAACAAGTATTCATCCATACATATAAGCATGCGAGAAGCAAAAGCAACATCATGGAGGCTAAGCATGCAAATCCATACGGTTTCAACAACATACATTCTTAGGGCTTTCTCTAGATTATTAAATCGTAACATCCAAGCAATCAAAATCATTAAGCTCGTACTAAAATTGGTGCTAGGCCACCTAAGAATAATAGTCCGCACCTTAGGATTCGTTGGAGACTTGAAAATGACCTAGGAAAGAGGGCTTTGGGGTCGGACGGCCGGAATCCCTAAAACAAACTCTTGCATGTGAGAAATTCAAGCCAATCTCTTCTCTATACATGGATTTCAAGAGGAAAATGTGAAGGATCTTACCTAGCCGTCCAACAGACTATTTATTGCAGTAGTGGTGGAGAGTTTCTCCTCTGGGGAGAGGTAGGGAGATGCAATATCGATTTTCCTTGGGCCCCACCTTGATTTAGGGTCCACCTTGCCCAACTTCACTCACTCTTTCTTCTCTTTTACTCTCTTGCTCTCCCCTCTGCTCTCTTGGTAGTTGTGGTAAGTGAGAGAGTTATGAGAGCTAGGGTTTATTTCATAGACTTGGGTCATTTGGCCCAAAGCTTCCACTAATTCCCAAAATAGCTTATGGGACACTATTTGATGTTGGGGCGGCCCTAACACCCTCCTCCCCCCGCCACCAAATTTGGCGTGTAGGTGCCCTATGGCCCGGTGAGGGGCCATGCAAAATTTGAGAACAAACGGATGAATGGACATGGGGTATGAGCATAGGATTCTGATCTTTAAGTGGCCCTGTGGGGCCCATTTCGATGATTGGAGTGTTTCTGGTGACCCTCTGGCCATGAAATCCACAGGGTAGGTGATACATGGCCCTATGAAGGGCCATGCAAATTTGAGAGTGATCGGATATGGGGTTTAATCTCACGGGTCCGATTTGCGATCAACGGTCACCGTTCCACGATCGGGTCTCAGATTTGGTGGACGGGAGTAGAAAAAATTATTAAACCGTCACTGCAAATTTGGAAGAAATCCAACGGCTGGAACGCCTGGTATCTCAACTTTATTTGCAAGTGCCAGATTTCAATCTAGCATTGGTGGGGTGCATTTGGTGAGTGCCAGATCCCAATTCTGGGTGTCCACTGGGTCGCAGTCCGTGATGGACCACAAGCCCAGTGAGATTTATGATTTTCTAAACTTTCGAATTTTTCTGACCATTCTCGGTCGCTGGGTTGCCCACACGGGCTGTTGTTAAGTGTAAACAGGCCATCTGGCTTAGCGGCCCGCACTTGGTCCCATCATAACTAGACTAGTCCACCCCAGTATAAACTAATATTAAGTGTTAATGGTCATTAAGTGATTTTATAAGTTAATTAAAAAGAAAATTTAAATTTTTTTTAAGAAATCCAAAACAGTGAAAATCCAGGATGTTACACTAAGTATTCTGGTTAATGCAAAATGATATAAATTAATGATGCATGCCCTCGTCTGCACTCCCTCTGCGGTCTTCCTTTTACGGTCGCGGCATGCATCCCTTCCTTTGTGCTCAACACTAACGCCAAAGGCACATGCAAATGCTGTGCATATACATGATTAGCCAAGTTCTTAATTAAACTTATTCATACAGCAAGTTTGAGAAGCTAAGGTACCTCACTTTATATCATTAACCCAAACAATGATCCATCTAGATTCGTCAATCCTAGTTCATCACATACGATAGGCAAGTTTAGGTCACTACCACTAACATCCTATCAACTGACAGTCTATTTTTGAAGGCTCGTCACCAACCCGACTAGGGACCACAGTCAAGCTGCGCTGGGGTAGGCCTATTTCATACTCGAGGTCACTCCACTAACGCCCTACCAACTGACAGTTTATTTTCGAAGGTTCGTCACCAACCCGATTGGGGACCACAGTCAGGCTGCGCCAGTGTAGGCCAACAGCTTGAATACAGTATCCCATATCACCGTATTCGGATCACGAGTTTGGGTTGCTCACTGGTCACTACGGGGAGGCTTGTCGCCCTAGCGTAGGCCGACAGCTCGACCACGGTGTCCCATACCACCATGCCCAGCTCATGAGTCTTAACGGATCGTGGTACCAAGGTTAAACGAGTCTTTACATTCGTAAGGGGTACCTTAGGTTCAAACAGTAGTGTCCATATATGGTAAACACACAGTAGGCCAATCGGGTTAATTGACAAGTTTGATTGGTACGAACGTTCGCTGAATTAGTTGACATGGTACCACTGTCGACAATCATCGTACGACTCGGATTCACCGAACTTATCCAATGTGGCGAGACTAGTTCGGCCACTTAACAAGGAATTGTTACCGATTGCCTGGACTATGTAGTAGTCCCAATCATATTCAAATGCAGCATATGGAGACATGTGATAATCATATAGGCATTTAACAAACAATCCAAGTACAATACTCATTTAAGCATTTTATTAAAAATATATATAGGGCACATGTTAACATACAAAGGCATTTCATCCATAAATCACGAAATAGGGCGATAGGTTACATGAGGGAAATCGTAACTGTAGGTAAGGCAATTGAGAATCCTATTTCAACACCCTTATTAAATACATCTCAACATGCATTTCCTCATTCAGGCATTTTATCAAACACTTAGACTACACATTTCAACGTGTATGTATTAAACTAGTTATAACATATATCCTAGCAAACCCTTTTATAAAGGAATTGCCATATACACAACAAGCATATCTTCATAGTTAATAATCATGGCAAGCACAAATCCAAATTCTATATTCATTCAGACATTTCTACAAGCACTTAGACTACACACTTCAACATACGTGACGTATGTTGGTTATAACAGGTGTTAGGGCAAATCCTTTCACCAAGGAGTTGTCACATGCATAACAACCATATATTCACGACTAGGGGTGTACATGGGTCGGTTTGGTCCGGTTCTGGGGTAAAACCGAAACCGAACCGTTCCTAACGGTTCTGGGATTTTCGGAACCGGAACCGAACTGTTAGCACACTAGAACCAAACCAGAACCGGACTGTGAAAACCAGTTCGGTTCCGGATAGGTTCCACGGTTCTGGCTTTTTAAAAAAATTTAACAAAAGAAGAAAAAAAGGTGAAAAAAAAATCCCCTACGGTCCCTTTGCAATTTTCTCAGTGTGGCCCACTCCACATTCAAATCGTCGATCTGTACCGTCCATTGTGTACAGAAGGGAGATTTAACCCTTGACAATGTGGCATTCTGAAACCATGAAGGCTGTTGTAGAATTATGACCGTTGAACATGAAATGGACGGCGAAGTAGATAAGCTCATGGGCCACGCTGATTTTCCTCCAAAACACTCTATTCCTGATGGTTTTTCGTCCTTAATCCCATGAACGGAGTAGATTTTCCAAAAGACTTCAGTAAGTGGGCCACCAAACATCACAGAGTCAACGTACGCCAACTCTGTTGAAAACAGAGCTTCCGTATTTTTGTTGTGGGCCACCATCATGCAGGGAGAGATGGATCTGAATTGTTCATCAGGTAAAGGGGGTAGAACCCATCAAAACCATGTTGAGCTTTCTTAGCCGTATACATCCTCGTGCTCTCTACAACGATCGAAAGAAGGCCGTCTGACTGCTTTTAAGGTTTGATTATTCAGGTGGGCCATATCATCAGATGATCAAAGCTCACCATTCACGATCTAAATTCCAAGAGGAAGACAATGGACAGTGTGGATCTGGGCCACGGTTCAACGGATCGGGTCGACGGTTCGATTAACGATTTGGTTCGGTTCTGCGTGCCCTTGAACCGAAACCGAACCGTATCCAATGATTCTGGAAATTTTGGAACCAGAACCGGAACCGGTGCTGTCTAGAACTGGACCAAACTGGACCGATCCAACGGTTCCGGTCCGGTTCCACGGTTTTACCGATTAAATGTGCACCCTTATTCACGACGAATAATCATGGCAAGTACGAATCCAAATTTCATACTCATTCAATCATATCAACAAACACATGAAATACACTATATTCAACATAGTTCATATATATATATGTATAAAGCGTAGGAAACATCGTATTTAAGCATGTGATAGCAATCAAGTCAATCATGAATCATTAACTGACATTGAAAGCCTTGAAAACCATAACTTAAACGTTTATAGTAAGCACCTTTTGTCGGTAGACTCGTAACAAACTCAGTTTAAACACTAAGTCCTCGCTTACGGCATAACGACAACCTATAGCATGAAATAGGTTAACTAATTCACTATGCACTCTATTTGAATCCCTAAAACAAATTAGGGTCAGGATTTCTTACCCGAAAATGGAATCAGAGTCACCGGTATAGCGATACCGTAGCGATGGTTTGACACATGGAGAGGTGGGATCGAATCCCAAGAGCAAACACCAACACACTCTCTCTTCTCCTCACTTTCTTCTTCACTTTTCTCTCTCTTCTCTCTCCTAGGGTTGTAAATTCGTATGGAATGGGAGAGAGAGGGTTTAAGGCCCTTATATAGGCCCATAACTGATGGGAATGGCCCTAGGGCCATGGTATACTTGGGTTATAGTCAAAGATTGTCCGTTTTGGTCTAACGGAGCTGATCTGGAGGCCCCTTTTCTGCATACGGACGGGAGTAAGTCCCCTGACATTGGATCTTAGTCAAGCTAGGTTTTCAGTCTGATCGGATTTACAGATCGACCGCGGGGGACCAGTTTCAGTTCAACGGTCATCGGTACTCGATCAGAGCCACAAGTACACTGACGTGTGTTGGAAATTTTTCCTGATCTGAGGGTATAGTTGGGTCAGATTCTGACGGTCTAAATCATTAAAATTGACCGGCAAGCGAACGACTCAATCCACTTAAGTCTGAGTTCATTTTTTAAAGATATTCGCGTTTCTCACACACTTCGCTCCGGGCTCAAGTTGTGTGTTTCGAGATATTATTTGGACTTGATTTCCGAGGTGGTTGTCAAGTCCAGTGAGGTGATTATAAAAGTATGGTTTCGTAGTTATCAGATTTTCGATGCGCGGTCCAGGTCCGATATAGAGTTTCAATGCGCTCCCGATAACAACTGGGATTAGAGATTGATCATAGGTTTCAGGGTAACGTAGCGTCAGCGATCCTACTGATTTCAGGTCTTGCAGTTTGTATTGAAAGTTGTCCAAGCTAATTCGACAAGTGATTTAGTTAAGCACTTAATTAATCTTCGTCTAATTTCAAAAGGATTTGGTCCTTAGTGATTTCTGTCTGAGGTGGTACTCGGGTCTTTGTACGGATTTTTCCGAGACGTTACACTTACAAAAAAATATAAGCATTTAAGCATTTGACAGGAAAAAAAAGGAATAATTATGTTTATATATACACATAATATGTATACATGTAATATATATATATATATATATATATATATATATATATATATATATATATATATATAAAAGTAATAATTGTCTTTTAACTTTTTTATGTAAATATAAATATATTTATATATATACTACTACTTTTAATCATTACTTATATATATTATAATATATATTTTTAAAACGTATATATGGTAGGTGCCCACAACACTACCCAGTGCATTGGGTCATTGGTAGCAGATGCAATGCCTATATAAGGCATTCGGGACACACATACATAAGGGGGCAGAGATTAAAACAAAGAGATGGAGAGACGGAGTGAAAGGAAATGAGAAAAAATAAATAGTAAAGAGAGAGATAAAAAATACAGAGAGAGTCTGAGTGTTGAAGTTTGCTTGAAGGTGCTATCCAAAGTGTCTTAAAGATTTTCAACATGCTGACATGTTGCCCAACACGTGAGATAAAAATGTCTATTAAAGGAATAAAAAAAAGTCAATTAAATGAATAAAAAAAGTCAAGAATTTGTTCATCTCTATTTTACTTGCATTCCATTCCACACATTTCAATTGCATCAATTATATCCACGTTTTTTTCTATCTTATCATGCATTATTTTCCACATTCCATTTTTTACTTTATTTGCCTGTCCTGAATTTTAAATCTTGTGAAGCAAGGATAGTTAGCATTTGTATTTTATTCATTGTATTTTACTTTATTTGCCTACCGGGGGCCACCTGGCTATATGATGTAAGGCTAAGTGACTTAAAAAAAAAAAAATTTGTCTGCCCAGCCCACATGGGTTATGCGAAGCAGGACTAAATATAAAATACCGAAATTCCATTAAATCTAAAAAAAAAAATTGTAAATCTCGTGAAGTAAATACCGCACAGTGTACAGATGGAAAATGTGTTTAAACCCTTCATTTTCAGTCATCGAGGGCCATTACTCATAATCTATGATCGCATACTAACTACGAGTCACCTGAGTTGTGAGATTTCCTGACTCCTAAGCGATTCTACGGTTCCTACCTGGCCATAGATTTTATACTTCATCCGATTACTGGCGACTATGAATCAAATGCATTTTTACACCACAGTTAATAGCACACATCATCCCATAGTAACAAAATCAATACGAAAGCCAACAAAGTAAGGGCATCGCCATGCTCACGCACGTGTTTGGGGAGAGGCATTCAAAGTGAGACCCTTGTCCGTGGGGCTACCATGATGTATATGACTACACACACGTAGTCATCCATACTGAAAGCTCATTTTACGACATGATCCAAAAAATGAAGCATATCTAGATCTTAGATGAAACATAATATAAAACAATAGTAATGATCATTAAAAACTTCATGTCGAATACAGAAGTTTTGAACCAAGTGGATGTGTGCGTGGTCTCTTCATCTTGATCTTTGTGACTGTATCAACAAGTTGGATGGCAGATAAACACTTTGCGCGGTCCCTGTGAAGTTTTTAATAGTAGGGATTCAATCACTACCAGGGGTGTACACGAACTGAGCTAGCTCGGTTAGCTTGCTCGACTCGACTCGAAAAAGCTCGATTCAACTCAGTTTGAAGCTGAGTTCGAGCCAAGTCGAGCTGATTTTTTGAGCTTGAAAATGAGGTTGAGCAGGCCCTAGCTTGACTCGACTCGAATCAAATCCAGCTTGAATCAAACTAGGATCGAACTAGTTCGGTGACTCGATTACTTTGCCATTGATGTTGCTCACCAACTGTTTGATAAAATGACTCAACAAATGTGGCTGGTGGCAAGGTGGCAAGGAAGGTTTGGCTGGTGGCAAGGAAGGTACGTACATAAAACAAATACATTTTTTCTTTGTTTATTTGTTTATTATTATTATTATTTTTTTTTGGGGTTTTTATGTTACTTAAAAGGTGTTTGAGAAAATACTTGCAAAACCATTGCCTCTGTTACAAACAGTGGAATTTTGAAGTTGCAGTTCAAGTGTTTGTAGAAATGCCTCAATGGCAAACTCGACTTGATCTTGGCTCGAACTCGGCCCGAGCTACTGACCGAACCAAGCCGAGCTGGCCACTCAGGCTCGAGGACCGAGCCGAGCTGAGTTCGAGCTGAGGCCAACTCGACTCGGTTCGACTCGATGTACACCCCTAATCACTACTGTTTCTTGTTATATGGTTCACACAAGATTTAGATATGTATCATACCCTAAAGTGAGCTTTTAAAATGTTTGGACAACGTGGATTTAAGGCATATACATCATTGGGAGCCCCACATTCAAGAGTCTCACCCACCCCAGTGGATGGGGCCTCACTCTTCCGCTCCAAGCTGGAGTGGATCAAAATTATATATATATATATATATATATATATATATATATATATATATATATATATTGTGTGTGTGTGTGTGAACGTTCCTAATCCATCCATTAATCAAGTGCATCATTCATATATCAAGTGAGTCCCACATATAAAAAATATATAGGTATTTAAAATTTTAAAACCAATGGATACATGCATGAAACTTTAACAGGGAGTACGACTGCTTTTTATTCAAAAATTGATTTAGGGGTTAATGAGATTTGGCTAGGGGTGCACACGGTTCGGATCCGGTTCCAAAAGGGATGAGAACTAAAGGTGGCCCCCTTCACATTAACGGTCCATATCGACAGCTGGCAGGACCAATTCATCTACATCCTTGGCCATTCGGTTCCAGTTTCAAAACCGAAACCGAACCGTGTGCACCCCTAGATTTGGCTCAGAACAAGATTGATTAGGGCAGGCCCAACACTTAAAATTCTAAGGCTCACAGACTGACATGGGCTTTGCATAGCAAGGCCAAGTCTGGGAGCCAAAAATATGTTAAACCTAGGCTAACTTGACCCAACCTCATCTAACCCAGAAGTTAATAATAATTTTATTTCTTACTTGAATTTTCTTAAATTATTTAATGATCGATTGAGCTACAGATGCACTAAGAGAAAATCATTTTAACAAAATGAAACCGACATTCAAGATGAATGAGTTGCCAAGGATTTGAATGACAATTGTAAATAATAACACATACTTGTATAAAGTTGGGTTGGGTTGGTCTAGCCCGCCAACGGGCTAAAATGACGTATCCACCACTGACCTGGAAATGAATCAGGCCATGCATGCAATGCCCAAACCCAGCCCACGGGCCATGCTAGCAAAGTGCTCCAAGCCTGGCTCATAGCCGGGTTGGAAGCCAATTGGCTGGTGTACCACACACCACTGACCTGGCTGGTGTGGTACGTGCGGAAGCCGAGCATTGACTCTCTTCCTGCTCAACGGTTCAAAGGACATCAAAGTTACATGGCCCCAAAGATTATGTATTTATTGTATAAACACCATTCATCCATTTGGCTAGATCAATCAAAGAATGAGACTAAAAATGAGTCATCTTTAAAGCTTAAGTGGACAACATGAAAAATAGCAGTGAGACAATGATTTTCACTATTGAAACATTCAAAGGGAACATGTAATGTTTATTTTCAATTCAATCTGTTCATAAGGTCACACATACCTGAATGAAGAGGAAAAATAAATATTTTATTAATCCAAAAATTCTATGACTACGGAAAGGTTTCAATGGTAGAAGTTCAATCCCCACTGCTTTTTAGAGTGTGGTCCAATCGATCTCTAGATTGTCTTACTTTTCTGTTCCAGCTATACTACAAGCTTGCCAAATGAACAAACAGCCTGGGTATAACACATACCTCGTGATGGGACTTATAGGACTCGGTGACGTCAACACACCAGCCATGGTACACCAGCAAATTCGCTTTCGGTTGGGTTAGGGCTGGCGTACCAAGATAAGTGTCGTTTTGAAGATGAGCGCCGGCGATCGTGGGAACGGTTCTACCCGAGCGCACAATGATGTATTTATTATATTCACATTGTTCATCCATTATTTTATACATTTTAGTGCATTGGACAAAAATTGAATCATATCCGGATCTTAAATAGACTACACCAAAAATTGTAGCGGGGATAATAATTTTTACCATTAGAAACTTTGTAGGGTTAACCATAACGTTTATTTTTCATCCAATCTGTTAATAAGGTTACAAACACATGTACGAAGAGGAAAAACAAATTTAATATTGATCTGAAAATTCGGCGACTCCAAAAGGATTTCAATGGGAGACGTTCAATCCCCCACTGCTTTTTGCAGTGTGATCCAATTGATAATTAAATCTGTCTTATTTTTTGGCTCAAGCCTTAAAGTGAGCTCGCCAAATGGACGGACGGTTTGGATATAACACATACGCCATTATGGGACTCACAGAACTTGCTGACGTCAATACACCAGCTATATAGCTGGTGTGTGGTACACTAGCCAATCCGCTTCCTGGGTCAGGGGGCAAATAAACCATTCAAGGTAGATATCAGTAGATGGACGGCTCTGATTGATGCCTCACCCTACCATGTACGGCGGAGAGACGGCCTGCACATCATTTCGGTTATTCCAGTTCTACCGCATCATCTCGTAGAAATACCTCTGAAAACTCTCGCGAGACACCCTTATTAAAAAGACGGATATTTTTGCAGCTCATACAATAAAAAAGCCGGCCCTGTTCTTCTTTACTTTCGAAGGCAGGCCAGCAATCACTGCTTTATCTTTAATCTCTTTTACCAATATTTTTTATATTTATTTTTCATATTCGTTTCCGTAATCACGGACTATTGCTTGAGTAGTTTCTGCCTGCCACCTGTTTGCGTAAATGCGTCTTTAAGGTAGTTTGTTCTTTGGTTCTAAGAGTGACGGTTACTTCATATATGCTCTATAACTGTTGTTGTGTTTGCGAAGTTCATTACTGCGATGTGCTCGTACGTATGCCTCTCACAAGACTTATATGCTCTATATCTGTTTTTTGTATTTGCGAAGTTCATTACTGCGATGTGCACATACATATGCCTCTCACAAGCGCTGTTCTTTGTTCTTTTGGGTTTGCTAGGCAGCTGGGCCCTGCACCATAAGAGCACCTCCGCTACTGTTTGTGAGCCATTTGCCTCTAATCTGAACCGCCCAACTAGTGAGACCCGCTTGATAAACGTTGCTGTGTTTGGCAAGTTCATGCTTGCATTGTGTTCGTAGGAATGCCTCCCACAAAAGCTATTCTCTGGGTTTTGCTAGGGTGCCGGGCACTTCACCCTAAGGGCACCTCCACTGCTATATGTGAAGTATGTACCTCACATCTGAACCGCCCAAATTGTGAGAACCACTGTTGATGGCTGTTAACCAAAAATCAGATTGTAAGTAGGATCCTAACTAGTGGATTGGTGGACATCTAATGGACGGTGAAAATGACAAGCGGTAAGCAGTGCAAATTCAATGAGCATATGTCCATTAGTCTGAGGCCTGGCTCATCAATCTGATTTTCAGGATACGACCCAGTGGGTCCCCTATTTGGGCGGTTCTGATTTGAGGCACATGCCAAGTGTATGCTGGGGAGACACCCAGGTGCTGTGTATGCTAGGGGAGACTCAGGCCAAGCAGCCTAGCCAATGCCTCTTTTTGACACAGAATGTCTTGTACCCCAAGAGGGAACTACGGTGGCTCGGTCTGCTTTTTTTTTTTTTTTTCAAAAGTAACTGAATTCAAAAGCTCGGTCTGCTTTTTTCAAAAGGCTCGGTGGCTCGGTCTGCTTTGGGCTGGGTTCATATTGAGCCTCGAGGGATGTGGGCCGAGCCTTTGTCAGTCTACAGCATAGTTCTAAAGATCAGTGAGCTAACTTGAAACTCTGCTGAGTCAACTTGATTCGGTGGGATTTTGAGCCGAGTCTCATGGAAACTTACTGAGTATTCTGACTCGGTTGGGTCTCAACAAGACTCGTTGAGTCGGTCAACAACTCGGCCGACTTGTTACAACTCGGCATGACTCGACCGAGTCACTAGCCCAATCAGCTCGGTTTTGTTATAAAAACTAACAATTGCTTTGTGAAGGATTCGAAGAGTGAACCTCATCTGTAAAAGAGAGGTGCGAGTGCGACCACTTCACTACCATTGGAAGTAGTGTATTGTTTTGATATTTTAATTATTTGAACGGTTTTCAACAGTTTTAAATGCATTTAATAATAAAAATTCCATTACTGCAATGTTTAGTCGAGTCAATTAAAAACTCGACCAAGTCTTCGAGCTGACCCGACCCGACCCAGCTAAACATGGACTCGAGTCGAGTTTTCGAGTTTTTGGAACTATGGTTGATAGATCCCATAGGCTGCCCAGCTTGGCCTTACCCTTTTAACCTTATCTTTAGGCATGGAGTAGTGGGATTGGGTCGAGGGAGTTTGAGAATCTAGATACAACCTGTTTAATTATGGGGTCTAGGTGTCAGCCCTGAACCTTACCACTGATATATGAGCTGGGTCGAAATAGGTTTAGCTTGGGTTTGTATCGATGATCCACACCTGGCCCATTTGCCCATGCGTCCTATCTGAGTTGGGTTTGCCTAATGTCGTCCCCACTCAATATAGACTTCCCATTAAGCACCCTACCACATGTTTTCTTTACGTAGATGTTTAGGTTTTTGTTAATAACCTTAATTTCCTTAAAGGAATTTAATGAGCAGGGTGCATTTTTGGGGGTCCAAATAACCAATTTCAAGGGAAATGCTCCAGTGCTCTCAGAGCACCATAAGTTATAGTCCTCCTAGTTGCATCGGTTCACTTGGACCGTCCGTTCAATCGATTTGAACTATCCATTAGGTCCAAATATATTTTGTAGGCTACTGTAGAAAATTATACCGATTGGATGATCCAATCCATCTTTGACTTGGCCTTATTTTCTATAGCCATCCATTTTTGAAGCCATGGATGGGATGGTTACCATTGCCTAACAAAAGCGTTTCTTTAGTATCATAAGCAATCCATGATAGGAAGCATCTCAAAAAAGTAAAAAAAAAGAAAAGAAAAGAAAAAGAAGAAACAATCCATGATAGGCCCCAATAAATGGATGGATCAAATTGTTGATTGAACATATTTTTGCATGAATTATCTTGACTGTGCACATTAAAGTCCATTCATCAAATGGTTCATATTTTTAGATTGGCAAGATGTTTGCTGGTGGCCAATGAAAGGTGCTTTGACCTAATGAGCAAGTTCGATCAATTATTGGACTGTCCAAGTGTCCCAATGCAACTAGGAGCACCATAACTTACAGTGCTTAGCATTTCTCTGATTTCAAAGTTGGGTCCAAGGTGTGTTCTAGTCAGGTTGACTTCAAGTGGTTTAGACTCAACTAGTTTACTAATTAGGGCAGTTTTCGGATGCAGATCCAACTTGAGACGTCCAAACTCATATCAATGCCTGTTTATCATTGTGTTGGTTCCAATAACTTTTGGGTTGATCCGACCAACCTACTTATCTTTCTAGGTTCTTGGTTATTAGGCAGGGTGAGAATTTTGTAGTTAAAGTTTCTTCTTAGTCACCTACTTGCCTTTATGGGTTCTTGGTTATCAGGCCGGGTGAGAATTTTCTAGGCAAAGTTTCTTCTTCTTCACCTACTTATCTTTCTGGGTTCTTGGTTATCAGGCTAGGCAAGAAAATTTCTAGTTAGGGCCTGTTTGGATTCATGGAAAGTATGAGAAATGAAAGTGTTTCCCATGAAACTCACTTTCTATTGTTTGGTAAGCCTTATGGGAAATTGTGGGAAATACCATTTCCCGCTTTCTATCTTTGTAGGAAAATAAATCCCACCTCCACCCCTAAGAAATGCATTTTCCCATGGTGAAAGGAAAATGAGTTTCTCAAGGGTTAAAGCCCAAATGTGCTACTATCCATATTCAATCACCTCACATGTGCCACATGTGCCAAATGAGACATTGTCAATCTTCTGTCATACCCCACACTTGCCACTATGCCACATGTGCCACCATCCATCTTATCTTATGCTACACACGTTTTAAGAGCCCCCAATGTGCTAATTTGCCACATTTGTTACCATCAATCTTCTGTTGCGGCCCACATGTGATATTGTGCCACATGTACCACTGTTCATCTTACTTGTGCTCCACATGTGCAAAGCACCCCACATGCACGAATGTGCCACACGTGCCATTGTCCATATTCAATTATCCAAATATGCCTTATGCCAATTGTGCCATTGTGCACAAGTGTCATCATCTAGCCTTAGTACCCACCCACATTTCAAATGTGCCAATGCATGTCTTGTGCCACCGTACGACTTCAAACACCTCATATGTACCACACGTGCCATAATTTAGCTTCAAGTGCCCACTTATGCCGTGTATGCCACATGCCACTATCCATCTCTAAGCATCCCACATGCGCCACATGTGCCATATTTGCTAATCTAGCACATGCTAGTGACTACCTAAAATCTTTTAAAGAAAAGTTTTTCTTTTGCCTAACAACAAACTTGAAAATAGATTCTAAATTTCTACGAAAATTTTGTTAAAAAACAAACAACGAAAACAATATTGTCATCCCCTTTCCCACAATTTCTTGGAAATAAGGTTTCCTAAGAAACACTATATCCTTTCTCATGCTTCTCATGAATCCAAACATGCCCGTAAGGTTTCATCATCATCGTCATCATCATCTTCGTTCAAAAATCATCATCATCATCGTCATTCAAAAATCATCATCATCATCATTATCATCACCATCACATCTTCTTCTTCTTCTTCTCTTCCGCCACATTTCTTTTTCTTTATCTTCTTTAGTGATGATATATCTGGGTTCTCTTCCGCCATATTTCTTTATCTTTGTCTTTGTTAGTGATGATATATCTAGTGACCTTTAAAATTTGAAATTTCCGAACGCTACTTTTCTTCACCAAGGACCATCATTGATTTGTTGATCTCAATATCGTACTTCTCCTATCTACGACCATTCCTCTTATTTGCCAAGTTGGTCGAGGAGTTGGTGCCACCATCTTCAAAAAATACGTCCTTCTCCTATCTACATGTTCAAACTACTCTAATGCTGTTTGTCAGAAAATTTTCCAGTCAAATGTCATACATATGAAAATCTTTTGTAGTTAGAGACAGGATGATAGATAAGATCCACACCCTTAAGGCACTCTAAATCACTCTAATTTGTTTCAAGGCTTGCATTTCTTCTTAGTTGATCTCATCTGGGCAAGTGCCAAGGGATGCCAATGCCTAGTGAACATGTTGGCAAAGGAAGGTGTCACTGGATCTGTGTTTTTTTAATGTATTTTTTATATCAGGAGGCAATATTCATTGTCTAGATGGATAGTTGCATTTGCTTCCTCATTCTACAAAAGTTTCTGCTAATGATAAAAAAGAAACTAATCTGCCTCATACCGAATATGAACCACAACTAAATCCTTCTAAATGAAAGTGTAACTTTTATTGTTGCTGCTGGCATCAATCTGAGCACCAGTGGAAGAGCTTATGGGGATGCTATGTCATAATTTGCAGCAGCCAAGTGTGGATAAAAAAAAAGGCAAACATCAAGCTCAAAAAGCCAATTTCTAGTATACATTGTTTGTGACCTAAGAGGATGTTTTCATTTTGTAAATTGACCCCCACTTGAAATTTGAAAGCTGACGAACCCTTCCTGTTTTGTTGCAGCCTGAGCAAAAGCAAAGTCCGAAGACATTTTGCAACATCTTCAGAACCAAATAAACTGGCCACTCACAAGATCTTCTTTTTCAGCCGAGCCCCAGTGAATTCTAGCATACCTTGTCCCTAACAGCAAGCCAAATAAAAGGACAAAACCAGGATCCAAGAAATCAAGCATCTTTCATGGCATTGTCATCTCGAATCACCAGAAAAATCAGAGCTCTCTCGTCCTACATTGGAATTAGACCCCTTTCTATCTCTACCCATCCACAGCCATCTGAAGAAGTAACAGGAGAACCTCGGTTCCTTCTCCACAGCTCCCCCGAACCCAAACTATCTGATCATTCTCCCACCCTTCTTTTCCCCAAAACTCGCATATCCACCCTCTCCAATGGCATTCGTGTTGTCACCCAATCGTCCCCAACATCCGCTGTGCAAACAGCCTCTGTTGGTGTTTGGATTGATGCTGGCAGTCGCTTTGAGACCCCGCAGACCAATGGCACTGCCCACTTCCTTGAGCACATGATCTTCAAGGGCACTCGTCGCCGCTCTGCCCGTGCCCTTGAGGAGGAGATTGAGAACATGGGTGCGCGCCTCAATGCGTACACTTCTCGTGAACAAACTACCTTCTATGCCAATGTCCTTTGTAACGATGTCCCCATTGCTGTTGACATCCTTGCTGACATTTTGCAAAATTCACGGTTCTCTGAAAATGCTATTAGGCGTGAACGTGGCGTCATCCTCCGAGAGATGGAAGAGGTACGCCCTCATTTCTCCTTTTCTTTCTCCCTTTCTTTTTCAAAAGTTATCTTCTTTCCTTTTCATAGGTTCATAAGTTCATCAATTAGACAGGTGCAAGGGCAGGCCGAAGAAGTCATCTTCGATCACTTGCATTCAGCAGCCTTCCGAAATAATCCGCTGGGGAACACAATCTTAGGGCCACAAGAAAACATCCAGATGATCTCAAAGATGGATTTATATCAATACATTTCCACACATTATACTGGACCTAGAATGGTAAGTCAAATATTTGAAACTCCAACTGTTTCCTTGATGTCTTTAAAATTAAAAAAATGCTATTTAACCATTAAAGTATTAAATATATTTCGAATCAGGTTGTATCTGCTGCTGGTGCGGTTAAACATGAAGAAATTGTTAATCAAGTTACTCGACAGTTCAAACAGCTTTCTACAGATCCAACTACTGCCGCTCAGCTCGTTGATAGAAACCCAGCTATATTCACTGGTTCGGAGGTCATATTTTATTTACTTTCTTTTGTTTTTATTCTTCTGTTTGTCTGATATCAGGATTATCTCTTCCTGTGTTATCATTAATTTTCGTATAATTCCATCAAATTGATATTGGATTTCGATGTTTGTAGGTTCGAGTGGTGAACAATGACTCGCCTATTGCCCATCTTGCAATAGCTTTCAAGGGATCTGGATGGGCTGATCCGAACTCTATCCCTGTGATGGTGTTGCAAAGCCTGTTGGGGTCTTGGAACAAAAGTGTCGGTGTAGGCAATTATTCAGGGTGAGCTTTTACTTCGTTTGGGTGACTGCTTATCCTGTGGAGAATCACAAACGCATTTCTCGACTGCTACATGTTTTAGATGGTTTAGGCACTTTAGGTGTTGTTGGCATTCTGCACATTCTTGGTAGGTTTCTTCTTGGGTCTATAGTTTAGCAAGTAGGGGTGTTAAGCTGCATTGCTTCTATACGTGGGATGCAAGCCCATTATAAGAGTGCAGGGTTGTTGTCCTCATCCCCATTTTATTATCTATAAATCACTGTTCTGTTAAAATATGAATCCCACATGCTTTTGGTTATTTGGTATTTCAGTTATGCCATCCTACAATTTTGACTGATGTTGTCCTTGAAAATGATCAGGTCAGAGCTTGCCCGTAGAGTCAGCACGGATGACTTGGCTGAGAGTATAATGGCTTTCAATACAAACTATCGTGATACGGGATTATTTGGCATCTATTCCACTGCCATGGTATTGCCCTTGCATGGTTTGGTCAGAATTAATCTGTAGAAGGGTCTCTTTATCCACATGCAAACCTATAGACTATGGCATATGAAAGAGACCACCTGCCATTTGCCTCTGTTGGGTGCTAAGTTTAGGTGATATGGACATCTTATAGGTAGGCATATGGATAAAGTCTTCGCTTGATCTTCAGCTGACCAAAATAAAAGAGATGAAAAAAATTCCTCGCTTTCATGCTACCTGCACAAACCATTTTCTTTTATATATGTACTATTTTGCCTGCTAAACATCTCTTAATTCATGGACTTAAAGGTTCTTGTACAATTTATTTATAGTAAATTGTTACTCTCCTTTATTTTGCCTCTCATACCAAAACAATGTTGGATGCAGCCTGATTGCTTGCCCAGTTTGTCACTGGCAATAATGCAAGAGTTTAGGAGGATGGCACATCAAATTTCAGAAGCAGATGTGATGCGTGCTCGAAATCAGGTATGCAGTAAAACATTTCGAATGCATTGGAGAAGTTATATTCTTTTTGGTTCTATGTCAGTTGTGTATTTTGACTGTATTACATCGTCATCATGGGTTCTGGCTTTCAAGATCACCTCGTCAAGTCGGAATGATTATCGGGCTGTAACGCTGATTATAGAGAAAGTCTCACTCAGTTCTTTGTCGGCATTCATGTTTCAGGAGTTTTAGATATGGGTGGTTCAGTCCTATATATTTGTTTTCCCTATTCTTTTATCCACTTTTATGAGAAAAGTGAAGTCTCCTGCTAACCTTATAAATTCCAAGAGAGAATTTATTGGTTCAACTTTTATGTTCTTATGATCAGCTCGATGCCATCTCATTATTGCCATTTCATATTGTTAAAAACTTCATTAAGCAAGTGTTACAAAAATCATTAAGCTATAGTTTTATTGACGTAGGACCGATGTATGAACCAAATAACATGTGAGATCAAATAGCAGGATTAAGACAATTAACAAATAAATACAAGTATTGCTATAATCATCACGAATCCCATGAAAACCAAAAGAACATCATGCATGATCCTAGGCGAAGTTACCAACATCATCACACAAGATCATTAAATAAAGCGAAACTAGGATCTAATGGATATAGGAACATCCAATTAGCATATGATATAATCTATTTCAAAGTAGAAGACCTAATACAACCTAGGGTAAAAATTAGGGCTTGGGTAATTTGGGAAAGTAGGAAAATTAGGGATTTTAGGTTTAGGGTTAGGGTTTTGGGAATGGAAGAAGGGGTTTTAATATAAGGATAATGGAAAACCAAAAGGGGCAAGGTGTGGCCGTACGACCAACTCAAAGGATTCACATGTGTGGCCGTACAGTCACACGTGGGGTGTGGTATGGACGGGTTAGGTCGGTTAGGGTTTGAGATTGTGGATAGGTAAAGGAAAGATGGGTTTCTGAAAGGATGAAGGCTTAAGACGAGAGAATTCGAAGAAAATACCTTGATGGAGGAGAAGAGAGAAGATGGTGTGGGGATAAGATGAAAATTAGCCTCGCACCAATCTCCCTTCCAAATCGCATGAAAATGGAAGAAGAAAGTAAGAGCTTTTCTCTCTCTATCTCTCTCTCTCTCTCTCTAAAAATTATTAAAAAAACAAAAACTACAAATCCAATGAGGGAGAGGGTCACATGCCCACCCTCTCTAATAGCTTCAAGAAAGTTCAAAAATTACAATAAACACCCCGTTTTGTGAATTTTGATGAAAATAGCTATAGCCTAACTAAAATCAACTAAAAGCACTCATACTAGTGTCCAAACATAATATAGACAAAACTAAATCCTATAAACTGATAAAAGTTGAGAAAAACTAGTGTGGACGATCCACGATCAATAGCTCGATTATGTGATCCAACGGCTCGATCGTTACGTCCCTCCGATCCAATGGTCAAGATCACTCTACAAAGCAACCCATGTGCATCTTCCTAGTGTGGGGTCTTCTAGATGCTCGCACATGCACATGGGGTCTTCAGCACGATTACGGATACTCGCCTAGCCACAGGGAAATCGATGTGGCCTGCCTCCTCATCTGATACGTATGGAAGGGCGTATGTGAAGTGATGTCCTCATCATTTATATTTTTGGGCAATTAGCCTGAGAGCTTCTGTTGGCCATTAAAGACCATGAAAGGCTTCGGTAAATGCCATTTCTTCCCTATTTAACATTAAATTCTTCAACCCTAAGTATAGTACAAGTCATATTCAGAATCTAGAAACTTATATTCCAGTCATTTCAACCCTTCATATTCCTTGAAGGGGGAGAATCTGTCCTTTTCATTCTGAACTTTGCATCAGTTGTTTCCTTGCCCCAGCATTTGTATAGGATCCATTACTTGCAAGGATGCCAAGGATTATCTTTGTTGGCAAAATCAGTGGTCATGCCACGTGCACGCACACAAGTATGCAGCTCTGCACATGCACGAAAGCACGAACACCCACACCCAAACACACATGCAGACATGCATTCTCACAGATGCATGCAGTCACGCATTCTCACAGACGCATGCAGTTACGCACAGATGCACACACACATACACACGCAGAGCCACACACATGCAGTCACACAGATGCACACACGTACAACCACATGCATGCTCTGATGAATACCCACACACCCCCACACACACAAATACGCACACACACCTGCAGCCACACACGCACACCCATGCACCACCCATGTGCACCTGTGCACACTCACGCACAATTTATGAACGCGCGGACACAGGCTTGTATGCCTGCACAAATCTCAAAATATTAAAGAAAGACGCACAAACATGCACATTTGTTCAATCTCAAAGATTCAAGAAAGACACATAATTGTTAGATTTTAGATCTCGACTTTTACGCTTTGCTTCGGACCTCAGGTTTACCGCCATATCATGGTTGTCGGGCCTTAACATTCTTGATGTTTGTGGTGGTGTGGAAAACCAAAAGGGCTTTGGGCGAGCTTCTGTTTTCAACTTTCTCAGTCACAACTCACAAAAAATATGAGAAAGGGAAGACCCCATTCCTCTGTCTACTGTGATTTGGATGTAGGGCATTCTTTCCACCTTCGATATTGGGAACACCCAGAAGTACCCTCGCAAATTGGAGAGGATCCTCTTTTGATCATTACTAGGACAGATTGTTTGCTCTCTCATTTCTGTTGATTGTTACTTGTATCTAATTAGAATTTTCCTTTACTCGCGGACATGGAAATCTGAAATTTTAATGGTGAAAGGCTGTTGCCTGCATTATTTCAGTTGGGATCTCTGCATTTCTCAGTGTTTCCACCCTTTCTTCTGTTTGATTGTAACTTAACTGACAAGGTTATGCACTACTTTCTTAAAAATCATTTCCTGTATAGTTGAAATCTGCGCTTCTGCTTCATATTGATGGAACCAGTGCTGTTGCCGAAAACAATGGACGACAGGTAAACTGTGAAATTATTGAAGTACTTCACTTTTGATTTTTTCCAGATTCATTCCCCATCATGTAACTTGTAAGTTTGGAAAATCTGTGTCTGAGCATATGTAACTTGTAAATTAGAAGGTTTGCTGTCTTTCTTTTCAAGCGCTAAGTTTGCAATCTCTGGCTGTACTACATAACAAGATACCTGTCACTCGTTTCCAGATGCTGACTTATGGGAGGATAGTCCCATTCTTAGAGTTGTTTGCACGTATAGATGCTGTTGATGCAGCTACAATTAAGGAGACGGCAAAGGAGTTCATAATAAATAAGTCAAGGACTTTTGAGAATGCATTTCCTTCCTTTTTTTCTTTCTTGAATTGGCAAAACACTCATAGCAAGGTCAAAAGTTTATGATCTTAATCACCCTCAAAAAGGAAAAAAAAAATGTAAGAAAGAATATGATCTCCATCTTTCAAGTATTAATCGGAGGCCTGTGTAAAATCAACTTGCTGGTTCATCCTCATCCTACGTCAGTCTGCACCAAACTTTATGGATTGATTTGTGTTGCGCAACACGCCAACAACGCAGTGAGCCTAGATCCAATCTCAGGCCTCACCCACAAACGATTAACAGGAAGAAATATAAACTAAAAATAGATCAAAGCAATCCAAAACAAACCACAAAACAAGATATACGTGGAAAAACTCCAACAAGGGTAAAAAACCACGGATGCAAACTTCCACTATGAAGAATAACGAAGATTACAAGACTACTAACCTCTCCCTTGGAGAAACAGAGAAAAACCCTTTGCCCACACTTTAGAATAACACCCCAATATTCACCTTAACCCTAGAAAAGCCCTAAGGACTCCTATTTATAGTTTAGGCAACTTCCCTTTCGCACACTTGCGAAAGGCGACACCAAAATCCGCAGTTTGTATCAAATTCGGAAACCAATCTGCATAACCTACGACTGGTCGAGTAGACTGTACAACCGGTCGAGCAGACCTCACGACCGTCGAGCACCTCGGAACAAAAAAACCGTATGCTCGCTGGACTTTGAATCGTGCTAGTCCACGACTGGTCACGACCGGTCGAGCAGGGGCCACGACCGGTCGTGCGCGGCCCCAGATGTGGTTCCACTTCTCAACAATCTTCCACTTGGAGACACATCGCCATAAACCTTTGTCTTCTTCATCCGGAGTGCACCTCCTCCCCGTTTTCGAGTCTGAAGACCAATCAAAGCTGAACAGAACTTCAGCTTCTCCCGTGTGACCGCCTTGGTCAGCGTATCTGCAGAATTCTCACTTGTATGAATCTTCTCCAGAGCAATCGATCCATCTTCCAGTAACGAATGTATGAAGTAATATCTGATGACAATATGCTTGGTCCTTGAATGAAATGCTGAATTCTTAGCCAAGTGTATTGTACTCTGATTGTCATTGTACAGCTTACAATCTGCTTGCTTCTTACCCAACTCCTCCATAAAACCTTGTATCCACACCATCTTCTTGCACGCTTCTGTAGCTGGAACATATTCTGCTTCCGTCGTACTGATAGATACTATCTTCTGCAACTGAGAGACCCAACTGACTGCAACACTACCCAGAGTAAAGACATAACCTGTTAACAACTTCTCAATGTTCCTTTCCGGGGTCGTTCATGAACCTGTTAACAACTCCCATTGCTTGAGCAATGTCTGGTCTCGTACTTACCATAATATAAATGAGACTCCCTATAGCTGACGCGTATGGGACTTTAGCCATGTAGTCCCGTTCCTCCTGCGTCTTTGCACCTTGCTCCTTAGATAGCTTGAAGTGGTTGGCTAATGGAGTGCTAACCGGCTTAACACCTCCCGTATTGAATCGATCAAGTACCTTGGCTATGTAATCCGCCTGTGACAAAACCAGTTTCTTGTTTTCCCTGTCACGCTTTATCCTCATACCTAGGATTTGTTTTGCAGCTCCCAAATCCTTTATGTCAAATTCTCTAGACAGTTGTCTTTTGAGATCTGAGATGTCCTTTATGCTTGAACCAGCCACAAGCATGTCATCGACGTAAAAAAGAAGGATGATGTATGATGTATCAAACTTCTTCAAATAACAGCAGTGGTCAGCATGACATTTCCTGTAACCGTTTCCCGACATGAAACTGTCGAACTTCTTGTACCACTGCCTCGGGGCCTGCTTCAGGCCATATAGACTCTTCTTCAGTCTGCACACCTTGTTCTTCTTTCCTAGTGCCACATATCCTGTCGGCTGATGCATATATATCTCTTCTTCAAGATCCCCATGAAGAAAGGCTGTCTTAACATCTAGCTGCTCTAGATGTAAGTCCTCTGTAGCCACTATACTCAAGACCATGCGAATCGTAGACATCTTCACTACAGGTGAAAATATTTTAGTGAAATCGATACTTACTTTTTGTTGAAACCCTTTCACAACCAATCTGACCTTGTATCGTTTCGAACCATCGTGCTCCTCCTTCAGTCTGTAAACCCACTTGTTATGAAGAGCTTTCTTACCCTTGGGTAGAGTGACTAGCTCCTATGTACGATTAGACTCAAGAGAGTCCATCTCCTCATCTATGGCTTGCTCCCACTTAACCCGTGTATCTGATTGTATCTGTCAGTAGTAGATAATGTAAGAAGGGTGAGTATCGGATCGTGGGTCTCCTATCCCGAGTAGACCTCCTCACAACCGGTGTATGCGGGTCTGCCTCATAATGCTCCTGTGCATGATCATCCTGTGGCGCTGTAACACCCGTGTCCGGTAACTCTTCCATCTCTACGAATTCTCTCGTTGGCCTTATTTTCTGTCACAGTCCTTATGCATCATTTTTTCATTAAAGACCACGTCCTTACTTCTGATGATTTTCTTATTTTCTGCATCCCAAAACCTGTAGCTAAAATCATGTTGCCCGTAGCCTATAAACGTGCACCTCCTGGACTTTGCATTCAGCTTGTTTCTGTGCTCTGCATCAATGTGAACATATGAAGTGCAACCGAACACTCTGAGATGTGCAAGGTTCACTTCTTTCCCCGGTCTACGTTTCTTCTGGTAGCCCACCATCCAATGGTGCTGAGGGACTTCTATTGATGAGATATGCGGCAGTATTCACAGCATCTGCCCAAAACGTCTTGGACAAACTTGTATGTAATCTCATGCTCCTGGCGCGCTTAAGGATGGTCCTGTTAATGCGCTCAGCCATACCATTCTGCTGTGGTGTCCCTGGAATCGTTTTATGATGTTTGATTCCATTTGCTGCACAATACTCCTCAAACCTCTTATCACAGTACTCTCCTCCATTATCAGATCTGAGACATTTTACTGTTTTACCTGTTTCGTTTTCTACCATAACTTTCCACTTCTTAAATACATCAAATACATCAGATTTATGCTTTAAGAAATAGACCCACAGTTTTCTACTAGCATCATCAATAAAAGTAATAAAATAACATGAGCCACCAAGAGATAATACCTGTGCCGGTCCTCACACGTCAGTGTGTACAAGCTCCAACAGATGTGTCTTTGGAGCACGTCCCGACTTCTTAAGCTTACCCTCTTATGCTTGCCATACACGTAGTCCTCGCAAAATTCCAAGTCAATAGACTTCAGCCCTTGTAGCTTCCCTTTTGACAATAACACTTTCATTCCTTTCTTACTCATATGTCCTAACCTCTAATGCCATAACTGCCCATTCACTCCAGTTGATGCAACTACGAGTGAACTATACGAGCCTGAAGTCACGTACAAAGTACATTTCTTTTTGCCTCGAGATATCACCAAGGCACCTTTTGTGATCTTCCAGGAATCACTAGTAATGTCGTCACATAACCGGTATTGGCCAACTGCCCCACTGAGATCAAGTTACGTTTCAAACTCGGTACATGTCTGACATCCTTCAATTTCAAAACCGTTCCGTCTTTCTGATTGACATGAACGTCTCCCTTTTCAACAATACTGTACGACTCATCATCACCCAGGTAAACTCTCCTAAAGTCACCTGACATATAATCACGCAGAACTTCCTTACATGAGGTGGCATGAAACGAAGTACCCGAGTCTATAACAAGACTCATTCTTTGTATCAAGAGACAAGATCAACGCCTCTATGTCACTCTCCTCAGATAGATTCACTGAATCCTTTCCGCCTTGAGAGCTTCCTTCTTGTTTCTTAAGCGCCCTGCAATAACGGTTCATGTGCCCCTTCTTGCCGCAATTCCAACACCCATCTTCGTCTTTCGGTCCTTTGGACTTCTTCCTCGACTTAGAATGCCCGTGTTTATTGCATCATTTGTTTAGCGATCTTCCTCTTCCTTCAACGTTTAGAGCATTCTTTGAATCCCCTGAAACTCCTGATGCCTTTCTCCTAGATTCTTCGCTGAGAATTAGACCGGCCACATCATCAAATTTCAGCTTTGTCGACCCTGAAGAATTGCTCACAACAATCACCAAACCATTCCAACTGTCTGACAAATTGGATAAGATCAATAACGCCTTGACCTCATCCTCAAAGGTAATGCCAACGGATTCCAACTGGCTCGTGACCATATTGAACTCATTTAGATGTTCAGCCACGCTCCCACCATATGACATCTTCATGTTGAATAACTGTTTCATAAGATGAACCTTGTTGGACGCAGAGGGCTTTTCATACATGGTGGCTAGAGCTTCCATTAATTCTTTTGTAGTTTTCACCTTGGATATATTGAAGGTGACACTCTTAGACAAAGAGAGTCGGATCGTACCTAAAGTCTTCCTATCCAATAAAAACCATTCATCATCTGTCACTTTTCTGGTTTCTTCTCTTTTCATCCTATAGGAATATAGAAGTCCTTTTGATACAGATAATCCTCCATTTGCATCTTCCAGAAGGCAAAGTTTGAACCATCAAACTTCTCAATTCTAGTTTTCCCTTCTTCCGTCATTGCTCCCAATAGAACTAAACAAATAGCTCTGATACCAGTTGTTGCGCAGCACGCCAACAACGCAGTGAGCCTAGATCCAATCTCAGGCCTCACCCACAAACGATAAACAGGAAGAAATATAAACTAGAAATAGATCAAAGCAATCCAAAACAAACCACAAGACAAGATATACGTGGAAAAACCCCAACAAGGGAAAAAAACCACGGATGCAAACTTCCACTATGAAGAATAACGAAGATTACAAGGCAATATACTAACCTCTCCCTTGGAGATACAGAGAAAAACCCTTTGCCTATACCTTAGAATAACACCCCAATATTCACCTTAACCCTAGAAAAGTCCTAGGGACTCATATTTATAGTGTAGGCAACTTCCCTTTCGCACCCTTGCGAAGGGCGACACCAAAATCCGCAGTCCGTATCAAATTCGGAAACCAATCTGCGTAACCTACGACTGGTCGAGTAGACTATACGACCGGTCGAGCGGACCCCACGACCGGTCGAGCACGAGCCTCGACCGGTCGAGCACCTCGGAACCAAAAAACCTTATGCTCGCTGGACTTTAAGTCGTGCCAGTCTACGACTGGTCACGACCGGTCCAGTGGGCTCCACGACCGGTCGAGCAGGGGCCACGACCGGTCGTGCGCGGCCCCAGATGTGGTTCCACTTCTCAACAATTTGTTAGTGTATGGTCTCTCATTGCCGTTAGGGGTGCATCTCAGGCCGGTCCGGCCAGGTCGAGGGTCAACCTGAGCCTGACCTGACTCAAGAGGACCTAACCTACAACTTGACCTGACCCGAATTCCAACCCAAGGTGCTGGGCGCCCACATTCCTCTGCACTCGACCCAACCCAACCGTAATGCATGATATCGTTCCGAACCTGACCTTACCCGACCCGAATTTGCTCATCCTGAACCCAATCCGGTTTCAAATTGGTTAGCATTTTCCAGCCCATACCTGACCCGAGGATCTTGACTACCCAACCCAACTCGATCCAAACCTGGGTTGGGTAGTTGCAGCCCTAATTGCCGCATGCATCGGACCTACTTGTGTTTGGTCAGGACTCACTTGGATACATGGGTGTGTCCGCATCATTTCCCATGTGGGTCCCCTTTTCATTGTTTTATTTTCCAACCAAATGGACCCACACAAGCAAATTATGTAATCTGGCAGGCTGTGATCATTTTTCACATTGCATTACTGTATGCTCTAATCCAGAAGTTTTACTCCATCCAACTGTGCTTCTTTTTTCAGGATGTTGCAATTGCTGCAATGGGACCAATTCATCAGTTGCCTGATTACAATTGATTTCGCTCTCAGACATGTATGCAATAGAGGCAGAGATATAACCCTACTTGGATGCCAAGCTATGAAGCTACTACGGTTATCATCCGAGCTCTTGAAGCATCATTTCGTTAGTGAGTTGATTGAATCTAATGGTGTATGCTAAAACCTTAGCGGCCTAGCCTACGTAAACTATTCGGGGAGTTTGTGAAGAGAGACTGGTTTGGGCCTTTTGGTCTGTTACTGTTTATGTCCACAAGCAATCTATTTATGCTAGTTGAAGAAACTGTATCCGATCATTATGCCTTCATGGGATGGGAAAAATCCCCATGATATGGGCAGTCAGGAGTGCACCTACTTATGCAATTTTTTTGGACAATGGCCAATCCATGATCGGGGCGAGTGGATGGGCAGTCTAGCTCGCCGGATGCATCTGCTACAGCCTACATGTATGATGTTGCTGGGAGCCTGACCCTTCTCACCAGTGTGACATGTGTTTGGAGTGCAGCTTGAAATGAGAACTTTGTTAGGGGCTCCCCTGACTGCTTGCCTTTTCTGCTCCACATCACGAGTGGGACAAGTATGGCTGTGGCTCCAAATTGCAACTGGGATAAGAACCATTGTCATCTCGCTCGTGATCCGGGAAGAATGCATCTGCTACAAATTGGGGACTTGCAAACGATTTCCAAATGTGCACAAGTCATTGCTTTGGCTCCAAATCACAAGTGGATATAAGTGGTTCTGGCTCCAAATCGTAATGATGGACAAGGACCATTCTTATCCCACTTATGACTTGGACAGAGTGCTTCCAGTCGGTTGCAAATTAGGGAACTCCTGCATGGGCTCTGAAGTAAAGAAGGTCAATTGTTAGCCACTTGGTTTTACTTAGAAAACCGGCCCACCAATCCATATGCATGCAATTTGTAAGTTATCCAGACTATGGATACTTCTGTGGATGGTGCTTCGGGTGATCTTAACTGTTCATCTCTAGGACTTCTGAGAATTACTAGTGGATCATTTTAGTGAATAGTGGTATCGACTTTTAGATATGTAAATTCATTTATAGGCTATAGCTTGAAAACTACTTACTGATTTCAAGGAGCATCACAGGGCTGTCAATGGAAACTAGTTACAGATTTGAATGGTCATCATAGGGCTGCTGATGGGTACCTGGATCCTATCTGCGGCCACCTTTAGTATCTAATACAAATGTACTTGCAATGTGGGTCCCTATCTTTTGCTTGGTTAACAATCAGGTCACATTTGACATTCCAGATTCGTGTAGAAAATGAGTCAAGTTGGGTATGGGGTACCTGATTATGGTATTTTTCTTTTTAGTTTTATGATTTTATCCCTTATTTATTGTATTCATTGTTTAGAATCTTACAAATGGCATGTTTTTTGTATGAATCCAAATCTTCATCTGGATTTGAACCTAAATCAGGATCCGATTCTAGAACCAAACCCAATTCCAAAACCTAATTCATGCTCGAAACTAAAACTGACAGGGACCAAATGGGTTTTTCTTAATCTGATCAAGATTTGGATCTGGTGCCTCATATACGGTACCCCTATCCAAAACTGTTGTGTTTGGAGATGGGTACATGGGTGTCTGACCTGAGCCTAACCTGTAGACGGCCCTAGTCCACTTCATCATTGACGCTTGGCAGGAACCCTGAGAATGACAGGGCATGACAATGGGCTGCACAAATCAGAATTTTGAGTAGGCCCAGCTCCAGTGGTTTGATGGGATCAGTTCAAAATCCAGGCCCAAATCAATCTGGATTTGGCCTGTTTGCAACCCTTGAAAATGACAATGGTTCAAACAGTAGTCTGAGTGGATGTGCCTCCCAATGGCTGGAAGCAAGCCTATACATCTGAGAGGATTACCAGACATTGGGCCTCTCAAGAGTTTAACTCTCTTTTCGCATATGTGTGGGTTCAAGCAATTCAACAATGAGAAATGATTCGATACAGCCATTTCTAACGGCCTGTTTGGTTCATCTCATTTTAGCCAATAGTAATTATGTATTAGAGATCATGATAGTTAGTATCAATATTATTTTTAATCCTAATACGACTAAGTATAAGGAGATAAACTCATTTTGAGACATCTACTAAACATTCCCTGGTTATTTATTTAAGGCAGGCCAAAATCAGATTACTTCCATATTTCACAGTGAGAAAATTCTTATTCAATCATTTTCCCGTGATTGTTGTAAGATTCCTTTTGGCTGTTTTATTTTTTATCTTTCCTTTTTTCAAAGATTGCATATATCGTGCATGATCACAAAAAGGCATTCCGTGTGACATGCTGATTAACTCATTCTTTTAGTGTGAATTTTAGTCTCTAAAAGGTTTCAACGTCATGGAGTTGCATACATTGAATGGAGGAGATGCATGTATTTTTTAGAAGGTATCAAATTTCATTTTCATAAAATCTATAATTATTATTATTTATATAAAATATGGTCTCGTTTATGGACTCACCTTGAGTATTCAAATAATTAGGTTATAAAAAATAAAAGAGAAATGCTCATGTCCAACCAATTGGACAATAAGTCATCATCCAATCAGCAAACAAGTTCCAACCTACCGTGTGCATGTGGGATCCAACCCATTCAATTTGGGCCCACCACGAGGACTCCCTTGTGCAAAAATCATCTCGCTTCACTCATCAGGTTGATCACACCATGGAAGGCAGTCATAGCTGATGATAAAACAAAAAATATAGTTGCCTTCTTGTTGAGTGGATCCGGGCTGATTTTTGCATTTGGCGATCCTCACATTTTTGCCAGCTTTTTGCATGGGTTGGATCTTGTACAGGCATGAAGTGTAGCTGCAAACACTGCTGCTAACCAAATCTGTCACTGAAACCAAACATCCAAAGCGTCGGATATTTGATTCCTATACCCATGGAATAATCTAGATCCTGTGGCATAATGTGAAGGAAAATAAAATGGAGAAAATACACCAACTACATGAATCCATAATCCATAGAGGTACACGAGATCTACGTGGTTCATCCCAATGGTCCACACTTAAGGCAAAACAACAAGTAAATGAATCCAATATTTCTAAAGAAATGACAAATTTGGGTGTAGAGATCACACTCCCCAATTTGAAATGCATGTCAAAATACTTTACCTCAATAAAAAAAACTGCAGCAATCCCTTTCATGCTGTCATAGCTTCCACCAGGCTTTTGCTTCTGGGGAGCAGTTTCCTTCGTAGTTTTTTTTTTTTTTTTTTCCTTGTTTGTTGTTTTTGTTGTGCTTCAATAAAAGTATTGTCTTTCAAAAAAAAAAGAAGCTTCCACTAGAAAGCACTTGATCCACAATCAAGAAATATGAATTAGCCTCTTTATTATTATTATTATTGTTTTGAGAAGTGAATTAGCCTCTTTGATTGGAAGGAACAAAGAATAAAAACCTTCGCTCCAATTTGATAAATCTCCTTCCCAAGAAAATCCTCACTTTTTTCTCTTCCGCTTTTTCTCTCTCCTTTCTTCAACTCAATAGAGGCTTTCTATATTCTAACGGACAAGCCTTAATTGCAAATTTTTAAGAAAGGCCAAGCTATCCTTGAAGTGGTGAACTGGTGATATTTATTTAAAAAACCCAAATGTTCATAACACGACCCCAACAGATAGGATGGAAACTATCTGCTGGTTGGACAGTTAATCAGAGGCACAACTAGTTGGACATGATCATATCTAAAGATTAGAAGTTTGCTATTAACATGAGTTTATTTTTTAGAAAATAAAGGCTTGTCTGGTAGCAAAACATATTTGGAGTGATATCTTCCAAAAGAAAAGAAAGAGTAAGTGGAGTGATATCTTCCAAAAGAAAAGAAAGAGTAAGTGGAGTGATATTTATTACATCAAAGGTGGTAACTTTGTTCTTTAGCAATACAAACACCAACATTAAAAAACTTAATGAATTGTGCAAATTTTTTGGTCATCAGTTTCTCTTTTCAAATATGAAATATAATACAAGAACCAAGGAATTGCATTTTGCAACAAATGTTCCTACAACAATAAATTTTGTATCCAACCATCAAACAGACTTTATTTTGTTCAATTGATGCCTCAAGACTTGAGTATTTATTTATTTTCTTTGATTGTATTTAAATAGTCGAAACTCAATTATCTGATTAACGAGATATTAAACAATTACAAACCTCTCCATGGCAATTAGTTTTTATATTTGGTTTCTCAAGGATCTCTTTCATAGGCTAAAATGAGAAGACATTTCAAAAAGAGGTTCAACCTTCAAATGAATTCTAGAAAAAGTATTGAGTTATTGGAGGAAACCAGCGAGCCGATGAAAGGTAACATTGACAATTGATTAGGATATTTGTCTTTCAAGGATATCTTGCACATACTAAAATTTTTTATTTTTAAAAAAAAAAAGATAAAAAAGATTTCAAAGGAATTTCAAGAAGTAAAAAAATAAATCTTGGTGAAATAATAATGCTCCCCTTTTAATCTGAATCATGTTCAATTTAAGGATATTAGTTAATTAGACTCTTTATTTCTGACTTTTAACACCTCGTGAATGGTTCATAGACTGAAATTTCGTGTGTGGAGAATACCCTGGTCCCTGGTTCTTCCCATTGTGGACAAAATATAGATGGATAACAAAAGTAAATGCAGCAATGGTGCACATTTAACGGGAAAAAGTGCCAATCCTTCAATTTGAGAGACTATTAGTGCATGGGGCATCCATGGTGGGTCTCGATGATACCAACAGCTTGGATCAATGATTCAGGCAAAAAGACCAAATCATGACATCAACAGATTGGACCATTTGAAAGGGTGGTGCAATGCCAAAAACTTATGCTATTTTGGGCAGTTGGTAATATGCAGCAATGTTTTCATTATCCTATTGTTACACAAATTTCAATATCCAACAAATATGTCCTGATATTTCCTGAAAATCTAACCATTATAGAAAGATGCCACACATGATAGTCTTCCAATCAATTAGTGTGACTTTGGGTGTATAGTTCATACACAGTGCAGCCCAGCAGATGAACTGTTTGAATCTCATACATGCATCGACATGAATTTAAGATTCAGTGCCGGGTACCCAACTTAAAAGTTAGGGCTTAGCACCATATCTTTTCCATTTCTAATTTAACTGATCGCTGATATTTTCGAAGCGACATTGAAAAAAATTCTTGAAAGCATAAAAAGGGGCCACAGGTGATCAATCCTCATTTGCCTAACTAATTTTATGATATTAAAGATGTCTTATGCTATGTATAGATGTAAAAACGACCATGTGGTTTCAAACTTCAATGGGTTTAAATCATAAAATGCATTGGAGCCAATTGCTTTTTCATCAAATGGAAGGAAGAAAAAGCATGCATATGAAAGCAGTTGAGTGATATAAAGGTTGAATATTGAATTCCAATTTTGCTAAATTTGTAGATACAAAATTTTTACACCTGATTAGTATTACTACTTTTTTTTAAAAAAATTTTCCCTCTAATCTCTTATATGATAAAAGTTTTCTTTAAAGTTTTCTTTATATGTATAATTTACTTATTTGTCATAAAGATAGTTTAAGAGTGAATTATAATAAAACATTTTCTATGTTTGACTTATTATTATCATTATTTTTTGACAGAGATGAAGAGAAAATGAAACAATGCTGAAATTACTCTGTCATATGGTATATAACATCATCGGAAAAACATAATGGAGATATTGACTTCCATTGAAACGAATTTAAAGGTTAAAAACAATTTTATTTAGAGTTGATGAAAAACAGAAACCAGCAACAGTTACTCGGACATCGTATGCAACCTTTAGTCACATGTACATATTATATTTATAAAAGAGTGATTGACAATCAACAATTATTATATTATTGGCTTAGAGGTCAATAAATACAATGACAATGATGGTTGTCACCGTGACATTGGTGTTGTTGATAATTTAATATCATAACATCATTTTAATCAAGAATGATGATTTTCTGCTACGGGTGAATTACCAATTAAAATATTTATATTCTTATTTTGTAAACATTGGAAGCGATCATGATTTGCCAAGCAATCATATTTATTTTTGTTGCTAATATCTTATTGTTACCAATTTCTTAATGAATCTTTTCAATATGGGAAAAATTATGTTTGGTGGACTTAAATAAAATAAAAGTAGTCAATATAAGCTATGCAATTTGGTATTTAGGCTTATTTCATTTGAACTTTTTGAATTTAAAAGGGTTGATTGTTTCCTTACATATTCTTTATTAAGTTGACAATGTTAATGCTTAAATAGATATAATAACACAATTATGCTAAAGATATTTGTTTTTTTTTTTTTTTTTTTTTTTTTTTTTTTTTTTTTTTTGAAGGTTATGCTAAATATCATTTCATGTCATGATTTTTTTTATACCAAGAAATTTCCACCTCTTTCGAGTGGCATGGATCATAGACGGATTAGGATTATTCAATTTTGGTGTGTTTGTATAGGAGGAAAACCATGGAAAATAAGGGAAATGAAAAACATTTTACAGCGATATGATATTTTGTGTTGTTTGTATGGAAAGGAAAAGGGTGCATTCCACATAGCAATCAAGTTACAAGGTGACTATTCTCTCACAAAAACGAGATTTTCATTGGCTATCTGAACAAGTTATTGGAAAATGGAATTAATGTTTCGTTAGTACTCATGGAATCCATCATTAGGATAATCATTACACTTTCCCTTTCTTTTCTTTTCCCACAATCCAAACACGCTCTTTGAGTATTTCTTTTTTGGTTCATGAAAGATTAATGTAGGAGTATTTTCACACCGGGCTCAAGTGGAGTGGGCTACGGGATGCAGGGGCATTGTCGGGGTGGGTGACCCGTATGAGGTGGGTGGCTCATGCGAGATGGAACCCATGTGATGTGGGGCCCACGAGGGGGTTCGGCCGAGGTCATAACCCATGGGATGTGGGGCCTGGGCTATGAGATAAGGGGATTGATTCACCATGCTCTATCAGTTGGAGCTTTTAGAGCAAGTGACTAATTGTCCTGCAAAATCAGAGCGGGAGGTCTCGTGTTCGAGACTCCTCATCGGGGGTGATTAATGCAGGGTGATGGGATCTTTGGGTTACCCATGGTTATAACATTTTCTATTTCCTTACATTTTTTTGTTTCCACAGTAGATCGGCGGCAGGAGATCGGCAAAGGATCTTTGGTGCAGTGTTACCCATGGTTATTACATTTTCTATTTCCACGGTAGATCGACAGGAGATCTTTGGTGATGGGTTACCCATGGTTATTAGTGGCATATTTCAAGAGGGCTACAACTTAGTTTTGGGTCAACCTGAACCCGACTGATCCAACCCTAGTTTGGGTTTGGGTTGGCATATTTCAATAGGGCTACAACTTAGTTTCAGGTCAACCTGAACTTGACTGATCCAACCCTAGTTTGGGTTTGGGTTGTCAAGGTCCTCTGCCTGGGTTCAGGTTTTTCAGGTTGGGTTAGGTCTGGTTGGGAATAAACACATGTACTTGGGTTAGGTTGGATTGGGTTAGGTCGTGTTGGGTCAAGCATAGAGGACTTTGGGTTGGGTTGTGACACAGGGATGAACATGATGAGGATAACTACTCCGAATCCACGGGGTTCTCTTGCCTCCTCATAGAGACTTCTCAAATCCACGAGGAAAGAAAGCAGAAAATAGAAATAAATTCTAATAAATTCGAAATTGATTAATTAATCCATAAAAACGAGTTCACAACCCTTTAAATAGGGGTACCAATCAATGGGAAAGAAATCAGAATCAAACTACAACTAAAACTCCTAGAATCCGCGACTTACTATAAATAGTAAACTTACTATTTATAAACGGTCGTGATGTCTACCAGTGCGCAAGGTTTTCGGCCAAAAATAGTAAGTGTCCTATTTGGCTTCACCAAACCGTTCTCCTAATTATTCTAAGCTCTTTTCACGTTGAATGCAACTCTTAAAGCCAGGCGAATGAAGAGTTATAATCAAACTAAAGCTTACTATTTATAGTAAAAATGAAATTAAAACAGGGAAACGACCGCCGATCCAAGGGTATTTCGCAAATCTGGGCTGCGCAACCCGGCATAGCGGGGTTGGTTGGCTAAAGTAGCTCGTTCTACCCCAAAATCATATATTTTACGCCTGATAACTCATTCCGGATTGTGAGATACGCCCGATCTAAGGTCCGATGGTCCGGATCACTTCTGTCGTTGACCGGGCCTTTTCTGATCCATCTTGGCCATGAAACTGTCCGCGACCCGCTCTACATCAAGTTTCAGGTTGGGTCCTGTTGAGGTCGGGTTGGGCTCATGTTGACCCTCAACCCAACTTGCCAAGTTACACCCCTATATTTCAATAACCTGACAACTTGGCTCGGCTCAACTTCCAACTGGATCGGTTCGATGGATGATATTTTATATGTAATGAAAACGCGTGAAATTGCTGAAGCATGCACAGCTACAGCTTGTAGGGTCTTTGGTTGAATATGTCCTCTCTCCTGAACACACCCTGATTTTTATTTTGATCCCAGGGAAGCGACTTGGTGTCATGTTGAGTCGACCGAGTCAGCAGGTCGACTCGACAAGTCCCTTCATGTTGGTACCGAGTTACGCTTAAGATCGAGTTACTTGGTTTGAAATGCCAGCGGGCCATGTTGACTTGGCGAAGTTTGAGTCTGAATCCTGATTTTGAAACTATTTTAACAGTATGGGCATTTGATATTTGTTTCCAAATGTGAATACAAATGTGCAAACAAAGAAAATTTAGAAATGTGCCATAATTTCAAGTGTGAACATGTATTCCCTATAATTAAAATTGCTATGTATATGAGACTAGTAAAAGGCACATGTGCTGCAGGATGTAACATATGAATTTGATGAGAACTCCATAATTAAAAATAAAAAATAAAAATCATTGTAGTAGTTAAGAAATTGTTTGGAAGTAATAAAATGTTTTGTGCAGAAAACAATTTTATGTAGGAAATCACATTTTCATGGTTTGTAGGCAGAGAACATATTTTCAGAAATGGTGGAAAACTACAGTTTTTTAATGAAAAGCTTCCAAAAGTCTTCTTCAGTTGGATGGTTAGGATCTTCCCATTTGTGAGATTTCGGATAATGAGTCATCCAGAGTACTAGACCAAGTCATAGACACATACTCTGTGTGGCTAGCGGGTCCCAATAAAAAAAATTATGTGCATGGATTTCTGTACAAACTCAAGGGACGTGTATGAGCTTTGAAATGCTATGTGGGGTTTTTGGACATACGAGTCACTTTAAAAGCTATCAGGGGTTTTGGACTAGGTGTATTTTATACATGGGTGAGGCGAATATCCAATATATACTTGAGAAATCGTTAGGGTTGGCTGTTTATAGCTACTTGCATGTATCTTTGTCGAGGGAGATAGGAGTGGGTCTGAACTTGAACTGCTTTATCTTGGTATAAGACGGCAACAAAGGCAAAGGTGGTTCTTCCTTCATTACTAGAATTGCAATATTTACTTATTGTGATTTGTCATGTTAAAATGATGAAATCAACCCAGCAATGTCCATTAACAGCGATGATGCTACTTTTGGCCATGATTAGTGTCATTAACAAACTCAATGTGTAGCCACTCAATCAACAGATAGATTAAGGGATAAGGTAATCCCTACTTAGTAAGGGTGGCAGTGGGTTGGGTAGCCCGCCCGACCCAACAAGCCCTACCTGGCTTTGGGCCTTGCATGAATGGCCCGGCCCCCATCAATTTTCAGGTCAGGCTTTGAATCAACTCGTTATAACCCTACTTAATATGTATGTGTTATATCCTACAAATGTGCCATTTCAATCCCAAGTCAGGCAATCCATCCATCATGAATGCGGATCATTGATTTTGTTCTTCTAAAATTCCTTTGTGCATGTGTAGCCACTCAATCAACAGATAGATTAGGAACATTCAAGTGGGAAATAGAGATTCTAATATACTTTTGGGGGTCTTGGACCTGTTGTGATAGGTCCATTCTGCCAAAACCCACCCATTGCCAACTTTATTACTTCATCGGATTAGTGTTAGTGGGTTTTGGTATAATGGTTATAAGTGCAGACATTGCATTGATTAACAACTATTACACCTATATTCCCTTTCATGTGCAAGAGGGGATATGAATGAGTGTTTGGGGATTTATGCCACATGACTGAGAATGGTAGTTAATGGGGCCACTTGATGTAGAACTACCAGAAGATGAGTTCATGGACGGTCATATCGGGCTGGAAAGCATGATCTAGGGAAAAATTAGCATAAAAGAACACTATAGCCTTTGACGACCATAATTTTACGACTGGTTATTTGTTTCAGATGTATCAGATAACCTAAGCCAATTTTCCATTGTTCATTCTCCTCAAATGTCTCCGCAAAATTCGATGGCATTAGGGTTAAATTTGAGTTTTTAGTTAAAACTTAACATCTTTAATAAGTTGCGTTTGTACTATTTTTAGGATTTTATAAGGCTCCTTATCATTGTGTAGTTCATTGAAGAGTTGTTTATGACTTTAGATAAAATTGTATGTCTTTATTATTTTTAGTAAGTTTACGTTGTTAAAAAAAGTTTTAAATTTAGAGTCATATCAATCATATAAATTATTTAAAAAAAAACATATTTTATTTATTATTTTCAATGTACTAGCTCTATCTTGAAATTTTGAAATATGAATTATAAAGCTATGACATTGGGTGAAATTTACTAGCTCTAACTTTTATTGTGACACACTTGGCAGTGATGGGTGGTTAATCATTGAATAAGATAAAAGAAAATTCAGGTTTCTAATATTGACATTGGGTGAAATATGAATTATAAAGCTATGACACCAAATAGCTAGGAAAAGGACATAGCTATGATAATGATGGAGGGTAGGTTTTTAGGTGAAGATCTTGCACTCGATGGTGGGCCGAAAATCATGTAAGAGTCTGAAACAAGCAAAGCTTTATACATGAGAGGATTTAATGTTGGAGAGGTTTTGATGGGGAATCGATTACATCGTCTAAGAATCATCTATTCCATTGATTAATCTCACATTATCAAGCAAACCTTTGTTCTGATTGAACTTGCATGATTGCATCACCCAAAATACCTCTCTTGAAAGGCAAGGCATGAGATTTCTCATTTCGTAAGTGCTCGGGCCATTCACAGGAGGAGAGATTGAAAGGGGTGGGCACATACACGTGCTAATGATACACACGTGTATGAGACCCGGTCCATGTGGCTATATGTGAACATTCTATATCCTAAATCCATGCTGGTCCACTCATGCATGTTAAGTATAGCATTTTCCATTTTTGTTAATTCGAGTGCAGCTGCTCAAACGATGAGTGGATTGGTACAATTTACGAGACACTGTAAATTTACAACTGGCCCCACTTAATGGTTGGCCCAGATCTTTCACACGTGTACTGCGATCCACATCTTCCATCTCCCGTGTTATTTCTCTTCTCATTTTATGTTTGTGAGTGTCAAACAAACAAGGTACTCAATGCCAGTTGTTGGTTAACCTCGCTTGCATCACTTTCTTACCGGCATTTTTCCACTGAAAATACCTGATACTCTCAAGGGCAATAGTGGAAACTAAAATTCTGAAACATTTTAAAGAAAGAGAGAGGACCAATACAACAGAGGCCGTTTGATGATACGCGGTTATGGTTGAAGTCGTTTGGTGGGCCAATACTCCCTCTACTACAAAGGTTTTTAAGAACATCCAGACCAGTCCCATGTGAATGGTTGGGTGGTGACCCAAGAGCATTCAGCCAGGTGGTGTTGGGCGCTGTGGGGCCTACCGTGATGTGACCCAAGTCCTTACAAAGACACCTTGAATACACGAGGAAAAATTTTAAAAATAGAAATAAATTTTAGAAATTTAAATTTCATTGATGATAGATGATAAAAATGAATTTACAACTGATACCAAACTTTGGAAGAAGTTTCATAATCAAACTCAACTCAAACTCACTAAAATTTGTGACTTACTGTAAATACTAAATTTACTATTTAGTGTCCTATTTGGCTTAACCACCTTAGTTTCTTAATTTTTCTAAGCACTTTTTATGTTGGCACAACTCCTAGAACTCAATGGATCAAAAGTTATAATTGAACTAAAACTTACTAAAAACAAAAATAAAAAGAGACTTTGGACAGTTGACTTCATGAAATCTCCTAAATTCAGCATGGTTAGTTCGGCAGAGCCAAATTAGATGGCTAAAGTACCTTCTCCAATCCCAAAACTCTCTCTCTCTCTCTCCTCTCTCTCTCTCTCTCTCTCTATATATATATATATATATATATAATATATATATATATATATATATATATATATATATATATATATATATATATATATATTATATATATATATATTATATATATATATATATATATATCGAATAACTCATCTCAATGTGAGAGATATGTTTGTTTTAAGTTTTTGACAACTAGGATTACTTCCGCGCGTCCAACCAGGCTTCTCTAGTCCATATTAGCCATGAAATTATCCACAACCCGCTTTACATCATGATGCATATGTTTTATCCATGCCGTTAATTTATTTTGCCATATGTCATGATCCCGATACATATTAAAAACTGCAGTGGGCCATACCACATGAAACGGTGATGATTGAACACCCTCGGTTCAAATTTTTTTAGGGCCAATAAAGCTAATGTTTGCCTTTTATCTTCATTCATGTCTGTATGACTTTTTCAACATGTTTTATGGTAATAAAAGTTAGTGGGCCTAGGAATGTTTTAATGGTGGTGTCATTATTTGTTTCCTGTGGTGTGGTCTACTTGAACTTTGGATTTTTTTGTTTTTTTGTCCTATGTCCTAAAATGATACCGCAAAACAGATGGATAACGTGGATATAAAACACACACATCACACAGTGGTCCCCACGGGTGAATCTACTCGGGATGAAACTCTCTCGTTCACCGAGTTTTAAAACGTTCCATCTAGAGCCAGCGCACGTCTAGAGTCTTCTTGCTTGAAAGTTTCCATGTGGTAGGTTTTGGGGTGGACCAGCCATCGTTGTATCCACTACGGGCCCGCCGCTATAGGAATTTATACAGTAACTAATTATATAGTTATTGTCCAGCTGGTCATCAAAGCTTACTGTGATGACACGCATGATCCGTACATGTGAAGCCATGGTTCAGTTATCCAAATCATTCGATCTGTTGGATGAATGGTTGATGGGACTCCCTTAAAAATCTTTAGGATTAGAAGATCCTAACCGTCGATCAATGGTCCATGAGAAGATGGCTAAGGAGACGATCTGCATTCAAAAGAAAACAGTACAATCATGAAGGGAATGAGATACTCCAATCTGCGGGGATTGTTTTTTAAAAATTTTTCTGATGAACGGACCCTATAATTCTCCTCATAACATAGATCCAAACTTCCACCGTCTACATGGTTAAAAGATTAATCCAATGTGAACGAACGGCCTGAAGATTTGATTGGTTGTCTTTAAATTTTGGGATTTTTTCAGATATTATCAGAAAAGTCTTTCTAAAAATAAAAAATAAAAAATATTTATTTGGGCTACTGTTAGAACAACGAACCTCTTTATTTGGTACCTAATCTCTACATGTGGGACCTATAATTAGTTTATCCAAGCCGTTGATCTTATATCCCCGCCATGGATGAACCATCCTGAAAAATCTCCCAAATTGAATGTGCTGGTATTCAATTCAGGTCAGGGTGTAAATAGAATGTGGGACTGCTGGTGCATTTCTCTTACCAGATATTTACTTCCCATCTACGCAAGGGTAGACCTGAAAAAATGGAGAAATTTTAATTTTAAATTATTATTTTTTTTCATGTTTCTTCCGCGATGTGCGGAAGCGGATTGCGTCCGGCCGCGCGCGGACGATAATCCGTCAAGGCAGGGCTCTGTGGGGCCCACCTTGATGTAATGGTTTTATCCACACCGTCCATACATTTTGAAAGATAATTTTAGGGTATCAAATAAAAAAATGAGGAAGATCCAAGGCTCAAGTGGATCATAGAGTGGTGGATATTGAACTCTGACCATTAAAAGCTTCTTGTGAGCTCCAGAAGTTTTGGATCAAGATGATATTTGTGTATTCTCTTCATCCAGGTCTACGTGACCTTATTAACAGTTTAGATGGCAAATGAACATCACGATACGAACCCACGAAGGTTTCAACGGTGAGTATCTTTATCACCACTGCTTCCTGTGGTGTGATCCATTTGAGTATTGGATCTGCTTCAGTTTTATATTCATACAATAAAATGATCTGTAAAGATGGATTAACGGCATGGATAAAACCCATATATCATTCTGGACCCCACACAGCCCCTGCTGGACTGATTTCCGTCAGGCAGGGGCAGGACGCCATGCACTTCCACGATGGGCCCACTGCGCTAATGGATTAGACAAACAAAACATGGACGCGGATTCGCTACTGACAGGTTGAGTAGGGAGACTCGCTACTGAATTGACGCCATCAAATTGTATGGGCCCCACCATGATGTATGTGTTCTATCCACACCGTCCATCTATTTAGAGAGATTATTTTTGGCATGATCCAAAGAATGAGGCAGATCCAAATCTGGAGTGGACCCCACAACAGAAAACAGTGGGGAGAGTGATACCCACAGTTGAAACCTTCATAAGGTCCACCATCATGTTTATTTGAGATCCAACCTGTTCATGTGTTAACGCAGACATGAAAGTAGGGAATGGACGTTACTCTTCCCACTGTTTTCTGTGGTGGGGTCCACTCGAGCTTTGGATATGAATCATTCTTTGGATCATACCCTAATATTATCTCTCCAAATGGATGGACGGTGTGGATACGAAACATACATTATGGTGGGCCAAATAACTTGATGACGTCACTTGAGTAGCTAGTCTCGCTACTCAACCGGTCAGTAGCTAATCCTCAACCGGTCAGTAACCGGTCAGTAGCGAGTCTCGCTACGAAACATACATTATGGTGGGCCCCACAAAACATGGATACCACATGCTGAGAGTACCAGGGAAGTTCCCTGTTCCCAACTTACAGGGAAATCGGCCGTATATTTATGGGATTTTTACCCCCAACATCCTTGAGAGAGGAAATTACAAAAATGGCCTCATTTAACTTTCTTTCTTTAAAAACCAGTGAAACTCAAGACTTGTGGGCCCAGTGGTATGTGTGGACAACCCATTAAATATATACATCATACCATTGTGATAGCATGAACAGAACATCAGATCAATCAAATTATATGATGGTGTATTCTGATTTGGCCTATTTTATGGTTGAATCTACCGTATTTTTTTATTAGGCTAATAATAATGTTGGTGTGCATCTGTTGGAAGGGTGGGATCTGAGACGGGCTCCACAACATTGGATTTTTCACTTTGTTGTAAAGATAAAGACGAGGGCAGAAATGTACTTTCTATCTTAGAGGGTCTATTACGCAACATTTTGTAAAATCCAATTTCTCAAAGAATTTTGTAGCAAAAATCCCTATATTTATTATAATTAATAAATAACTTTAAATATATAGTTATAGTTCTAATTTTGAATTATGTATATATTAATATCAGGATAATTTCGTGATAGAATCACATAAAATTAAAAACCACCCATATTATGATCATATCGTTTATTTATTTTTTTGCAGAAATATTGTGATATTTTCAAACTTAGCCATATTTGTTATAGTAAATGTAGAACCATGGGTTGGACAGTTTAATTAGGTTACTTACAAATTTGTAATTAATTTCCAAGTACCTGAGTATGATACATTGCACTTTTACAGAGTATCAAAATTTTTCTCTATGATTTTTCTAGTTTGTCTTGGACTCACTTGAACTTGTCACTTAGTTCATGGCGCTTCATGCCGCGCTGTCCACTCGTGTGCAATGGTTATAACTCATGTTAGGACCATGCAGTTAAGGACCATTTCATTTTTTGGTAATGGACACTGGGGAATGTCACGTACAGCTCGCATACAGCTCGACGGACGTAGACTTCACGCGCGTGCAGCACAGCTCATCTGCCATAAAAAATCAATTTTGTAGGACGTCCAAGCAGTAGATGAGGGGGGCCCACCGTGAAGATTCCTGGGGACAAATTCAGGCCAGCGCACTCATCATCTGAGCCGTCGTTAACCAAAAAATTATCATTTTAAATCTGGCCAACTAACCATTTGATTTAATGTAAACATGGGGCACATTAATAACTGGTACATGGGATTGTCCCACATTTTGCATTGTACAATTGTCTTTTAATTTTTATTTTTTATTTTTATATAGAGAAACCACTTACATTTGGTAAATACAAGTAAGACTAATCCACAAAAAAAAAAAAAGAGAGTAAAATCAAAAACCAAAAGATAAAGAAAGAGCAAGAGAAAAGATTCATAAAGATTTATAGTTCTTTTTTTTTTTAAAAAAAATATATATATATTTACATTTATGGGATAATAATATATAGATTTTAAAAACTAAAATAAGAAAAATTATAAATATAAAGTTTGCCTTTTTTTTTTTTTTTTTTTTTTCTTCTTCCCCGGCTTTTTTTCTCCTTACTCTTCAACTCTACAAAAAATCGTTTTGACTTAAAAAACTTTCAAAGATCAATAAATGTTCTGGCGGAGACCTATTGACCTTAGATGCTAGTGAGACAAATAGCTGATGTGGAATAGGGTTGGCAATGGAGATTAAATCAACCCAGCACTAGTCCTTTAACCCCAGGCTCTAGCTTGGCCATCCCTAATCAAGCTAAAAAGGGCTTGGCTTAGTTTTATTGTATAATATTGTCATGCGAGGAAAATCATAAAAAATAATTACTGTGTTAAAATAAATTCAATTAAAAAAATAAATCTTTTCAACTATCCTTTTTCTAAAATATATCTTATGTATAAATGATTTAAATCATTAATGCATAACTCAGATCAATCAATTATCTTTAAACTACACAAGTACATCCCAGGAAAACCACAACGGGAAAACTACGAACAGGCATCTGGGTGGCCTACTTAATTATGACCTGATTGGACCTATCGGTCACGTAAGGTCATTCATCATTGGCCTTTCCTGGCCTGGACTTAGTATTGAGATTAGATTTCAAACCCGGGCTCAGCCCTTAGGTCAAATTTAGGGACTGAAGCTCGAACACTACTTGATCAAGTCATCTAGGTTGTGTTAGATCTGTATTGTGGAATTGACAAATCGTCTATGCATCAATAATAAAAGATTCAATACTGTAATTTGAAAGTATATTTGTAATTTGAAAGTATATTTGATTAGGAAGACATTCCAGATGCCTTGATCTCGCCAACATGAATTGACGCGGGGGAGGACGTGAGGTCGAGCACCATTTTCCTCAAGAGAATAACTATTCCGAATCCACGGAACTTCTCTGGACTCCTCACAAAGACTTCTCGAATCCACGAAAAAAGAAAGCAGAAAATAGAAATAAATTCTAATAAATTTAAAATTGATTAATGAATGAATAAAAATGAGTTCACAACTCTTTAAATAGGGGTACCAAGCAATGAGAAAGAAATCAGAATCAAACTACAACTAAAACTCCTAGAATTACGTGACTTATTATAAATAGTAAACTTACTATTTATACACGGTTGTGATGTCTACTAGTGCGCAAGGTTTTCGGCCAAAAATAGTAAGTGTCCTATTTGGCTTCACCAAACCGTTCCCCTAATTATTCTAAACTCTTTTCACGTTGGACGCAACTCCTAAAGCTCGACGGATGAAGAGTTATAACCAAACTAAAACTTACTATTTATAGTAAAAACGAAATTTAAACAAGGAAACAACCGTCGATTTAGAGGTTTTTCGCAATTCCGGGCGTCGCAACCAGGCATAGCAGGGTTGGTTGGCTAAAGTAGCTCGTTCTACTCCAAAATCATATATTTTACGTCAGATAACTCATTTCGGATTGTGAGATACACATGATTTAAAGTCCGATGGTTTGGATTACTTCTGTCGCCGACCGGGCCTTTTCTGATCCATCTTGGCCATGAAATTGTCCGTAACCCGCTCTACATCATGAATCTTGATCTTTTACACCTCACGCCATTAGGAAAACCTTCAATGAGATTAGAGTTTTCTCTTGTTTGTTGGTGAGGGGACCAATACATCTATTTATAGAAAAGATGGTCAAAAAAATTTACTGAACACACTTCTCTCTTCTAGGATCTCCACGCAATAAGTTTCTATATATGGCTTAATAACCATATATAGAGACCATCCTACCCCAAACTTATTTACAATGATGATAACTATAGTAAAGTCTATTGAATATCTCAATCTAAATAATTCAACAGTCAAATCTAAAACGACAATCATGTGTGGCCCACCTGATGGAGTCTTACCGACTGGCCCATTGCCGCCCCTACCGTAGAATGCCATAAAATTTTTGGATACTCTAATCTAGCAAGGCCATTGTGGAATCCTGTGCGTCAGAAATATTCGTTTGCTGTTGAATAGGACAATCCCAGCCATTGTCTGAAAAACCACGAGACCAGAAGAATCCCAGCCACTGTTCTGCTAAACACGACACGTACGTGGGACATCCAAGCACTCGTAAGATGACCCCGCAATACGGATCACCTGGCCGGTCCACTCATCAACATGGCTGTGTACAGGAATACAGAGTTTAGAATGGACCACCTGGCCTTTTGATTCAACATAAACACGTTCCCTCACGTGCCAATCTGGAGATATCCAAACCGTTCATCAGATACGTGCAGATATCTGCCCAATAATTAGGCTGATTCACCAGTACAGTGGGCCACAGGCGTACATTAGATTTAAATGGGTGGCAATCTTTTTACACCACTCCTTGTTTTCGTGGACATCTGGTTTTCAGGACAAGTCGTCCACGTGGTGGGCCTTACCTGGTGTGCCCCACCTTCTTGGATTTACCAAACGCCGTACTCTATTCTACTTGAATCCCAATTTCTATTGCCTTTTTGGCTTTTGCTTCCTTGGATTATCACATCACTTCCTACAAGTGGGGTCCATAGACCGGTTGTCCAGAGTCTCCAGACCATTGTTACATTGCTGCAAAAAGTGCATGGACGACACTCCAAAAATCACCCCACGTAGGAAGATCCAAACCGCTGATCTTGGAGATTTTTATCTTCCCTTTTTTATGTTGAATGTGGGCAAATGTCATATTCTCTTCTTAGCTCATATCCATGCTCCAGCAGTTAAAAAGGTCATTATCGTTCAACCATGGTGAGTCGCTACAGACCAATGGTCTAGATCACGGAACCACGGGCCCCATTTGTCCAAGTTTAAAATCCGCCCATAAGATGCAAAGAACACAGACCGTATATCACAAGACAAAAAATAAATGCCTCTTTTACTTTTTCGTGAGCCTACCATCTTATTACATGGAATGGACAACCAATGGACGGGAATCCGTGGGGCCCAATCTGGTGAGAACCCTTACTTGAACAGTACACTCAAACGATCATCCCATAGAAGACTTCCAAGGGCCACACAAATGGCAATAATGTAAAATTGCTCATGAAACCTTAAGCGCCTGTTTGGCCAGTGGTATTAAGTTGTATTAAATGGGATTGCATTGCTGATCCAATTTAAAATTGAAAATGACATGCTTAGAAGGAGTGTGAGATGAGATTAAAATTAACTTTATAGGCTTTGAAAAAATGAACCTTGTATTGGAAAGTGTGAAATAGAATTACAAAATCCGTGGATGATGAAATTTTCCTTTATCTAAGTTCACTTCAAGTGTAATTTGAAAGTAAATCCCTAAACTTACTTTTTAATGCATATGTTCCAAATATGGTATTAGAAAATATGGGATATGCCCAATCCAGAGACAATACCTTACGCATGCATTTATTGTTACTTTTACAATTCTATTCACCTTAATCCACCTAATGTAGTTGGCCAAACGGGCCCTAAATTCACTATCAGGTTAATTTTTTTATCTTCACTACATTATAATGATTTACACCTGATTAACGGGTTAATGGAAGATAAATACCACGTTGGCCTTACACACAAACCTATGATTGACATTCCATCCCCATTGTTTCCTGTGGTGTGCATCCCCATTGTTTCCTGTGGTATGGTTTACTTGAGTCAGAAATCTGTCTGATTTTTTGCTCCCTACGCTTGGAACTGAGTACATAACCTGATAGATGGAGTGGAGGTTACATATACAACATGGTGGGCCCCCGCAGAGCTTGGATGTTTTTCTAAAACAGGTGTGCAGAGGACCTAGTCCAAGAAGAATGAGTGCTGATGAGAGGAGTGGGCCTCACAATCTATATACAAGAATAGTGATGAAAAGGAAAGAAATGGAAACTTGATGTCCTTATCTCATTAGCTAGTACAAAAACACAGGCTATCTAACCATTTCCGGGTTTCCAAACGCCGACGCATGACATTTTTATTGCATTTTTGTTTTGTCTTGGTTTTTATTTTTATTTTCTTGCCCACGTAAACACCCGAGTCCAGCTATGGCTTTGCTGTCATCAACAAAGTTTCCAAGTCAAAATATTATGTTTACGAGTGACACATAAATTGCAACCTGACCAGTCATCGTATGGTGGGCCCAAAATTGATCTTGGCCGCACACATGCGAATAATCTTTGATTTTGATCATAGGTTGTAGGGTGTAGAGACTACTACAGTTTTCTTACCATTCCCGCGCAAGAATTAGGCAGATCCAAAACTCAAGTGGGCCACATAACAGCCAACCGTGGGGATGGGGGTCTGCCTACATAGAAACCTTCATAGGAAACCATGCTGTTTATATGCCATCCAATTCAGCCTGATCGACAGCTCAGGTAGGCCATACCGAGTGAATTTGGAGGTTTAGGTGTGGTTTTGCACGGTTCACATGGTGTGAACCACCTTAGCTCTTGATTGAAATGAATTTTTCTATGTACGGTGAAAATGAGGTGAATTAATAGATGGACGGAGTAGATTTTAGAAATAAATTACGGTGGCACCAAAAAGCTCGGAAGTTGCGCGTGCTTCCTGCAAGTGATTACACTGTCTACGCTCCGAGACACCTTGTTCACATGCCTGTGTGGACATCCGGAGTCTGGTATTAGGTGGTCCCCACCATGTAGATGTCCCAGCGGAAGATGCACGGGGTTGACTCATACGGTAGCCCTTAAGGGCGTGTTTGGACGGGCACGCTGGATATATGGGATTGGGTAGTATTAGGTCGGATTGCATTCCTTTCAAGACAGTGTCAGTATATTACATGCATCCAGCGGCCCAAGTGCACGGAAGTAAGGGGAGGTTTAAGCAAATTGCCAACGAGTTCACATTCAGCAGACACGTGTCACCCATATGATGAATGTAGCAGCGTTCTTCTTAGCCAGACCATCTCTACATGGAGGGTCCTGCCACATGAACGAATGGGATGTCCCCGCACAAATGCCAGCTTAGCACTTGTGGCCGCGCGATATGGTGCATATGGGTTTAGCAAGAATCTGCTGAAGGCAGTTTCGAATTCCGCGCGATGGACCGTCCATCCAGTCGTTCCGACACGTGGTCGACTCTCGCTTGCGTATGGCACCAGGCCGACTACCTCAAGCCCTACTACCCGGAGCCTCAAGATGGATGGCCATGGATGGTCAACTTTAAAAAAATGGTGTTGCTTTTGATGACTTAATTCTATTAAGATTTTATGCAGATTTTTTCACAAAATCGTATAAGTGTGAAATTTGTTCTCGATTTTTTTTTATGAGTAAACTGGATTACGACGAATTCTAAAGGATTTTAACGAAATTGTAAGGGTTTTTTAAGATTTTTAAAAGGGTGAGACTAGGAAGAGATTTGAGAATTACTCAAAGTTTAATAAACCCTTTCTCTATATAATTTATGTTTTTGTAGTGAAGATATGTCACACCGTGCAATTGTTTTTTCGAAAGAATTCTCTACATTAAATTTTTATATTTGTTTGGTGCTCTTTGATTGGTATCATAAATCCTGTGTGATTCCGCAGCACAATCCCCAACAAACTGTTGTCAGAGGTCATCTCTGAGGTACATGGTTTTTATTTCTTACTCGTCAACTCGCCCCAACTCAATCAGCTTCGAGTCGAGTGGCGACTCGCTCGAGTCATGGTTGATTCTGCCTCTCGTCCGAGTTAGGGTAAAGAGGGGCCGACTCATGGTACCGATCCAACTCATCCACGACCCAAATCGAGTTGACTCGTGTGAGTCGGGTATGACTCGAACAAGCCATTCTCGGGTCTGATGTCAACTGAGGGCCATCCACGGATAGGACCACTGGATGGACGGTCAGGATTCTTTGTCCCCCTACCATTTTCAGCTAGGGACGAATGCCATTCCAGGTTCAGCGCGTCGGATAGCCTGACTGTTGGTAAGAAGTGGGAGGCAAATTGATAATTAAACTAATTATTTCATTCATGCTTGTCCCTAACAATCATCATGAATTGTAACGAGGAATGGGGCCGACGTGTAGTAATGGCACGGAAATTAATTTCACTGGGGGCATTTTGGGAACGAATGATTTGAAAATTGGAGAGTTATTTGATACTCCGGCTGCGTGGGCCACTTGAGACGCAGGCACTCTCAACAATTTGTACACAATGCATACATTAACAGGTATTAAACCAACTGAATTAATTCACGGTTTGATGCATGGTCACTTGTTTGTTGAAATTTGACAGATGTTCTTTTATAAACCGTCCACTAAAATGTCCCATTGTTGATGGTCATCTAATCTATTACTAAATTTTTGATACATGATGCATCTAAATATGGACCTCAAAGCATGCAATTTCTATGTAATTTATATAAGCACCTGAGTATCATTCATCACAATCTGCCAGAGTATCAATTTTTTTGCCTCGAAGGTTAGTAATCTGATGATTGCGTGGCAGTTTAGGAATATGGTAAAACATAGATGCAATGAAACTACAGCGGATAGGAGCAAAGGATGCCGGTTCCTCTGGAAATGTTCTAAGGTTGTTCTACAAGTGGTAGTTCACTTCGGGTGAATTTTATTCAGCTGCATACAAGAATTCTTGTGGGTCCATCATGTTGGGTACATGCTATCAAACTGGCCCATCAAGTGGGATGCAGATTGAGTCCTACCCCACCCGTCTCCAGCTGGGAATGGGTATGAGCTTTGAGTGGCCACCATGATGTATGGGTCTTTGGTCTTATCCACACTGTCGAACCCTTTTTCTATTTCAATTTAGGATATAAACTAAAAATAAGGCAAATCCAAGGCTCAAGTGGACCACACCATATGAAGCAGTGGTGATAATGAATCTCACCGTTGAAACTTTTCCTGGAGCCCACTGATGTTTATTTGCCATCCAACTTATTCATAAAGTTACATAGACCATAACGAAGAGAAAACACAAATATCCCTCTATCCAAAGCTTTTGTAGCCTCCAGGAACTTTTCATCATTAAGAGTTTAATCCCTATCTAGCAGTTTACTTGAGCTTTGGATCCATATCATTTTTTGTCTAATATTTTAAAATAATAAGAAAACTAAATGGATAGTGTGTATAATACCCACATATTAAGGTGGCTGCTGAAAGCTCCTGGCCGATCCTAGTTGGAAACAAGTAGGGTATGATGCAATCGGCATCGTATCAAGTGATCCCCACCACGATGACAATGATGAGTAACCAACAAATCAAGCTTATTAATAATGGTCATTGAATGACAACTACTAAAAACTTCTTGAGCTACTTGTTGGGGATTTTGCCCTGCGGAATCATACATATTTAAATCTAGGATGGTAATCCAATGATACCAAGTATGCAAGAGAACACATAGATTTAACGTGGAAAACCCTTGCGGGAAAAAACTACGGCACAAAGCGACAAATCTCCACTATGAAAGTATCAATTACAAAGAGAAAGGACTTACCCGATTCGAACAACCTCGAATCTCACCCTTACTACACCCTTTGATAACCCTTTTATGAACCCTTGGAACTACTTTAGAAAGCCTTCCATACCCTAGAATAACCTTAGGGACCCCTATTTATAGTTTAAGCAACTTCTCTTTCGCACCCTTGCGAAAGGCTAACTCAAAATCCGCAGTCCGCATCGGATTTGGAAACAAATCTGCGTAACTACGACTAGTTGAGCCGAGTTTTCGACTGGTTGTGGGACCCCTATGACCGGTCGAGCGATCCCTTCGACTGGTCAAGCAGCTCGGACACCAAAATCCCATGTCGCAGGACTTTGAGTCGTACAGGTCACGACCAGTCAAACTCTTCCTACGACCAGTCGAATTATTCTTACGACCAGTCGTGGTTGACCAACGACTAGTCGTAGCTACAGTAAAAAAACATATTAAAGACTTTTTCCTAATAATCACCACCAAGTCTTCAATCTTCAACCGTGTAGCTCCTTGACCTCTTCTCTTATCTCTGCTTCACATCATAGCTCAAGATCACATTGGCCAACCAACGCCAATCACGGATCTGATAGATACCTGCTATACCGTCGGCGTGAATATCTTCGAGAAGCCGATCCCTTCTCTCTGAGCATAACTCATCACTACCAACCGCGCTATATCTATGCTGTATTCATCTGAAGATCCACCTGCATCCAACCGCTCACCGGCCCACTTGGAAGCTCCACCTGCTCCCATATGTTGGTTTGATACAACAAATCCATCATATCGCCCATAGTCACCTTCTATTTCTCAGCACCAGGCTTCCTAGAGCCATTTGAATAGAAGATGAATCCCTTGCAATATTGGAGTCGTCCATGTACCTTGCCGATGTCCTGCTATCATGCCATGTGGTTCTTCTCACAGGTGGCTGCTCCACCTGCTCTGTATCCCTGCTTGCACGTCTTAGCCTTCCTGCCCTGCCCGCTCATGTGGCCATGCCCAACATGCCACACACGTGCAGAGGTGGAATCCGCTACATCCACTGTAGCTACACCTTTTGAAGTGCTCCCGATCAACCTGTAAACATGATCGAGTCGTTACATTTTCATGACTACTCGTGCCCCCTTGGATACCTTAAGATCTCCATCAATACCTGTGTACTTGCATCCTTTTGCCTTAAGCATACCAAAAGAAATCAGATTCAACTTCAAATTAGGAACGTGCCTGACATCAGTCAAGGTACGCTCCACCCCATCAAACATCTTGATGCGTACCGAACCAACAACCACAACATTACAGGCAATATCATTGCCCATAAATACCTGTTCACCATTGCACTCCTTGTAGCTGGTGAACCAACTCCGATGAGGAGTCATGTGAAAAGATGCCTCTGTGTCTAGCATCCACTCGTCTTTACGATCATTGTATGGCCGCCTGATAGTAGACACAAACAAAACATCACCATCACATCCACTCGATCCATTTGACGTGGCAACATTGGCCTCCCTGCATGAAGCCTCGGAATCTTTCCTCTTCGATTTAGGATTTTCACAATCCCTCTTCACATGTCCTTCCTTCCCACAATTTAAGCACTTTACCTTTCCTTTGCCCTTGCCCCTAGATTTGGATCTAGAACCAGAAGAACCTGTACCTTGTCCAGAATTCCTACCCACTATAAACAGTGTATCAGAAAACGTCTCCATGTCACTGTTTAATTGTCTCATAGCCTTCCCTTGAAGGGCTGAGATAACTATGTCGACACTCAGGGTTTTATTCATGCTGCACATAATGTCCTTGAATGACTCATACGACGCCGGAAGAGAATTCAGCAACATACATGCTTGTTCTTCATCTTTCATCACTTCCTCCATATCCAACAATTTGCAAACCAATTTATTAAAGTTGCTGATGTGAGCCTCCAGGTCTCCTCCCTCTACCATCTTGAAGTTATACCACTGCCGCTTCAAGTGCAGATGATTTTCAGAGGATTTCTTCGCATAGACATCATCTAACTTCGTTCATAACTTAGCCGTAGTTTTCTCCCTCATGACGTTGTAGAGAACCTCATCTGTGAGACATAAACGAATTGATGATAAAGCCTTCTTATCAAGAGTATTCCAATCACCATCAGTCATAGTAGACTTCCGCTCCTCAAGAGTACCATCCTCGCCTTGCTTGGTTAACAAGCTAATCATCTTAACCTTTCATAATTCAAAATTATTTTTCCCTGAGTACTTCTCAAACTCATACCTGGTGTTCGCCATTATTACTAATCCCTCATATTCAGATCTGTGCCCAACGATAGCTCTGATACCACTTGTTAGGGATTTTGCCCTGCGGAATCACACAGATCTAAATCTAGGATGGTAATCCAATGGCATCAAGTATGCAAGAGAACACACAGATTTAACGTGGAAAGCCCTTGCGGGAAAAAATCACGGCACAAAGCGACAGATCTCCACTATAAAAGCATCAATTACAAAGAGAAACGACTTACCCGATTCGAACAACCTCGAATCTCACCCTTGCTACACCCTTTGATAACCCTAAACCCTTTTAGGAACCCTTAGAACTACTTTAGAAAGCCTTTCATACCCTAGAATAACCCTAGGGACCCCTATTTATAGTTTAAGCAACTTCCCTTTCGCACTCTTGCGAAAGGCCGACTCAAAATCTGCAGTCCGCATCGGATTCGGAAACAAATCTGCGTAACTACGATTAGTCGAGCCGAGTCTTCGACTGGTCGTGGGACCTCTACGACCGGTCGAGCAGCTCGGACACCAAAATCCCGTGTCGCTGGACTTTGAGTCGTGCAGGCCACGACCAGTTGAACTATTCCTACAACCAGTCGTGGCTGACTCACGACTAGTCGTAGCTACAATAAAAAACAGATTAAAGACTTTTTCCTAACACTGTTAAACTTTTAAATGGAGTTGATATCCGCATTTTTCATTCGTACAATTTCTGTACCTTTCTTAATAAATTGGATGGAAAATAAACATTACAATGGGCCCTAGGAATTTCTGTATTGTGTAACAGATTAAAGATTTTTTCCTAACACTGCTAAACTTTTAAATGAAGCTGATATCCGCATTTTTCATTCGTACAATTTCTGTACCTTTGTGAATAAATTGGATGGAAAATAAACATTACAATGGGCCCTAGAAATGAATTTCTATAGTGTAATTAATATTTTCATCCGCTTCATTTGTGGTCCCTCGGGCCTTAAACTGAGCTCGCAAAACAAGTAGATGGTGTAGATAAAATAGACACACATCACGGTGGGCCCACAGCGCCCTAAACATATCAAACCACCGCTAGGGGTTGGTGCTGGCAACCCCACCTGATCCGGGGCCCCACCAGATGAGTGGTTGAGCTCGTAGAAATTCCTTTTTCCCTAACGTACGAGGACCCATGATATGCAGGCATCCATAAGCTTGCAAAGAGCCACGGAACATGGCATACATGTACCTCAATCCAAACCGTTCAAATCTCGGGCCCATCGTGGATGGATCATCCAAAAAATCACACTGAAGGTATTATAGTCCGGTGACTATGTGCAAAAAAGGATGGCTCGCTGCCGTCCAAATTAAATACACGGATGTGTTGATTGGTGTTCATGATCATATACTCGATCTTCATTTTAGCCATGCTCTGTATCAAATGTCCCCATAATTTGAATGGTTGGTTAGAATTGGTTCAGTTCAGCGTTACTGTGTATGAACAGTCACAATCCGCCAGCGTATCAATATTTTCTCGCAATACTGTATTGGAGGACCGGAGATTGAACTCGAGGGAGTACGCTTTTGGGGGACGCATTTTAGCATGTGAAAATTTGGCGTACGTGTTAAAGATCTGAACCTTTCATTGGACGGAACCCACCGGTTAGATGAATTGAATCAGTAACCGGGTGGCGAGATCATCAGATGGACCGTAATTATGCCTTGCTAGTAATTTTCTGATACACGTCCATTTGTTTCTTTATATATATGTAGTGCACTGGATAAACGGACTGGAGTGATTGTTGAGATATGACATCCAAAAAGTGGGTCCCATTTGATGAACGGATTGGATCTAGTGCATGCTTGCCAAATTTCCACGTGTGAAAGGGAGTGCCAAAATGTATACTCGCTTCGCCTCGCCTCGCATTCCTCGTATTGTAAACCATACGCTTCTCTTTCTTTTTAGGATTCCACTCATTTCAAGCCCACCGAGAAATGCTGGGGCACTTGCTCGAGTGGGGCTTTGCAGTGTAGCAGATCGAGTACACTCTGTAATTGCGCATTCCTCATACGTATGTAATATCTGAGACACTCATCAGACAACCCCACTCTCTAGATTCCGTCAATCAAAAAATAAGTCGTGGCGAAAAAAATTGTATATTAAATATAGGACCACTGATCTTTTACTTTTAACCGTTCATTTTTATTTTACATGTGTGACCCATAGGATACCATTATTTGTCTAAATTTCTATAAATACAATCAATACAACAGGATCTGACTGATGAACGGACCGGATTTTATAGACACGTATTTCTTCTTCTTTTTTTCCCATATTTGATACGTGTGCACTTACAAACTGGATCCACTCCGCTTTCTCTATTCTCATTGCCATCAATTCCATTTGGATGAAAGGAAAACTTAGATACTCTGATGGGGTATGATATTTCATATTCTTGCAGCATGAAATTGTCCATATTGCATCATTTAATTAAAAATAAAACATCAAAATTACGGAACCTATTTTGGATGGGTTATTAAATAAATGAGCGAAAATGAATCTAGGGATGATTATTTACATCAAATTGGCGGTCAAAATGAAAGACATTCACTCGTCCAAATTCAACAAAAAAAAAGAGTCCAATAATCAGATTTTTCGATCGTACATTTGATCTCATTTAGGTTAATAAGCTACCATTAGTGGATCCCATGATTTGAACGGTCTATTTTGAGCCAAATATACGTCATAAATGAAGTTTATCATTGCACGCGTACACTCCGCCAGAGTGTCGAGTAACACCCTTTATTACATATCATCCCGCGGACAATACGCTCCCAGAACACGTTAGTCACAACCCTTACATCAATGAGGCGCGCTCCACTGGTTCCCGTACCACCCTAAGTTTACAGTGTACCGAGAAAATGTAGGACCCACGTGATGTATTAAAAAAATCCAACCTGTCCATAAGATGTGCTACCTCATAAAACCTTAATATACCAAAAATATTTTCGATCCAATATTAATGTGGGCCACAAAAAAAATTGAACAAGATGTGAAGCATCTCCCAACTTTGATTTCAGTGGACCCACATGAGTCGAATAATAGGATTAATTTTATTATAAATCTGAATCTGAAATAGATGAAGGGTCTAGACAGACTTGATTATATATAAACAACGTAATGGACGTCCAATATAATCAACGGTAAGAATTCACTCTCAATATATTCCCCTTTCTGTGTCTCAGATGAGTTTTAAATCGGGTTGATTCTTTTTTTTTAAGGATTTTTATTAGGTTCCTCATCTTATGGACGGGTTGGATAGTATGAATACATCACGTGGGATCCACATCTTCCCGGTACTATCGTAAACTTAGGGTGGTAGTGGTACAACTGGAGCGCGGGCCTTCATCAATACCTCTCTGTCCTCCAACGGATACTCGCCCTCTCCGTCAGTCTCCTTTATATACACCCCAATCCACTGTATTTCCGCTGGAGAGAGAATTTTCCTTCCAAAGCAGAGAGAGAGAGAGAGAGAGAGAGAGAGAGAGAGAGAGAGAGGAGATTTCCTTCCGAAGAAGAGAGAGGAGAGAGAGAGGCTTCCTTCCGAAGCAGAGAGAGAGAGAGAGAGAGAGAGAGAGAGAGAGAGAGAGAGAGAGAGAGGAAAAAATGCAGCTTTTGACTATCTTTCTCTTCCTGTATCTCTCTCTCCTCCCTCTCTCAATCTCCATCTCAAGCCCAGACACGTCCTCTCTACTCTTCTTCAAATCCACATCAGACCCATCAGACTCCCTCTCCTCATGGTCGGAAGCGTCTGACCCTTGCACGTCTCCCTGGTTCGGCGTCTCCTGCCACAACAACCGAGTCACCCAACTCGTCCTCGAGCGACTCAATCTCCAAGGCCCAATTCAACCCCTTCTCCAACTCGAACAGCTTCGAGTCCTCAGCCTCAGCCACAACAACCTCACCTCCACCTCTCTCCCCCTCGACTTCTCCCCATGGAAGAATATGAAGCTCCTCTACCTTTCCGACAACCATCTCTCCGGCACCTTCCCGGTCGGACTCACCAGACTCGACCGGCTCCGCCGAGTCGACCTCTCCGGGAACCGTTTCGTGGGTCACATTCCATCCGAGCTGAACCGGCTGCCTCATTTGATGACTCTCCGCCTCGACCGGAATTCGTTCACCGGCACGCTCTTCGATTTCCCCCAAATGCTCGATGAATTCAACGTCTCAGGAAACAACCTCGTCGGAGAAATCCCCAAATCCCTCTCTGATTTCCCCGCGTTAGCTTTCGCCGGGAACGAAAACCTCTGTGGGAAGCCGCTGCAGAGCAGGTGCTCGACGAAAGTCGTTCAGAGCGACCCGATACCCATTTTGGTATCGGCGCATCGGCGGAAGTTCAACACAAGGACGCTGATGGCGATTGTGCTTGCGGATGTCGCCGCATTGGGTTTGATTATTGGCGTTTTCATCTACTGCTGCTGGATGAGGCGTAGAAGAGGAGAGAGAGATGTAGAGAGGGAAGAAAAGGAGAAGAAGAGAAATGGGGTTTCTGTGAGAGAAGTGAAGGAGGAAGAGATGGTTTTTTTCGAAGGGTGTGAGGGTTTTGAGACGGTGGAGGATCTGCTGAGGGCGTCGGCTGAGATGTTAGGGAAGGGGAGTGTAGGGTCCACCTACAAGGCCGTGATGGAGGGTGGGGGTAAGGCGGTTGTGGTAAAGAGGGTGAGGGAGAGAGGGAGAAGGAAGGTTGGGGATTGGAAGGAGGTGGATGGGTTGATGAGGGAGATCGGACGGTTGAGACACGCGAATGTGGTGGGCCTCAGGGCGTATTACTGGTCCAAGGACGAGATGCTGCTGGTCTATGATTACATGCCCAACGGTAGCCTGCATTCACTGCTCCACGGTCAGTTGCTTGCATATTCCCTGCTCTTTTCACGAACTTTCATAAGCCTACACGTGTATCCCTATCCAACGTCACGTGCACATATGGCATACTTGTACGAGATCCGAGCCCTCCATCTGATGGACGGCATTGTTGGATGGCTAGGAAAAGTTATTTTGGCTGCCATCCACTATGGTCCACTTTAAGACTATAAAACGGACTGATTATTAACATGGATGATCTAATCAATGTCTCCAACCTGATGGAAAGCTTGGATCTCTCACACGCGTGTCATATTTGGAGGGTGTCCATGGCAGGACTCCACACGTGCATGGCCTATTGTTTTTCTTTATTTTTGTATTTTAATTTGTCTTGAATGGTGGAATTATATGATAGGCGGACCGCATCTTCGTACGGTATCCGCGAGTTTTCAGCTCCCTCAAGTGGGTCCCATGGCTCGTAATCCATACCATTGGCATTTTGTGACTTACCAGTCAGGTGCATCTGCTCGATGGCTTGACCTCAACCTTTTTACTATATGGCCTACAAATAGACAGTGAAGAATAGAAATACAATGCGTTCCATTCCGAGATGGAACAATAGACGTCCGTCCAATGGGCCTCAACAGACCAATGGTCGAGATTACCGGTCCATGGGCCCCGATTGTCGAAATTGAAACTCTTGTATGCTGTGTGAAGATGCAAGTCGCCTACTGATGGGTGATGGCACGTTAGAAGCGTACGATCTTGAAAACGGGCACGCTTGATTAGAGGCTTCCATACTTGCGCGTGGCAGTGCGGGCAGTGAATCAGGACCATATATCATGTGGGCCATACAGGAGACGGTCTGCATTTCCAACATCAAAGTGGCTGAACAATCCTAGCCATCCAATGATTGCCCTTCGAATTGGGTTAGAAAACCAAAAAGTGGACTGGATTTTGTTGTGACCTCACCTGTTGTACCGAAGTCAATCTGGTCGCTGTTGTGGGCCCACCATGACTTATGTGTTTTATCCGCACCGTCCATCCATTTTTTTCAGCTCATTTTAGGATGTGAGCCAAAACATGAGGCAGATCCAAATCTCAAGTGGACCACACCACATGAAACATCAGCAATTAAACACCCACCGTTAAAAGCCTCCTAAGCCCTCCTGTAATGTTTATTTGCCATCGAACCCGTTGATAACGTCACACAGAGCTGGATGAAGGGAAAACACGAATATCAGCTTGATCCAAAACTTTCGTGGCCCGAGGAAGTTTTTAACGGCAGTCATTCAATAACTACTGTTTCCTGTGGTGTGGTCCACTTGAGATTTGGATCTGCCTCATTTTTAGGTTCGTAAAATGGATGGACGGCGTGAATAAAATACATACATCATGGTGGGGCACAAAGAGCACCGACGGGGTCAGTACCTGATCCGAGTCTCCGAAAAAGTAGTAAAGGTGAGTACTAGGATCGCTTGACCGTGTATGGAAGGTAGGGTGCATTGAAGATCACTGGATACGGCCGCACTGAATAATTTCATTGCATCCCAACAGCTGACATCATGAATGTTGGCTATTCGGTGCCTAACTGTACGGCGCCAATGAATTACCCCTCTTTTTAATTTTATTTTATTATTTTTTTATAATTAATAATTAATAATTTTTCATTATTATAACGGTGAACATAAGTCGGGACTGCAGCCGTTGGATTTGGGCCTTTTTCAGTGAAACTAACCGTTTATTTGATAGGTTCCCCTTGAAGGGTTCCCCTTCAATAGAAGATGGCGACAAAAAACAAAAGAAAGGGGGGTCGTAGATTGAGTAGTTGTTCCCACTGATTATATGAAGATAAGGTGACCGTTCATGCCCAAAGCAAAAGACACAAATTATTGAAATAACCCAATCACGAGATTGTTGTCTTTCCACCGTACAAAGTGAGATATGTTATATAAACGGTTCGGATCATTGGAAGATGGCCCAGATTCAACGGGTAAAGTCCCGAGTAATTCAATAGGGGCGAACCGTTAATGACCGATGCAGACCGATCCATCCGTGCCATTCATATACGATACCCCTACGTATCGGGCGATACCTCCCGGTTTTGGACGGATGGTAACGACGTGTGTGTCGATGTAGTCACTCGAGTGCACTTTGTATGTGAAGTCGCCTCAGAGGTAGCCACGAGACTTACGTGTGCGAGATCTGATCCACCCATCAAGCGATTCCACTGCCTAGATGCCGTCTCAAAGATCGAACCATCAAGTGAGTCACACTTGTACAAGAAAACTGAATGGTTAAGATGAATGGATCCTAGTTCATCATTCTATTATGATCATGCGTGGCCCATCAGATATTCAGATCGGCATGATTTTTGAGACGGCTTCTTCGTAGTAGGGCTAGATTGGTAGATTGGTAAGAGCATTCCTGATCATGCATGCATGAGACGGTCATGCCACGTGTGATCGGGAGTTAACAGAAGAGACAGGGCAGCGTGTGGATATCAATCAGGGTGAGTGTAGATAGATATATTGTGTGTAAACGTCGTGGTCATTTTTGGGCCGTCCACAGAGGGGCCCACTGATCGCACGGAAGAGAAAGGAGTGTCCTTTTTCTTTATTCATTTAGCTGGTGCGAACCATTCACGAGGAAAGTCGGTGGGAATGGGTTACGAAACTTGGGAGGGGCTCACATTTTACAATCTCTTGCCTGAGCTGTGTATAATAAAACCTCTTATTAAGTAGGATTTCATAGTGAGGTAATTTTGTGAGGAATGGTGTGTGTAGTCTGTTGTTGGCCCACAGTCATTTCATGGGTGTTTGGGAGATCAGGATAAGTGTGGGTCAATCCAATTGCTAGTGCATCACATGGATGGGTCAATGCTCAAATATTGCACTGATTGGCTGATCCAAACCTTCTATCTTGATATCATGGTTGCTTCCAATTTTCAACCATTCGATATATTAAATAGTTATGAACTTCCAATTCGCCTTTTTTTAATATATATATATATATATATATGTATATATATATATATATATATATATATACATTTTTTGTTATTGCTTATCCAAGGGGTGGCCCATTTGGTTGAACGCTCCAGATCCATGTGGACCAACCAATCAAAAGGTTGGTAGGAAATGCTGTTTTTGCTCCTTTTTGGGTTTTGGATTAAGTATGCTTTGTCAATGACAATGACAATGACAATGACAATTTGTTCGTCTGATTTTGATGGGATTAGGTAAGTTAGAAAAACAGAAAAAGGTTGGACAACACCTCCCACGCTTGGTTTTTCTAACTTTGGATTTTTCAAGGGCAAAGGTACCGAGTTCTTGACTCAGTTCCGAGTCCAACTTCCGATTCAACTCACTCTAAAACTCGGTCACAGTTACAATTTAGTCGCCTTTATTTCATGAGGTTTGGTAATTATCCAGTCAGTGAAAAGCCCAACCCTGAGTCAACTCTCTATAAAACTCGGTTGCATTACACAGGCAACAGAGGACCAGGAAGAACTCCCTTAGATTGGACCACAAGGCTAAAACTAGCATCTGGAGCTGCCAAGGGTCTTGTATACCTCCACACCGCATGTGAACCAAAGCTAGCCCATGGCCACTTAACCTCTTCAAACATCTTAATCGATCACACCGGCAACGCATGCATCTCTGACTTCGCCCTCCACCATCTCATCCATCCATCGCTGCCACTGTCGTCGCCTCATAAAGCCTACATGGCCCCAGAGTTCCTTGAAAACAACAACTACAACGGCCGGAAAGTCTCCGAGAAGGGTGACGTGTATAGCTACGGCATAGTTCTCCTGGAGATCCTAACGGGGAAGATGGCCGGCGAGGAAGAAATGGATATCGCAACGTGGGTCCGTGGAGCGGTCCATAAGGAATTAACGTTGGAGGTGTTTGATCTGGAGCTGTTGAGGTACAAGGAGATGGAAGAGGAGATGGTTGCACTCCTGCAAGTGGCATTGCTTTGCTTGGGTCCCATCCATAAAGAGCGGCCTAAGATGGCCGTTGTGTATAAGATGATAGAGGACATAAGGGCAAGGGGACGTGGTGGGGCCCACTCTCCATCAGCAAACGATCTATCCTCCAATTCCTCGCCTTACCTTTCAGATACGCCTACCCTCACCAGCAGCTGACAGCATGATTTTTTTTTTTTGCTTTTATGTTTTGTCATATACTAATTTTTGTCTCCTCTCTTTATATTTGTGAGTTGTACGTTGTTTCTTCTTCCATAGCTATTCTATTACCCTTTTTTTCCTTCTTTTTATGTAAATTTTTTTTTTTTTTAAATAATAATATTTTATATTGTATTGTGTCGTTTGTAAAATGACATGGCCCTGCTTTTGATATTTCTTGATACTCGGGCAGAGTGTGATGTTTGATACGCAGGTATACTCCTAAATCGTTGATGGCTGGCTTACCCTCTTTAATCCTATTTATAAAAACTTGTTTATATAATTTGGACCATTGGATGCTTTTCATTTCATTCATACGTTGGATACCCATCAATCTTTTCATCGATTTGGACGGTTTACTTTGATTTACTTTTGTGCCACGTGTGCAATTTTGTCAGTGCCTGTATATCAACCATCACGTTCCGCTCGAGTATCAAAGTTTCCTTCTTTTGAAGGGGGTGGTTGGGACATGTGTTGGTTTGAAAAGGACGAGAAAATCTGCTGGTTTTAGCGGGAAGATGCAGCCAAAGGAGATTCACGTGGTTCGTGCTTGGCTGCATGTTGGGTTTTTAATGAGGGGGAGTGTCAATGGTCCATCCCTGGTCCTGGGTTTCTGTCAGTCGTCTGTTAGACCAAGCCATGATGATTTTTGTCTCCAAGTGTGAATATGGCCCATTGATATTTAATTGGGGTCCTATTCGCCTCACATGGATCGGGTTTGTGTGCGGCCAGATCCCGGAGTCTATTAAGGTCCGACTTGTCTTGATGTGCGGAGGGCATGAAAATCATGTTGGTCCCATCATCTAGTGGGTCACAGGTGCATCTTTAGTAGCCTGTTTCTCAACTTTTGTGAGACGTGAGGCCCACCTGCTAACCTGGTTGGACTGATTTTGTGGCTACGGCAAATGCATAACAGGGTCTGCCAGATGAACGATCTTGATTTCGCCGTGCGCCAGCACGTGTAAATAATTGGCAAGTATGCCATGGTAAAAAAAAATGTAATGGCTTTATTAGGTTTCGTTTTGGGTAGAAAAGTGTTTATATTTTTATTTTTATTTATTTTCCCGGGAGAATCAACCGTACACAGGCCCGCATGTACAAGATCTGACCACAGCCTAATAATTGTTCCAACCTAATAAATGATCTTTATGGGAGCAGATTCGGTTATGGCCAGTGGGAGATTTGATTGGGCCAGATGCAGATGCTGCTGTAAGAGATGGGACCACTTGAAAGTGGTTTGATTAGGTAGCTGACTGACTTCACACGGGATTGCACCACTCAAAACTCACCTCACTGTATCTGCCTCCTACGACACTGAATGTTGCCATTTAAATTGGTCCTCCAAACGCTTGTCTTAGAGGGGCTGCCAGCTTTCATAAGATCTTAGAGTAAGTGATGTGTTTGATGGGCCAATAAAATAGTGCCACATCATAAACTGATGAAATTCATTAACCTCGGCTCTGATGGGATCGGCTACTCATCTTAATGCCTCAACCATGGAAGGAGATTGGGTGGTGACCCAATACCACTAATAGTGACAGGACTCTGTGGGCCCACCGTTATGTATATCTTTAATCTACACTATCCATCCGTTTTATCAGCTCATTTTAGGGCATGAGCTTAGAATTGAAGTATATCCAAAGCTCGAATGGACTACACATGAAACATGGGATAATGATGTCCCCCATATAAAGCCTTTCTAGGGCCCACTGTCATGTCTATTTGCCATCCAACCCGTTCATGAGGTCACTCAGACCTGGACAATGGGAAAATACAAATATCAACTTGATGCAAAACTTCTATGGCCCTCAAGAAATTTCCAACAGTAGGTGTTCAATCCCCATTGTTTCCTTTGGTGTGGTCCACTTAGAGCTTTGGATATGCTTCAATTTTGGACCCGTGCCCTAAAAGGGGCTGGAAAATAGATGGATGGCGTGGATAAAATGTATACATCACGGTGGGCCCCACAGAATCCGGTCACCAGGGATGTAAGTGGTGTTGGGTTAACCACCCAATCCGCTTCCATGAACAATAGCTTACAAACGGACGGCTGACAAAAATGATCAGGGCTTCCCCATTCAATGTGCAAAACCATTGATTTGATGGTTAGGATTTCCCACCAAGGCATCATTTTGGGCTATGGCAATTCCATGCAGGGTTTATGGCTTACAAAACTGATCAAGCTTCCTCATTTGCCCAATCGACATATTATTTTAGGCAATGGCCATACCATGGCAGCCCCCACCAAATGATCCATCTACACATCGTTCACAAGACCATAAAATGAGTTTTATAATTTCATTGATCAAAGTCTCAAGCACAACAATTTCCAAGTTCATCGATGTTTGGACAGTAATAACTAATAACCCAAAATGTATACATGGAAAACCAGGGAAAAGAATCTACAGTCACTGTTTGCTTTGCAACTATATTTTCTATTGGAATTGATATGTTTTCCCTTTGGCCATTGTTTGGATACTAGTTTCTAATTTTCCATCTTCCATCCATCTGGTCGGTCCATCATGTCGGGCTAGCCACAGCCATGACAATAATAAGGATTTTAGTTGTATGATATACCATCAACATAATGTTAAAATCACCTTACCCTCACCGGGTGCATTACGCCCAGGGGCTCCGACTTGACCAATGAAGTGGTCCAGGCCTGGTCCATTAATATCCCTATGTGCACCACCTGAAATTCTTGCATGCACTCAGCCATTATAGCACACCCTTTGAGCCTGTGATGACTGAATACAAGTCCTCCGCCATGCACCAAATGGCCTGTGATAGCCTATGAAAGCACACGATGTGATTCCCTGATAGAATTATTCTGCCCACACCTGATATAAGCCCTCTACCAAACACCCAATAGCCAGCATAAGGACCAACGTTTCTAAGAGACCATTTGAAGGAGTTGGCAAGTTGTAACTAATCTTACACACTAGAAACTATACATAGTGTGCATGGATTCGTGTATAGAATTCTAAAAGGTTGAAGAATGAATTGTATGAAAATCTCCAAAATGCTTTAGTAGTTGTGGCGAGTAGTGTTGAATGGTCTATACTCTAAAATGAATTATGGTTGTGGAGTCTTATAAAGAGTAGTGTTTGTTGTGAGTCAATGCTGCATGGCCTGGGCTTGAGGAAGCTCAAGCTGTGACAGCTTGGCATGGTGATGGCCTCCCATGGCAAGCAATCTACCATGCACCTAACAGACCGCCATGGCCCATGACAGTGCATGCTACCACAACGGCCCACAATGATGACCCAATGCGCATGCTGAATGACCTGTTTCTTGTGCGCCTTGGGCAGACTCCATGCACAGCACATCCATGTGGAGTATCTAAGCAGTACATGAGGATGATCAGATACACAATACAGGCTGGTCGCAAATCACCCCCACAAGATACATGGTTCCAGATACTTGCCAAAGAGTCCGCATTTACAGTAAATGATACTTTCCACCACAGAAATGTCTGCCATAAACAGTTCATTTTCTTCCAAAGAGCTGCATAAGGTGGACAATCATATGCAAGAGTCAGGTTGGTCCAGTCATCAGGTGGGCCACCCCATGCAAGATGGATGGCTCCAAAAACTTGCCAGGAGTCCACACCCAATGTACATGCGTGGAATGATACTTTTCCACCACTGAATGTTGACCATAAATAGTCATCATTTTGTGCCATCAGTTTGGAGGCTACTGATCAGATGGCATAGATCAGCAATTGGTGTGGTTTTTTAATCATTTTCCATCCAAAGTGTGAGCAACTAGATGGACGGACAGCATACCTGTTTTCCCATTAAAATGCCAAAACTCATACAAATCAGGATTGCAATGGAATTCAATGCAAATGCATAGTACTGAGAAACCTTTCCATTTTCTAACATCCAATGATCTGTTATTTTCGATGCAGTTGTTTCTATATCAAATTGTTTCCGAACTTGGGGGGAAAATGGGCCAATGGGATTGCGGGCAGCCTGTTATACATCCTCAACTTTACTTGGTGGGCGCTGACAAGGTTTATGGAGAAAAACCACAGTCAACATCTTCTCACCCAAGACAACTGCAATTCAAAAACTCACCTTCAAGCCTATTTAGAAGCATCCTTCGTGTCCGGTTTGGTTCCTGAAACTGCTGCAGTTGCTGCAGCGGTCATGGCAGCTGCTGCCACACCCAACTTTGCTCCACCTGCAGCTTTCATCACACTAGCCACCTTTGCAAATGCAGCTATCCCACCTACAAGTATAGCCCTCAATGCTACAGTTGGTTTTACATCCATTCTTTCTGTACCTGCAATGCCAATTTTCACACAAGGACTTGTTCGATCAAAAGAAAGAAGTGTTTCACTAAGCTTACATAATTTAGAAGCAATCTGTTTTTCACCATGAAATAAAATTTTTAAGCATTTGTGTTGAGGTCCATGGGTCAACCAGTGGGCCTAATCCATGCATCAACTGGTGGACCAAACCATTCAGGTCAACCAAGTGGGCCTAGTAGCTCCACTTAAGATTTAAAATAAATTGCTATCTTTAAATTTGAATTTTGAATTTGAAATAATAATCCAACAATCAATGGAGTAATTGGCCTTGATGGTAGGGAGTGAATTGGTCTTGATTGTAGGGAGTAAGTTAACCTTAGAGTTTGAATTTGAATTTGAATCTGATATAATTTGTTACAATTATTTTGAATGCCACAATTATTTATGTATCTCTAACCATTGAGGAAAGAATTGAGAAAATTTCCAAACAATCTTTTGCTTAATTGCAAGGAGGATCAATCCATCCTCGAATTTGCACTAGTTATTTTAATCATCAAGTACAGTCGTGCGAGCCTAATTTAGGTAGGCCAAGCACAAGATAGAAGACAGGGTTGTGATCATCAAGAAGGATATGGTTGCAAGAACTCAAAGAATCGATGGAAGTTCTCTAATCCAAAAATGAGATCTTTCGTAATCAAACTTGCCACAACAGCAAACATCACGAAGAATTTGAGCCTTCAAAAGGCAACTACTTCAGTAATGGAGGATCAGTTCAAGGGAGATGTGCTAGAATAGATTTTCACAATTTTACCGGGTCATATCCAACGAAATGGGTGTATCATGTAGAACAATTCTTCAAATTTCAAGGTACAACAGAAGAAGATAGACACTCCTTGTTTCTTTTCACTTGGAATGTGAAGCAGACCATTAGTTCTAGTGGTATGAACACATCAATCCCACAATGACATGGGCTATGTTTGTCAAGGCCTCGTTTGTGTGATTCGGACCATTAGATTACAAAGACTTTGATGAGGCTTTGTCAAAGCTGCGCCAAATGGGACCGTTCGCAATTATCAAATGCAATTCGAGAAGTCGACAAATCATGTTGAAGGATGGCATAAGAAAGAATTGGTTGGGTGTTTTATTGCGGGCTTAAAAGAGGAGATTTGTGCGGACATTAAGCTTTTCCTTCCAACCACATGTTGACCACAGTGGGTTTAGCTCACATGCAGGAAGATTGATTACAAAAGTTGTGCCACAATTCCTAACCCTTCGAGCTAGATGCAACCCCTCCATCTTCCACAACCTCCGGTGGTGGGCCTACCGTGAGGCACCTCAACTGGCCTGAAATGCAAGCTAGACACGAAAAAGGCTTGTGTTATAATTGTGATGAAAAGTTTGCATCGGGAGACCAATGTAAAACACAACAATTATTTTTGTTAGAAATAGATAAGGAGACCAAAGCCATTTTAGAAAAGAAAAAAGCAGATGATTCATGAATCGACCAAGATTGTTTTTTACAACACTTTCCCAATGCCGTTAAGGACAAGGTTGTTGCTTAAGGGGTGGGTAATGTTAGAGTCCATGGGTCAACTAGTGGGCCAAGGCATTCAAGTCAGTAGAGTGGGCCTAATCCATGGGTCAACTGATGGACCAAACCATTTGGTCCACAAAGTGGGCCTAGTAGCTCCACTGAAGATTTACAATTAAGTGTTATCTTTACATTTGAATTTAAACTTGAACCAATAGTCTGATAATCAATGGAGTAGGTGGCCTTGATTGTAGGAAGTGAATTAGTCTTAATAGTAGGAAGTAAATTAGCTCAGAGTTTGAATTTAAATGTGAATTTCAAATAATTTGTTACAATTATTGTGGAATGCCACAATTATTTATGTATCTCTCAACCATTGTGGAAAAGAACAAGAGTAATTTTCCAAACAATATTTTGCTTAAATAACACCATTCGAGTAACACATGTAATTACATAAAGCTAACAAAATAAAGTCTACAATCACCACTTCTAAACAGATAAAATTAAAGGAATAAATGAAGAGACTAACTAATGTAATACCATCAAAGAGAGTTCAAGTACAACAAACATTTCACATTCAAATGAGAATAGCCTTTGAATTGGATGGTTGGAATCTTCTAGCTAGGGAGACCATTAAACATGCCATCTACCAAGGGGATCATCAGATCAACCATTTGACCATGGGACCCACTTGTCCACAATCATTACTACCATAAATAAGCTGTTTTCCCATAATCACGATTCATTTATGACAATTCTGATCTAAACCCTGCATTGCATAGAGTCCATAGCATGGATTACTCCAATCATGTGACCCATATTTACCATCTAGGCCATGAGATTTTACGTTTATATCATGTATGTTAGTCATAACCAATGATTGTGATATCGATAATATCGCCCGGTATTATCGGTATCGCACATCACCGATATGAAACCCTACTTAAGTACACTGATTTTTTGGTGTCGGTGATAATATTGCAATACATCGAGATGTATCAACAATATATCGATATATTGTGATATATCGTCAACACGTAATGACATATTGAAATAGTATCATGGTCTATCAACAATACATCAATATCGACGTGAGGTGGCTTTAAAAACCTCATAAAAATACAAATAAAAGTCAGGAAATCCCTTTTTTTTTTTTAAATATCAAATCTTCTGCTTCAAATCCATTCTTGAGGTGAATCTGAATAACCCTCTTCGATTATTTGGAGAAAAAACCAGGGTTTTTTTTTTAAAAAAAATAAATAAATAAATAAATCGGATAGCAGGTGAGCTGACTTTCAAACAGTGAGTTTGTTTTCATTTCGATTCGTTTTTTTTTTTCAAATGTAAATCACTTGGAATCAGTAAAACTAAGATACAAATACATGATTTTGCATGTTTTACATGCTCAATCATGGTTTACATGCTCAATCATAGATTTCAACTTCCAATTTGGAGATTAGGGAAAATGGGGGTTTTGGGGAAATTGGGAAATTTTTTAAAATTTCCCAATTTCAGTCATTTAAATTGCAATTACACTATGGAAAAATCATGTTAGCATATTGAAGGCTAATCTACAAATTAGTGATTTGTGGATTTTTTTGCAAATTATTTTTTTTTAAAAATATAAAAAGTAGTTGTTTTTCAAAAAATCCAGTTTGATCAGTGATTATTTAGCCTTAATTTGCAAGTGTTTACGAGTGTTTGTTGACATTAATATTAGTTACACTTTAATTTGCAAATTTGAAAATTTTAGAAGATTATAGAAAATCCAAAATTTCATCCATTTTACCCATTTAAATTGCAATTAGAGTATGGAAAGCCCACATTAGACATGTTAAAGGCTGATCTATAATTTGATGAAGGTTTTTGAATTTTTGTGAAAAAATATTTTTAATTAGGAAAATATTAAAAGTGGGTCAAGAGGCATGCCACTGCGCAACTCTGTGTGGGTTTGAGGCACAGCCATGCACGTCACAAGTATATTTCTTCTTTTTTTGCTTTTGAATATATTGCTTGTGTTTTCATACAATCTTCTTAGATTTATAAATGAAATGAATTGATTTTGAATATAGTTATATAACTTATGTCAGACAACGCGTACGATTAGGTCTCTACACAAAGGAAACCTATTACGTGCACCTGTTTTTTATGAACTTTTGATTTTTAAGTTTGTATTGATGTCTTTTTTATATCCCCTTGAGTTTAATTGAAAAAATTGACCAATTTCCCAATGTTTTCTAAAAACATTGATGCATCTGATACTTCCCATGCGATAACCGATATGTTTTCATATCCCACGGGTGGGATACATCTATGATACCAACATGGAAAACATTGGTCATAACTCATATATATGCGCTACATATATATGAGTCATAACTCATATATATGCACGACAACCCAAGCCCAACCTATCTTGTGATCTGGTTGACGATTTTCAGCCCAAACCAACCTAAACGCAACCTTACCCAAAGTTTAGGTTGAGCCAATTTGTTCTGGGTTGGGCCAATCCAAGTTGCACCCCTAGTTGGTAGACTCACTTCTTGAGGCCATCACACCCAATTTCCAGTGGTGGTTTTGCCAATCTAACGAGCAACAAAGTTCTATCCCTCAATCCCATTATTCAGACGACTGTTCTAGGCAAAATGATAGTTCCCTAAACATGGCTCGTCTTTAGCCATGTGTAGGATGTGTTTTTCTGGATTGGTCTAAAAAATCACTTGAATGCGCATTATTGTCTTTTCATATATGCCGAAGTCTATAGCCATCAATTTCTCTAGTTTTGGCCTCTTTCCACTTGGCCTCGTGAAGGTTATCTATATGAACTCTCTTTCTTTTCCTTTTTCTTTTTCTTTTCTTTTCTTTTTTTTTTTAAGAGAGAGAGATGATAGTAATTTTATTGAAAAGGGTGCCAAAAGGTGAGAAAAGGATACAAGCTAAAAGAACAACCACCAAGAACATCCAGAAGAAAACAGCTAGGCTGCTTTAACATAGAGAACCCAAACTAAAACAAGATTCTTAATTCTACCAATAACCTCCTCTACGGACACTGCAACATTGCGAAAACAACAAGCATTTCTAGCTCCCCAAACAACCCACAAGATAGCCAAAATGTAGAGCCTCCAACTAGTTTTCTTAGATTTCCCACAACCTCTACCGCCATGCCAAGCCAAAGAAGATCTTCCACCACTTTCGGCATCACCCACTGTAGACACCCCACACTAAAACGGGATCGAATCTTCCCTGTCGACTTCAATTATGCCCCCATCATATCACCTGTATGGCATAAAGCATGCCATGAAGATAGCCATCAGGTCGGATCGACCGTTGCCAGGGTGTGCGGGTGGCAAATCGAACAAGGGAGTATGGTCTCATACACACCCACAAAACAAATCGCTATTTCAAAAAAGTTGGGGAAAAAAAAAAAACAGGTTATAAGTGAATTGGTCCATCAAGGACTGGTTCTACTCAAAATTGATCCACCAAGGACCGGTTCTACACAGAACTGATCCCTGGTCGACTAGTTCTGGGTAAATGGTGTTTTGGTTTGCTCTGATTTGCTAGGAAAATGCATGACACGCTCTGATTTGCCAGGAAAACGCATGCTTTGATTCGCTGGATCTGCGGCTGGCAAAGCTCTCGGCATGCATTTAAGAAGTACAGAGGAGCTAAAGACAAGGGACGGAGCGAGAGAAGGTCCAGAGAGGGTGAGGGTGTTTAGGCCCTTAGGGATTAACGCGACGCAGAAGTTCTGCCGATTCCTTGAAGCCAGTCTCGGCTGCGGCTTGCACTCTTTTTTTTTAGTTTGCACATACTTGATGTCCACGTGACCCTCTGCTGCCTTTGGGAATTCTTCCTTGCCAAGCCACTCTATCTGGTTAGAGTGAAAGACAAGAAAATACTGAAGTTAGTGGGAAGGGTCGAAATTCGGGACTTCCAGCCATCCTTTTTTTTTTTTTTTTTTCAAAAAGAGTATCTGATTTTCCTTCTCACATCTCAAATCAAGCCATATTTCATTCCACACATACCAGAACACCAACAGTATACACACACATCTTTTTATTCTATTTCTTCAATCCTCTCTCGTAGCCACTTGCTTTTCATTTCCCTTACTTACCTACCTGGGGTCGTTAACCTTACGAAGTAAAGCTAAGTTTGATTTATTATTTTGTTTTCTACCCGGGGTCTTAAACCCTGCATAGTAAAGCTAGGCGCTATTTATTTTCTCTTTTGGCTTGCCCGGAATCTTAAACTCTATGAAGCACGGCCAAACACAGTGACGCCGGAATTTCTCTAAATCCCCCTAAAAACAGTAGTCCTGTAAAGCAGAGACCATGCATTGCACAGGTGAAAAATGGTGCCTAACCCCCTCATTTTCTATAGCCGAAGCCATTACCCAGAATCTACAGTGCAGACCAATGTGGAAGTCATTCAGGTTAAGGAATCTTGTGATTTCTCATCCTCTAAGCGATTATACGGGTTCTAGCCAACCGTGGATTTTGAAGCCATATCCTGACTAGTAACGACTCCAAGTCAAATGCACTTTTACTTCTGAGTCAACCCCACATTCAAATCAAATCAAAACCAGAGCTGACAAACAGAAAGAAGGCCGAAGAAGTGAGGGCTTCGCCGCACGTGTTCGCATGTGAGAGAGTGTTCACACCCACTTAATTGAAAAAAGGCCGAAGACATTATACCAAATTTTTATCAGAAACGGGCAATGGATAAAAAGATGATCAATTGATTCCGCGTCTTGCATGCACAGTGTTCAAGTTGTCGACGAAATGTCGATATTATCGCTGATAATATCGGTGTCGCTAGGCTACCGATACCGAAACCCCAATTTTTCGTTTCTCTCCCGATTATCAGCGAAAAATCGGAGATATTGTCGATAATTTTGGATTATTGCTAAGAATATCGACCGTAGCCACCAACCATGTAGCCAACAACCTATTTTTTCGATAAATAGGTACAAATAAGGGAAAAAAATTGAAAAATCGCTTTGATTTTGCTATTTTTGTAAATATGTGATAGTGATCGCGTACCTGGTTAATCGGAACTCACAACTCGGAAGAATGCCTCTAGTCGATCTTCGAACATTGCAAAGAGGTAAGAAAAACCTCAAAATTCCTTTTCCTTTTTCGATTGGAAGCTTGAAATTTCGGTGAAAAATCAGCGATTTTGGGAATTTCCTCGCGATTTGGGAATGATATAGGGTTTCGAAACCCTCCCTCAAAAACCCCCTTTCTTCGACAAGAATCCCTCACGAATGAAATTTCAGGGTTTTCTTTTTCTTTTTTTCTTTTTTTAATTCGAGGCTCGACAATATACGGCTTCAGAAACGGAAGCGGATTGGCTGGTGTACCACACACCAGTTATATAGCTGCTGTATTGACGTCAGCAAGTTCTGTGGGTCTGATCACGAGGTATGTGTTATATCCAAACCGTCCATCCATTTCGCAAGATCTTCTTAAGGCTTGAGACGAAAGATAAGACAGATTTAATTATCAAGTGGACCACACTGCAAAAAGCAGTGGGGGAGTGAACGTCTACCATTGAAACCCTTTTTTGGGGTCACAGAAGTTTTGGATCAATATGAAATTTGTTTTTCCTCTTCTTTCAGGTCTTTGTGACCTTATGAACAGATTGGATGGAAAATAAATGTTATGGTGGGCCCTACAAATTTTTTAACGGTGAAAATCATTATCTCCGCTGCTATTTATGGTGTGGTCCAGATGATCTTTGGATATGATTTGTTTTTTGGATAATGCTCTAAAGTGATCTCTAAAAATAGATGAATGGTGTATATATAATAAAGACATCACTGTGGGCCCCATAAAACTTTGATCTCCTTTGAACCGTTCGTACAACTCAGAGCTCGAGGAGCATCAGTGTTTGTCTTCGCACGACACGTACCTACAGGCTACAACAGCTATATAGCTGGTGTGTGGTACACACACACACACACACCATCCATCCATTTGACTAGATCATTTTATGTCATGATCCCAAAAATGATGTATATCCAAAGTGAAAGTGGACGCCACCATAGAAAACAGTGGGGACAGTGACGCGCACTGTTGAAACCTTCCTAGGGCCCACCATGATGTTTATTTGAGATCCAACTTGTTCATAAGTTCACACAGACATGGAATAATGGAAAAACATAAATATCAACCTGATCGAAAACTTCTGTGGCTCCCATTTACTTTTTAATGGTAGGCGTTCAATCCCCACTGTTTTCTTTGGTGGGGTCTACTTGAGCTTTGCATCTGCCTCATTCTTTGGCTCATGCCATAAAATGATCTCGCCAAATGGATAGACGGCATGGATAAAACAGATATATCATGGTGGGGTCCACAAAACTTGGTGACGTCCCTAGCTAATTCGTATCCATCTTTTTTGTTGCGTACCAAGTAACCCGTGCACAATATCGTACTAAGTAAACTCTCTTGGGCCCACCATGACTATATGTGGCTTATCCATGCCGTCCATCCGTTTTCTAGGTCATTTTAGGGGTTCATCCCAAAATTGAAGCACATCCCAAGCTCGAGTGGACCACACAAAAGGAAATAGTGGGAATAATGATTCCACCGTTGAAACCTTTCTAGGGCACACAATGATGTTTATTTGTCATCAATACTGTATATAAGATCATACGACCATGGATGAAGGTAAAACATAAAAAATCAGCTTGATCTAAAACTTATGTGGCCTTCAAGAATTTTTCAACGGTATATGTTCAATTCACATTGTTTCCTATAGTGTGGTCCACTTGAGGTTTCAATATGCTTCATTTTTTACATGAATACCTAAAATTATATGGTAAAATCGATGGACGGAGTGGATAAAGTACATAAATCACCATGGGCCCCTAGAGTTTCCTCAGTATGCTCAACACCAATCAGTGTGTTCACGATGATGTCACGTGTGCGACTTGGCTTGGTGCTCTGTGGGGGCCATTGTAATGTCTTTCTACCATCCAACCTCTTGATTAGGTCACATTGACCTGGATGAAGCGAAAACACAAATATCATCTTGATCAAAAACTTTCATGGCCCATAAAAAGTTTTTAATGGTAGGATTCAATCACTACTTTTTCCTTTAGTGTGGTCCAGTTGAAATTTGGATCTACCTCATTTTTGGGGACCACGTACTAAAATGATGTTCTGAAACGGATGAATGGAGTGGATTTGTCACAATGATAAAATTGGGCCCCACACAGTAAGAGTAACATGGCGTTACCCGGGTAACACAGGAGTGGCTTCGGTGGATCCCCAATTTCACCCGGTGCATGGGACCCCTGACTGTGGGGCCACCTTGATTACGTGACTAAATCTATGTCGTCCATCTATATTAAAAATTAAATTTAGGGCATGATCCAAAACTTGAAACATATCCAAATCTCAGATGGACCATAGTATGACCAAAGGATGACCTGGTAACAATACTGTCAACATGTTAGACAACAGTACCACGCCCCAACTGCAACGGGATCCAGATGATGACTACGAGTCACCTCCTCACTCCATATGGGATGAAATATGGCCAGAAAAGTGTACTTTTTGAATTCATTTATTATTACATGTAATAATTATTGTATGCTAGTTGCATTTTTATTATATAAACTCATTTTGTTTATTATTGGAGTGATATCTTACGGCAACGCATGCTTTTGGAGTCCCATTAAATGAAAACTTATCATTTAATGCATTCTTTTTATATATTTTTTTAATTTCTAAATATGCAAATATGTGTATTTAGACATCTCCTGAAGTTTCACTAAAAAAATTATGTTGTTTTTCCCGTATTTCCTACTTTTTCCTTGCATTTCCGGTTATCGGCGATATTATCGACGATAATGATATTATATCTTTATCTCTGGCCAGCGAAACTTGTAGTGATACCGACAACTCGAACACTGCATGCACATGAACAGATAATCAGCAAAACTAGTGATCGTTTTTTAGGGTAGTCGATGATGAGGATTTTCTTCCTTCCCACCAACCAAACAAAAACTACCATGTGGGGAGGGACACCATAGAACCAATGGTGAAAAGGATGAGGAAGATCGCGAGAGGGGTTTGGCCTTGAAATCAGCCCAAAAAGTGACCAAACCAAGAACTTTCCAAATGGATGGACCGACCAAAGAATCGAATCTGAGTCTTGACATGAAGGCACCACATTTTGAAGACTCAAGCAAACCCAAAAAATCCTCCACTTCTGCTTTCGTTAAGTTCCTCTGGGGAGGAGGGTTCCAAACAATGGACCCACCACAAAAAGAAAAACAATCCACAATATATATGAATCAATCAATAGCAATGTGTGCTAGCCTAGGGAACCTTTCTTGGAGCGGCGTGTTTCCACACCACAGGTCGACCCAAAATCTGATACGACAGCCATTTCCAAGGGAAAACGCAATCCCTTTTTGCACTATATTCTCGGTTGTTAAAATTGCTCTTCAAATTGAAGAGGCTCTATATAAAGGGGATCTTCGGACGAACCACCCACCAGATTGCGTATCCATACTTGCTCGCAATAAGCTCCCTCCATAATCTTCTCGACTCAAAATCAAACCTCCAAATCCACTTACCGAGACAAGCAATATTCATGAATTCCAAGCTTTTAATCCCCGAACCCCCCGTCTTAATCAGTCTACAAACCTCCTCCCATCTAAGGAGATGAAAAGTTCGACCCTCCACATTGCCTTTCCAAAAGAAATTCCTTCTCATCTTTTCCAATCTCTGCAAGACCGATTTTGGGCATTTGAACATCAACAAAAAGAATATCGACATGTTTCCAAAAGTTGTTTTAATGAGAGTTAAGCAGCCTCTATAGGAAAGATATTGTGCCTTCCAACTTGAGAGTTTCCATTCAATTCTTTCCACCATCTCATCCCATATAGAGGCAGAGCGGAAGGCCTAAATATGTCGTCGGGAATTGGAAGTCCCCAATCTTGCACCTGAAGGAGTTAGCAATCTAGATAAGAGAGAGGTTACTTATATGAATGCCTAACATTTCGGAGTTAACGACATTTATCTTCGGACCCAAGACAGCCTCAAAACAGACGATTATCTTCCACAAATTATCCACCGACGTGAAGTCCGCATTACAAAAGAGAAGAGTGTCATCCACATACTGAAGATGAGTGAAGGATACTCTACGATTAGCAGCTTTGAACCCACAAATCAAGCCATTATCTTCCCCTCTTTTAAGTATCTTGCTAAACGCTACCCCCATAGCCACAAATAAGTATGAAAACAAAGGGTCACCCTACCTTAGACCCTTGGATGCCTTGAAGAACCCATTAGGAGATCCATTTATCAAGATAGAGAAGGAGGTAGACCTCACACAAGCCCGCATCCACCTTCTCCAATATTTGGCACACCCCAATGGCCCAATCTAAGAAACATATAATCTACAAGCTCTCAATCGACATGGTTGTATGCTTTTTCAATATCTAATTTATACACAATACCAGTCTTCCCATCCTTGTGTCTTGAGTCAATGCACTCATGGGCTATAAGAGCGCTATCTAAGATTTGTCTCCTTGCAATGAATGCTCCCTAATTCTCATAAATAACCTTGTCAAGAACGTTCCTCAATCTTAACGCCAACACCAACACCTTGGCCAAAATCTTATACGCTCCTCCTATGAGACTAATGGGTCTGAAGTCTTTTAATCGTTCTTCCCCCTTGACTTTAGGGATTAGAGCAGTAAAAGTAGCCCCAAGCTCGCTTGATATCCAACCGCGCTCATTAAAATTCTAATATAAAGTCCATAAAGTTGTTCTTTAGGAGAGGCCAAGAATTCTAAAAGAATAGCATAGGAATCCATCGAGTCCCAACAACTTATCATCGCACGTAGAGTCTAAAGCAGCTTTTACATTTTCTTCCGAGATAAGTGGCATCCTCCCTTAACAGACTTTGGAAGTGAAGGTTATCTAGGGGTGGTCTCTCCCATTGATCAGCATAGAGCGAGTCCTTGTAGAATTGTACTTAACTCTCCTTTGTTTCATTGCATCTATTAACTCCATACTCATACCTATTAATGTTCCTTTGTTCCAAGCGACAAGACAAATGTTATTCTCCTAGACTAGCTTCTTACCTGCACAGGTCTAGAATGGCATGGGACCTTGCTTGCTTCTCACAACAATTGTGTTTTTATGGCGCGTCACTTCCAGGGGATACCCTAGCCAACCCTTGCCCATTTCTCATTGCACCTGGGTTTTGATGCAGCACATCGCTTATAGGGATCACCCTAGCATGAGTTTGGACTGTCATATTGTTCAAATTCATAATGGAAGCTATGCCATAAGTTTGACACTGGCTGCCAACCAGACGCAACCCTTCTCCTTTAGCTAGGCTTGGGAACAACAATGAGAGCACAGAATTCCTATATTCCTATCTAATAGTCCATCACATAGGTTGATTACAATCAACGAGTTCCATTTCCAATTGACTAAGTCACTAAAGCCAAAGATTCAGTTGCATGAGCAGAGATCAAATCCAAAACTGTTCAGCAAACAAAAAGACATCAAATGCCATTGATAACGATGAAAACTTGAAAAAGAAAATATACCAAATGGGGTGATCAAACTTAAGTCAATTTGCCAAAACATAATGGAATCTTGAAACTCGATAAACTTCTACTTCTTCAGGAACACATCCACAGTCAACAAATAACCCTCCCCACAATATCACTACATTTCCTAGGCAATCTTAATCCACTTCAGTTGCTAGGTTATTTCCAGGATTCCGATCTTGAATCCACAGATTGTATCAAAATTAGGGTTTTCATCAACAATAGAGTTGGCAAATTACGACTCGTACCGCAATTTTTATACAATGAATAGTTCAAAGTATCACAGGAAAGAATATTTTAGGTTAATACAAATTATGTTTTATTTACCAGGAGGATTGAGCATATGCGTGTACAGAGATACTGAAAATTTTAATATTTCTGTGATCAAAGCTGAATCTGTAATGGACGGTTGAGATTAGGGTTTCGAAGATAAGTTTATAAATGGAAAATTGGAAGAAACGAAAAGTAAATTACATGGAAATGAAGATTCGAGGAAAAAGTAAGGAAAGGTCAAACCTGCAAGAGGAGAAATCGCTGTTTTTTGAGAGAGAGAGAGAGAGAGAGAGAGAGAATGGAGCTTTTAACGGCTTGCGACGGAGTACGAGAAAGACCACTGTGCTTGCCTTCTCTGACGGAACTTGAAAGGCCGTCGTTTCCCCATGGAAATCTTATGATACGCGAACCTAGTCTTTGCGCAGTGTACGCGGGACGCAGATTTGATCCTGGGAGGGGCACACCGAGATGTTTGTGAGATATCCACCCCGTCCATCCGTTTAGAGATATCATTTTAGGGTATGAGACCAAAAATAAGTTGGATCCAAAACTAAATTGGATCACACGAGAGGGGAAATTGGGGAAAGAAATTTCTACCGTTGAAACCTTCCTAGGTTACACCTTGATGTTTATATTCCATCCAAACCGTTTATAATGTCATTACCACTGGGATGAAGTAAAAATACCAAAAAAATGCCTAAAAAGAAAATTGTATGGCCACAAGAATGTTTCAACGATTCATTCTAAATATCCACTGTTTCCTCTAGTGTGACCCACTTAAGTTTTGGATACACATAATTTTTGTTAGCATGTCCTAAAATGATCTCTCAAAATAGATGAACGGGGTGGATTTCTCACAAAAAATATCTGCAGGCCCCACCTGGCATCCTTGTGCAGGAACTTTGTGGGAAAGGCTTTTGCATGAAATCCGCGTCCGTATATCCGGGATTTTTTTTGTTCTTGCGAGAGGGTTGGCTTGTTTTGACCCACAGTGGACGCTTAATTTCAAGAAACCATACTCTGTGGTACAATTTTTAATCGAATTTATGCTAAGGATAGACGGGAAAGAAGAAAAGCACGACTGGGGTCCACTTGAAGGAAGATCAATGGCTTGGATCTTCCATCTGGGAGATTTTTGGGTGGTCCATCTGATGGACAAATGTCAAATGGTCTCGATACCCATATGATGGCCTTGGAAAATTATTTTCCTCTTAAACTTTTATAGACAAATACTAGGATACTCCGGTGGGGTAAGGTAAATGATAGACAGGCCATTAAAAATTACTGAAAAACTAAATACATGGCATATAATTAATTCACATTAAGCCGTTCAGAATGTTCGTATCATTTTAAATGTATTCATGGGCTGATGTTTGCTTTTGGTGGGAATTTACTGGACAGCTAAAAATGAAAAATATCTAAGCATGAGCCGGAGCATCGGATATCTTGTGGAGTTGGGACGGAGTTGACAAAATCTGGCCGATCGAGCCGGGTTGATGCGTTTGTAATTAGTTATGGAAGGTACCAGCATTTTAGAAAATAGTCCACGAGTGTTTTACTTAGGCCCACTGTGTTTTGTATGGAAATCCTCTCCATCTACAAGTGTTTTATGTAGGCCCATTGTTTTTGTATGGAAATCCTCTCTATCTATCAAGTGAAAACCATTATTTTAGCAGCATATACAAAAGATCATCCAATGAAAACTAGATAGTTTACACCAATGGGAATGATGTACAATGATCTTAGTAGATTTGGATTAGGGTTATCTAATATTAGAGTTGTACATGAGTCGGACCAAGTCGAGCTTGGCATAACTCGACTTAGCTTGGGTAGCAGTCAACCCTAGCTCAAACTCGGCTCGGCCCGGTCCTTGGGCCTGATTGGCTAGCTTGACTAGGTTAAGTCAATAGCTTGAGCCAGCTCAAGCCGAGTTCCAGCTTGTGCAATATTTTCTCAAACATATTGCATTTTCAATCTATCACACTTTGAATGCAAATCAGTAAAAGTGTTTTATAGGCATTTCATTAAACACTCAATGAACTACATGAAGATTAAGATATGAAGGCAATTCTATAACATAATTTATTTACTTTTTTGTGAGGATTTGTTTTTTCAATCTTCACTTGAATATCCATTTCGAAAATACCCTAATATGAGGGCAATTTAAGAAACACCACTTCATTAAGACATTTTATCAAACACTTGACGAGCAGTATCAACATCAAAATGATCGAGTCACTGAACCAATTCAATCTGAGTCGATTCAAGTCGTGGTTCGAGTTGAGCTGAGTCGAGTCGAGCTCGGGCAAGCTCGAACTTGGCTCGAAATTTTTTCAAGCTCCAAAAACCAACTCGACTTGGTTTGAATCCAATTTCGAGCCAAGGTGAATCAAACTTTTCCGAGTCGAGCCGAGCAAGCTGACTGAGCTAACTCGACTCATGTACAACTCTACCTAACATTTGGATCAAGCTTATTTTTGTATTTTCGATTCACCTAATGAGTTACACTTGATTAATAGGTTCGATGAAAGATACACACCATGGTGGCTACCATATAAACTTTTGTATGGATGGCAACCCATACCCACGGTTCCGTATGGGGTGGCCTACTCAAGTAGTGGATCTTTCGAGCCCTAAAATTGAGGATAGAACATGATGGGTGGAGTGGATTTTACATGGTGGGGCCCACAATCTCGAGTGTGTTTTTTAACCTTGTGTAAAAGAGGTGTTGTGAAGGACTCAAGTCAAAAGGTTTGCTTGAATACCTCATTATATTAAGATACAGAGAGAATCTATGCATTGAATACAAAGGGCTATTTTCAACAACACAAACTACTCATTTTGTAAGGTTGTTCTTGGACATAAGATGCCTAAAAAAAGTTCTCCAATAGAATATTTCAACTCATTAATTATGGACACAACTTCCATGCAACCTCAGAATAGCAATGTGGGTGGGACCCACCTCTATGTATGCGTTGTATATCCACACCACTCATCCATTTGCTAGCTTTTTTAGGGCATGGTCCTAAAAATGCAGCAAATACAAATTTCAAGTGGACCACACTATAAAAAATAGTGGGCATCGACTATTAAAAGCTTTTTGTGGGCCACAAAAGTTTTAGCTCAATATGGTATTTATGTTTTTCCTTCATTCAACTTTGTGTGACCTTATCAATAGGCTGCATGGAAATTGGCAAATAAATATTATAGTGTTTTTAATGGCAGGCATTCAATAACCATTGTTTCTTTTGGTATGGTCCACTTCATTTTTGGGTGTGATCCTTTAAGTGTGAACTCAATTGATCAAAGATCTGACGATGAAGGCCATGAATATTTATACTACTCTTAAACGTATTACAATAATGGTGGTGGATAATAGTGATTTAAGCTATGCTAAACTCCAAACTTGCTATAACAAGGTTCGACAGAAGTGGAGATAACATTGCACTATGAGAGATGTTGTGTGTGATGGCTCGATTTATGATTTTTAGCTCTTCATTGAGTACACCTTATATAGATTGCAAAGGGTGGCAAATATATTTGGTTTCCTTGCTAGTCCACCTTCTATATTTGAAGGTTACGAGATCATATTTTAGCTGAATTCGGATTCCTTTTTGCATCCCTTAATTTTCTTTTAATTTAAGAAGTATCGACTTTTCGAACCTTTGTAGTCACCATGAAAGTACTGATTATCTCTGATAAGTTTTGTATTTGGGCATGATTGTGTGAAATGACATTGTCAAGCGTGTTTGGATTGCGATTGAGTTCCTATATCGATGAGGCTTTATATAGTTTCTTGAGCACATTGCTCGACCACATTTGTCATTTTGTGTGTGGATTATGTGTCCTTCTTACAATGTCTCGCTTTTTTCAATCTCATGCGTACATAGTACTTTGAGATAGTTTGCTTTTGGCAGATGACTTATTGCCTAAGGAAATAGGGTTTAAAGATAATCCCAAGGCGAACAAGATTCCATCCGTCATTTGTACATAGATTCAAGATGTGGCCTCATCTCATTGGTCCACATGGATGCATGAAGACAAGGGTAAACAATAAGTACAAGTTTTTATGTTTCAACGCATTTCAACTACAAACTCATAATCTAAATGCTATGCTTAGATGAATTTTATTCCATGCGTACAATCTTACAATCTTGTCATTGGTTGGAATGGTTTGGACCCGATGAGCAAGTGTGTGTAGTTCGAATTTTAAGATGTTGGCCACCATAAGGAATATTTGAGTAATTTAATATATTAACAATCCTTTCAAAAGGCATGGGGAAGATGTAAGTAATTTTAATGCAAAGCAAAATAAATAATTTAGGAGTCTTTCATGTAATCAGGGGCCCATAATTAATTGGACCTATTTTTATATAAACAATTTTTGACTGACCATATTAAAGTCCATGGATCAAATGATTAATTTCTATTGGATTAGTGTCATGTTTACGTTATAGCTATCAAATGTGCATTAGACTTGATTAACAAGCTTGATTGGTGGATTGGACTAAGTGTCCAAATGCAACTAGGAGAATTGGAGCATTTATCTGTAATACATAACATTTAAATTTATTTATTTTTATAATTAAATAAAACATTTTGTCTTCAATGTGCAACTGCAAGTTCTGGTTGAACACAAAACCTTTGATACTATGACAGGGTGTTGCGCATGCACTCAATAAGAGTACACCTAGCTTATACATAACTCAAACAAAGCTTTACAATTAGTGGGCCCAATTTAAATGGTCCTTATAAAACTGAAATGCTGCAATAATCACATCCTTAATATAAGGTAAGGATCTTCCTTCAACAAATCTGCCCCCTAAATAGTGAATCCATTGTAGGTACATGGATTGCCTGCGAAGAACTCAGGAAGTTATTATAAAGTTAATGTTACAGGACATTTAAGAAAAATGAGGCAGATCCAAAACTCAAGTGGGTCACCTAGTAGAAAACTTTCATTCGCCCTACAAATGTTTCAAGGGTAGTCATCCAATCACTACTGTTTTCTATCATGTGACCACTTGAGTTTTGAATTTTCTTAAATTTTGGGCTCATGTTGTAACATGAGTTGGCAAAATGGATGGATCAGGTGGATTTTTCATGAACAACGCAGCGAGCCCCACAGAGACTTCCGGATTACATGCAGCTGGAGTCAATTTTGTCAAAGAGTTAAGTTTATTTCAGTAATTATATGAGAAGGTTAGAGTTAAAAAATATTAAAAACTAATCACATGGTAGATAGTATATATATTTTTTTACTTAAATTTTAAGTGTTGATAATGTAATAACATAATATAAGGACATGTTTCAAGACTATAGGCACGGCAAGTTACAGTGCTTCTAGTTGCATCTCTCACTTAGATAGTTCAGCGGTGGATCTGGACCGTCTACTAAGTCAAGAACATTTTATAGACTACAAAATCATATGGATGATCCAATTCAATGGGTTATTTTCTATAGCCATCTTTTTCTCCTTAATGAAAGAGATTTTTTTATAATCATAAGCAATCCAAGATGGATCTGGACAATCTACTAAGTCAAGAACATTTCATAGACTACAAAATCATATGGACGATCCAATTCAATGTATTACTTTCTATAGCTATCTTTTTCTCCTCAATAAAAGAAATTCTTTATAATCATAAGCAATCCATGATGTGCCATAACAAATAGATGGACCCATTATTGATTGGACCTATTTTTATATAATTAATCTTGACCATCCATATTAAAATCCATGGATCAAATATCTAATTTTTGTTGGATTGGTGTCATATTTGTGTGGTAGACATCGAAATGTTTGCTGTTACCTGTACTTAATTATCAGTCTCGATCGGTTGATTGGATTGTATAAGTTTCGGAGCACTAATAGTTTTGGATCTGCATTATTTTTGGTCCCGTGTTTTAACATAGGCTGAAAAAACGGATGAACGGGGTGGATTTCTTGGATGAGTAGGCTCTTATCGTAGTGAGTAAATTCAATTGGGCCTATGTAGTCTATCCACGCAGCCCATCCATTTTTCCATCTAATTTAAGGGGCTGAACCCAAAATTGAAGCAAGTGGATCATACCACTAAAAACAGTGGGGATAATGATTTCCACCGTTGAAACCTTTCTAGGACCCACAGTGATGTTTATCTGTCATCGAACCTGTTTATAAGATCATACAAACATGGATGAAGGGGAAGCACAAATATAAGCTTGATCCGAAACTTTTGAGGCCCCCAAGAATTTTTCAACAGAAGACGTTCAATTCAACTGTTTCATGTGGTGTGGTCCATTTGAACATTGAATATGACTCATTTTTGGGTTCAAGCTCTAAAATTATTTGGTAAAATGTATGGACGGATCGGATAAAATACGTAAGTCATGGTGGACCTCACAGAATTTACTCACCAAGGTAGACCCCACCCGGCTTAAGAGCGCAGGTAGTAAGAGCAGGGTTGGAGCCCCATGCGTGCAACGAGCTGTATTTGGAATCGATGGCATCAACATCACCTCTTTGGACAGTCCATACTGCTTCCACTAATCCGAAAAATTCACTTCAATTTGACCGCATTAAGCATCTGTGATTGGACTTATCTTCTGATGTCAATCTTGTCCGTCCGATGCTGGTCTTTTCAGTTTTGGCTCATCCCATCCGTATGATTTTTATTTATTTATTATTATTATTATTATTATTATTTTTTGAAGTCTACACCATTGAGTTGTACACCTGGGGACGTTTTAAGAGTATGTGACATCTTAGCCGACAGAATGGTGGGCTCCACCTTGAAGATCATTGGGTGAAAAATTTAGGACGATCCATCACATCAGGTGGGCCAAAAATGTACAATGATTAATCCATTGGCCGTCCATTGCTTTCTACAGTTCCCTATAGAGTGGGTCACTTGATTAATGGATTGCCCTGATTTTCGTGGTGAATGATTATAAGGGGTGACAAACCTTTCAGATGGCTCGGATGTAATATTCACATGATACATTGGCTGCATATAACTCGATGGAGAGTATCCATTGAAATGGATGAGTGTGAACATTTCTCAGTAATTAAATGACGCCTTATATGCCAAAACTCAAGGCATCATTAAAACTAAAGCTTTAAAAAAATGAGAAACACTTGATGCTCGGCAGAGTGTGACGGATGATACGCAGCCAATTGGAAATTACTGAGAAATCGCACACATGACATACAATTTATTCAAACTAAACTGTCCAGATTATGAGTAGCGGTTTAGATGTATAATGAACCAAAAAATAGTTTCATTGAGTTCTCTAAATATTAAATTTAGGAGTGTACATCGAGTCAAACCGAGTTGAGATGGCCTCAGCTTGACTTGGCTTGGCCACTAGTTGGCCTCAGCTTGAACTCGGCTCGGCTTGGTCCTCGAGCCTGATTGGCCAGCTCGGCTCAGTTCGGTGAGTAGCTCGGGCTGGTTTGAACTGAGTTCGAGCCAAGATTGAGCGGAGTTCACCATTGCAACATTTTCTACACCTTCAAAACTCTCATTGTATTTGATACAACAACAATGGTTTTACAGGTATTTTATCAAACACCTTCTAATCAACGTAAAAATCAAGAAAAAAAAGGGTGTTAGTTTTGTATGCATACCTTCCTTGCCACCGGCCAGACTTCTTTGAGTCATTTCATCAAACACTTGGTGAGCAACATCAATATCAAAGTAACTGAGTCACTAAACTAGTTTGATCCAAGTTCGATTTGAGCTGGGTTCGATTCGAGTCGAGTCGAGTTGGGACAAGCTCGAGCTCGGCTTGAACTCATTTTCGAGCTCAAAAAATAAGCTCGACTAGGGTTGAACTCAGCTTCGAATCGAGCTTTTTCGAGTCAAGTGAGCGAGCTAACCGAGCTAGCTTGGTTCGCGTACACCTCTAATTAAATTGCAGGACATTTTTTGGACGGTAGAAATGAAAAAAATCCAACGGTCCAATTTAAAAACAAAAACAAGTCTTCATGAATCAGAGGCTTGGAATTGTCTAAATAATCTGATTTTCAGACCATAATTTATCAACTATAGGTTCAACAATTTAATCGGTTTATTTTGGATTAATATACTCAACATATACCATTTTAACTCAAGCTTCCTACTCAGTCAGAGGATCATAGGAAGCGGATTGCCCATGACCCTAGCATTCATGGGAGCGGATTAGATACTGAACACTTCAGTAGCCAAGAGGTTACTGAAGTGAGGTGGTGAAATAGGATTGGTTGAACGCGAAGAGTCTGTTACCTTACAATTAATGCTCTTTCAGTTAGAGCTCCGTCTTTCTCTATTTGGCAGTGCACACACTCGACCACATAAGGGTAAACGTCATTTTCAAGTCATTTCTTTTATTGACTCCCCTTGCTGAAGTGACGTCACCACTTTCTGTGGGCGGCACCATGATGTATGTATTGTATCCACATTGCCCATCCATTTCGCAAGACCATTTTAGGGCATAATCCAAAGAGTGAGAAAGATCCAAATTTCAAGTGCACCCCATTGCAGAAAACAATGGGGATTGAACGCTTACCATTAAAACCTCCTTGGGCCACGAAAGCTTTCAATCAAGCTAATATTTATGCTTTACCTTATTCCATATCTTTTTTAACTTATAAAAAAGTTGGATCTCAAATAAACATCATGGTTGGCCCCAGGAAGGTTTCAACAGTGGCCATCACTATCCCACTATTTTCCCTGGTGGGATCCACTTGAACTTTGGATCAGCCTAATTCTTTAGCTCACTCTCTAAAATGATTTCTCCAAATGGATGGATGGTGTGGATACAACACATACAACATGATGGGGCCCAAAGAACGCGGTGATGTCTCACTAGAGTGAGTCGCTACCATCTGGTTGAATAGCCAGCCTACTTCCCTATTATATAAAGAATTAAAAATCCCATCCTCTATAAATTACTAAAATGCCGTCACATGGAGTGTTAAAAGTAGTAACATGTCACACTTGACCATGAAAGGGTAAATGCTCTTTCCGTTGGACTAGGATGTATGTATTGTATCCACACCGCACATTTATTTCGCGATATCATTTTAGGGCATAATCTAAAGAGTGAGAAAGATTCAAATTTCAAGTGCACCCCACTGCAGAAAACAATGGGGATTGAACATTTACCATTAAAATCTCTTTGGGCCACAAAAGCTTTCGATGAAGCTAATATTTATGCTTTACCCTATTCCATGTATTTTTTAACTTATAAAAAAGCTAGATCTCAAATAAACATCATGGTCAGCCCTAGGAAGGTTTCGACGGTGGCGGTCACTATCCCACTGTTTTCTGTGGTGGGGTCCACTTGAACTTTGGATCTACCTAATTCTTTGGCTCACTTACTAAAATGATCTCTCCAAATGGATGGATGGTGGGGATACAACACATATGACGTCTCAAGGGACTCGCTACCATCTGGTTGAGTAGCCAGCGTGCTGCCCTACTCTATATAATTTAAAGAACTAAAAATCCCATCCCCTATAAATTACCAAAATGCCGTCACATAGTGTTAAAAGTAGTAACATGTCTAGGTGGCGCCCACCACTATGTTTTTGATAAATTTATCCCGACCATCAGTTTTTATTTATTTATTTATTTTAAAGATTATGTTATGACATGGACCTAACAATGATATTGATCCAAACCTCAAGTGGGCCACACGGTAGGAAAATGTGAGGATTGAGCTTCCATAATGTTTTTATAATATCAGTTCATCCTTGTAAGAATAACCTCATGAATCATATGAATGGCATATATACATCATGGTGGACCTAGGGAATTTTCAACTACAGGAATTCCCCCACTTACTATTTCCAGCGGTATAGCCCACACGAGTTTTAGATCTGACTCATTTTTGGGCTTACATTATAAGATGATATAGAAAAAAGGATGGACGGAATGAATTTCTCACAAACATCATGGTGTGCCCCACCTAGCTTGCCGTTGAAGGAAGTTCATGTTGATGGCTTTGGCCGGAATCGGCGTCCATTGGAAACGGAAGCCAGTTGGCTACTTAACCAGACCGTAGCAAGTCTGGCTACTGATGTGACATCACCACGTTCTTTGGGCCCATTATGATGTGTGTTGTATCCATACTATCCATCCATTTGGAGAGATTATTTTAAAGAGTGAGCCAAAGAATTAGGCTGATCCAAGTTCAAGTGGACCCCACTAGGGAAAAAAAGTGGGACAATAACAGCCACATTGAAACCTTCTTGGGCCAACCATGATGTTTATTTGAGATCCAACTTCTTTATAAGTTAAAAAGACATGGAATAAGGTAAAGCATAAATATTAGGTTGATCGAAAGCTTATGTGGCCCAAAGAGGTTTTAATGGTAAGCCTTCAATCCCCATTGTTTTCTGCAGTTGGGTGCACTTGAAATTTGGATCTTTCTCACTCGATTATGCCCTAAAATGATCTTGTGAAATGGATGGGCAGTATGGATACAATACATACATCATGGTGGCGCCCACGGAAAGTGGTGACGTCACTTCAACAGGGAGAGCCAATAAAAGAAATGACTTAAAATGGCATTTATCCTTACCTGGTAGAGTGCATGCATTGCCAAATAGAGAGACGCTTAAGGTAGCCCTAACTGAAAGAGCATCAACCAATCCTATTCCAGGTCACTTAAGTAGCCTTTACGCTTTGAAGTGCTCAGTATCTAATCCGCTCCCCACATGCATATCCCCCTGCCCGGTGATGTGGGCCCACCGAGATGTCCATGAGAAATCCACTCCATCCATCTGTTTTGAACGACCGAATTAATGCTGGCATGGAAAAATCGGCAGATCCAAAACTCAGTTGCGCCACACCAACTAAACAGTGAGAAAAGAAACGTCCACCGTTGAAACATTCCTAGAGCTGACCATGATTTTTATATGCCATCCAAACCGTTCATAGGGTTATTACCATTCAGATAGACTTTAGGAAAAAATATCATCCTGATACAAAACTTCTGTCATCCCAGGCGATCAATTCCCACTATTTCATGTGGTATGGCCCAAATGAGTTTTGGATATGCTTGATTTTTAGAATCCCGCTATAATGTGGTCTTTCAAAACCGATGGACGGAGTGGATTTGTAATGGATATCTATGTGGGCCCCACACAGCCCCGGACACAGGAATATCTCTGTGCCGGGTCACATCCAATCCGCTTCTCCTCTATAAAAACAAATAGTAGTAGGGCTTTGCTAAGCACGCGTGTACAAGTCAGTTAACACACACGCCACCATTTTGTAGCATATAGATGAAATATCCAAGCCATCTCTCATTTTGGATATTATAAGGTAGATGTACTGCCGAAAGATAAAGGTGGTCCACTTCAGTAGGGGTGCCATGATGTTAGAAACAAGTGGACGGGTTAGAAAATATCAGCCGAAGTTTTCTGTTAATTTTGGACCATCTGACTGGTAGACCGACATGATTGTAGAGATATGGAATCTACATAGTGGTGGCCTTCTGATGGATGGCTTGGATGTTGCACCTCTCTGCCACACTGGCATTTGTGGTGGCGCGTGCGTTAGCTGACTTGTAAACACATGTGGGCTTAGCGAAGCTCAAAAAATAGTGAAAGAAATTAATATAGAAATCTTGTTGGTAAATGCACCCGCCGCATTTGAATTAGTTAAGCACTGCGTCGGTGGATACCTGACTGTGGGGCCCACTTTGATGTATGTGACTTACATCTACGACGTCCATCCGTTTCGACATAACATTTTAAGGCATGATCCGAAAAAATGAAGCAGATCCAAATCTCTGGTAATCACACCACATGAAACAGTTGTGATTGACCATTAAAAACTTATTGTGGGCCATAAAAGTTTTGAATCAAGATGAAACTTGTGTGTTTCCTTCATCAAGGTCTTTGTTGCCTGATTAACAGGTTTGATGGTAAATAAACATTCCGATGGCCTCCAAGAAGCTTTTAATGGTGGGTATTCAAACACCACTCTTTCATGTGGTATGCTACACTTAGATTTGGATAAGCTTCGTTTTTTAATCGTGCCCTAAGGTGGGCATTGAACGCCTACCATCTCAAAACTTTTCGGTGGCCATAAGTTTTTTTGAATCTAGCTAATATTTATATTTTCCCTTCAGACAAGTCATATTATGAACAGGTTGGATGATAAATAAACATTAATTATGGTGGGCCCTAGTGAGGTTTCAACAGTCTGCCCACAACTTTGTGGTCCACTTGAGCCTTGGATCTGCTTTATTTTTGGGGATGACTAAAAATGATCTGACAAAATGGATGAATGGTGTAGATATAACACATCATCATGTGGGTCCCACAAAACTTAGTGATGTCAACACACCACCAAGTTGGTGGTATTGGGAAAAATCATATATATACTGTTCCTTGCAGGGAAAAATCATATATTTTCAATTAAGCAGTCAGGAAAAAAAGAAAAAGAGTGCCCAACATAAGACTACCATGACACTACTGTTTCTCTTCCACTCTTCTCTAGTCACATTCTTACTTGTACTCTTCTTCTACCCACTTCTAACCTACATTATCCGCCAATCCAAACCGTCCAAACTCCCTCCAGGGAGCCTTGGCTGGTGTCCTTTTCTCGGTCAGACGCTATCGTTCGTCACTCCCCATATCTCCACTTCAAGGGGCCACTTTCTCGAGTCCAATATCCAACGGTCAGTACCACACCACCGTTTACTTCCATAATAATCTCCCAACTGATTTGAGTCTGATTATACTAAATCTATTTATTTAATTATTTATTTTCATTTCTTGTTAATTCTTGAAGCTATGGGAAGATCTTTAAATCACATCTCTTTGGCCATCCAACGATCGTCTCATGCGATGCAGACTTCAATTCATTCATCCTCCACAATGAGGATAGATTCTTCACCAGTAGTTATCCAACGAACATTCCTGGCATACTGGGTGACCTCACATTGCTAGTGACTACAGGCGATGTCCACAAGCGCCTTCGAGCTGTGGCACTCAACCTCTTTGCTACTATCAAAACTGAAAACAGTTGCTTCCTCTCCGACATCGAAAACAACGCTATTCGGATCTTGGGCACTTGGAAAAACAAGAGAACTTTGATTTTTTGCGAAGAAAGTCGAAAGGTGGGTACCGAATATTGTTACTAACTTGTGTAGAAATCAGACCATAATATATCATGTAACATAAGTTTGTGTGTCACAGTTCACTTTTAGTGTGATAGTTAAACAAATACTAAGCTTGGGACCTGAAGATCACGAAACCGCGCTGATACTCGATAACTTTACTACTTTCATGAAAGGGCTAGCATCCCTACCCATCAACCTTCCGGGCACGCCGTACGCCAAAGCGATACATGTAAGTGATATAATCATAATGTTTGATGGAACATCCCTTTTTCTATTGATTTTTCTTATGATACCTGTGAGTTTAGATTATATATATTTGTTAATTTAAAATTTAAAATTTCTGTAAATATGCTTCTTTGATAACTTGTCCCATGTTGGAAATGGAGTTGAGTTGAAAATTGGAATGTGATTTATATAGGATCTTTTTTATATAATTATTACCTAAGATTCCACTAAGTAAATGATGGTCTAACAAGGCATAACTTTAAACGCGTATGGGCTATTTGAGTGTAATGTGGAGCTTTAGTGGGGCACTTTGCACTTGACATGAATGTCAAGTCAGTTAAAATGGTTGTCGGGTTTCTATAATAATTCAACTTTTTCTATATGAAAGGTCAAGCTAGCCCACCTTAATTCAACTTTTTCTATATGAAAGGTCAAGCCCACCTCATACAGTAGTAACCGCGTTTAAGTCACTCTTGACTTTCTATAAATGCAATGGCGTTGTTCATATTTTATTTTCTACCATATTAATTAGGGAGGTTGAGGTTTAAGTTACAATCCAACCAATGCATAACTTTCAAATTTTTATGTGTGTACCACATCCAAGTTGTCTATTAGGTTGGGCCCATGTTGAAGACAACCTTATTAAAAAATCAGCCACATCCACTCAACGAGTGGACCACACTTATATTTCACTATTTATCAATGGATAGACATTGCTCTCTATGGTGTGGCCCACTTGATGAGTAGATGCGGTTGATTTTTCATTATGTGATCATCATGGTACGAGCAACCTAATGAAAGGGTTGGATGTCGCATGCACTTAATATGTTGGAAGTTATCCGTGGGGTAGACCATAACTTATAGTCCAATGAGTTAGAATTGAGACCTTTTATATTACTCACAGTTATTTTCATATAATTTCAATTGTCATTACCATCCATCTCATACTTTTATAAGTACATAAATAGAGTGCTGTTCACCAGAAAAAAAAAAAAGAAAAAAAAAGAAGCACGATAGCTACTTTTTTAGGTACAGAAGGATCATCAGTTATTGAATTGAATTTATTTCAGACATTTCAATTCAATTTATTTATATAAATCATTAATCTTCCTTTATTGGATTTTCTTAATTATTTGGGTGCCACATTAAAATATTTTTAAACACCCTACTTTCTTCCACCAAATGTCAAAGCAAGAACAGAACTTTCTGCCACATGTTTCACATGTGCTAAGCACACCAATGGAAGATCCAACCTTCTTCCATCACATGTCAGACATGCTAAGGAGACATGAAGATCAAAACCTACCATTTGATGCTTGTTTGACAGGCGAAGCATCAGATAAAAGCAATCACCAAGACCATTTTGCAAAAGCGTAAGGAACGTGAAGGGAGAGAGGATGAAAGGAGGATGGATTTCTTGGATGTTTTGCTAACACACAACGATACTTCTGAAGAGGAGATACTTAGCTTGGTTCTTGATCTTCTACTTGGAGGATACGAAACAACGGCGATGCTGATATCGATTATTGTAAAATTCCTTAGCGGTTGCCCACGAGCGTTGAATGAACTTAGAGTAAGAAGAGTTATTATCATGACTTCTTCTTTTTCATGCATCCGGCCTAGCTATACATGAATACTAATTAACTTGCATGGCGATATGTCGTATTGAATCCTGATTAGGAAGAGCATGAGGGGGTCAGAAGAGGCAAGGTGGGGGATGGAGGATTGGGATGGGATGACTACAAATGTATGAATTTCACTCAAGATCTCATCAACGAAGCTTTGCGATGTGGAAACGTGGTGAAATTTGTCCATAGGAAAGCTATAACGCCCATCCAATACAAAGGTACGCTTTAGTATCATATGTAAGTGCATTTTTTACTAGCTTTGTATCTGCACAACTCATATCCTTCGTATCAAAACTAGATAATAAAACTCTTTAGCGCGTCTGTTTGGGTGATCATGCTTGAAAATGAGTTCATCTCACTTTAGTTAATCGAAATTATTATTAAGATCTTATTTCTTTTTGCAAGGATTAAAATTAATCTTGATTAATTGCTAACTATACGTTTTGATCTCGAATATATATATATATATATATATATATACACACACACACACACACACACACCACACACACACACCACACACACACACACACACACACACACACACACACAATTAACTAAAATGAGATGAACTCTTATTTAAGTGATCCAAATAGTCTTAGCTTAGGAAATGTAAAGAGAAGTTTGGTAATTGAGGATTGCCAATATGCCAATTTGAAGTTTGCTAACATGGTATTTGGGTTTTTCTGAAAGGCTTTGAGATTCCAGTTGGTTGGAAAGTTCTCCCAATCTTCAGTGGCGTTCATCTGGACTCTTCCCATTACTCAGACCCCCAACAATTCAACCCATGGAGATGGCAGGTGAGTGTTCTATTCAGTACTACTGTCAATGGGCTGAGTTCATATTAGGCCTATCTGAGCCCAAGCCCAGACAATGAAAACACACAAACGGACCCACCTGAAAATGTTTTCAAATCATGGACTAGAAGCCCAGTGAGCCAGACCGGCCCATTGACACCTTTAGGTCATGTTTGGTTGTTGGGGAATTCATTTCCTGGTTTTGTTTATTTTTTCTGGGAAATGTTAGAGATGGCTTGGTATTTTTTGACAAATGATTGAATTTTGCTTGGTTGATATTTGTTCTTTTTAATAGATTTTACTCCTCCATTCAAAGTAATGGGCGGTGATCATTGAGTACTACCCCATCAGGAATTAGCTAGAGACGGACAATCGTGTCAGGAGATCTATGGGGCCCACCTTGATGTATATATTTTATCCATGCCATCCATCCATTTCGATAGACCATTTTGGAGAATGAGCCAAAAAATGAGGTAGATTGAAGGCTCAAGTAGACTCTGTACCACAGGAAACAGGGGGATTGAAAGCATAACATTGAAATTTAATATGATATTTATGTATTTCCTTCGTGGTCTATGTGACCTCATGAACAAGTTAGATGGCAAATAAACATCACGGTGGGGCCAATGAGGTTTTCAATGGTAAGAATTCAATCCTCACTGCTTCCTGTGGTGTAGTCCACTTGAGCCTTTAATTTTCCTCCATTTTGGACTCATGCCCTAAAATGATTTGTCAAAATGGATGGATAAGGTTGATAACACATATACATTATGGTGAGTCCATAGATCCCCTGATAGGACCATTCGTCTCTAGCTAAGTCCCGATGGAGCTAGTACCCAATCCGCACCACAAACCAAGATGCACCATGTAACAATTTTACCATGGACCTGTCCAAATTTCTAGGAAATGTGGAAAAAGTCTTAAGGCCCTGTTTGGTAGATGCTTAAAAATGAATTCATCTCATTTTAGTTAACAATAATTATGTACTAGAGATTAAGATCTCTAATATAAATTATTATTAACATAAATTCATTATGTATTAGAAATCAAGGCCTATGATATAGGGTTGTTGTTAACTAAAATGAGATGAATTAATTTTTAGATGTTTATCAAACAAAGCTAAAATTTTGTTTTAATTTCTTAAGTTTTTCATTCCTTGATTGAAAATTGAGGCATTTTAAAGTTTTTCTTCTTTTTTCTTTTTTCTTAAAAAAAAAAAAAGGAAAAAAGCTGGGAAATGGAACTCCTAGGTAATGTAAAAACCGACGAAAAAGAGTGTAAACCAAACCTTTAAAAAATAATAATAATAATAAATTAGGGAATTAAGCTAAGAAATATAAAAACCCAACGGCCAAACACGCCCTTCATGTAATCAAATATTATTCCAGACTAAGAAGAATTTTACTTTTTTACAATTTTTGGAAACAGGAGGAGAAGATGGGAGAAATGGGGGCAGGAGGAAAGAACTTCACACCATTTGGAGGAGGGAGGAGGCTGTGTCCAGGGTCTGACCTTGCCAAGCTTGAGACTGCATTCTTCCTTCATCATCTTGTCCTTAACTTCTCGTGGGACCCTCTCATTGATGATGATCAGCCCATTTCCTTTCCATATCTCGACTTCAAGCAGGGCCTACCCATCTCTATACACCCCTTTCGTCAACCTCTCTAGATAGGGGCGCATGGTATACATGTACACTGGTAAAAGAGAAATGGGCCGGGCTCTTGCTATTGATAACAAACAAGAGTAGATCTCAAGTCCAACTGGTTGGACCACAAACTACAGTCCAACCAGCAGATAACATCCAACCTATTAAGTGCATGTGACATCCAACCCTTCCAATAGGTCCTACCATGAGTATCATCTAGTGCAAAAATCATCCCTATCTACTTGGCAAGTGGCCACAACATATAAAACAATTTCTAGCCATTAATAAATTGCAAAAAAGAAGTGTTGTGCAGTTGATGAGTAGATATTTTTTATTTTTTTATGAAGCAATTCTCATAATAGAGACAACATATTGGATGGGTTGAATGTTACGCGCATAAAAGGTTGGAAGTTATTGGCTGGTAGACCATAACTTATAAGTCTAACTGAATGGACTTGAGAGCTTATCAATGGAACTCTTTCAAAACCTAATACAATAAAATGGTAAGGTGAAGCCTCTTTTTTTTTTTTCATTCAACCATTTAAGATGGATTATCTTATGTTGCTATTTAATTCAAACATATGGATGCACCTATAACCAATGACCGAATTTCGGTTAAACATGTGTGATTAGATTAGGTGTCGAGCATGCTAGAGCCGCATTTGACTCAAGTCAAATTGAACGCTTGTGACCCCGGGTACCAAATTAGCTGGATTAGGATCAAATTTGCAAAGATTAGCCTGACTATTTAGTCACTGATTGTTACAACGATCAAGCAATTTAAGAAGGAGAGGATTAGTCCTTCTGAACGAATCATTTTTGCCTTGAAGACAAACTTTTCTTTTAATGGTGATGGCTTAGATTGTGTTTCTCAATTATGAAAGCAATAAAAAATAAATTAATTAAAAATAATGGCTTGATCGCCAATTTTATTGATAAGAGTAGTAATGCAGTACAATCAATAAAAAGAAAAGAAAATAAGCAAAAGAAATTATCTACGACTATTTGTACTGGTGAAATGGTTGTTGTCTTGACAATGCTCTAGAGTTGGACGGTCATGAAAATACTGGACGATCGTGGTACAAGGCTAACAGGATATAACCAAAGATGTACCAAGTAAGAACTCAATAATTTGGGAATCCAATGATGGGATTGTGGATATTTATATTGACCTACTAGTGTACTACAACGGTGCGCTAGATAGTAGTGAGACTAAGTTAAGAAACAAAAGGCTTCATACTTGTTGCAGAATATTGCAGGGTAGAAGTATCGAAAATTAAGCTAAGAAACTAATAAATGTCCATAGAGGGCGTAAGAGATTAGCAGTGTAGAGTTGAAAGTTTATGCGTGATTATATTAGCATGTGGCCCTTAGCTCATCTTCACTTGCTGCTTTTATAGACTTGGAAATGTGGTGGTAGCATTCGTTAGTGTGAGAGATCTCGTGAAACTCTCCTTGATCCTCTATGTAAGTGTAACCAGGTTTGGTCACGTGTACAAGAGAGATTTCGAACAAACTCTTTTCTCTTGCCATTCCGGTCAAGCAACGTGCATAAAGGCTTTGCTGGAGTCTTCATCACATCATTCAACTCATGTATAGAAAACTTGTTAGAGTCCTCATGTCAGTGGATTTTTGCCTCTGTAGAAAGTTGCTTTTGCTTAGGCTCTAGCATTTAATACTTGTTACATAGTTGTTTTTATTATAAACTTGCTTTGTAAAGAGTCACTTTTGTGGAAACTCTAATATTTTGTGGGAACTCTTGCATGACTACCACATGACATTTTCTAGACGATTTGATTTAGCTGAACAAATTAGATGTAAACACTATGACTCCATGCAATGGACTCGTGTGTAGCTTGCTTGGCCAGAAGTTCAGGTTGGTTCTTTTGTGTGTGGTCAATTTCATGTGGGGGCCACCTTATCCAATGCTCAAATGTCCAACACGTCAGACTAGGACTTGAGATGTACAGTTCCTGTAAGGCGAAAGGTCAGGTTGAATGGGTATGTGTGGAAGAGCCATTTATCCACATGACATGCCACAAGGTTATGCACCAATCAATATTTTCTATCTAATTTTTAGTCTAGTGGATGAATAAGTGGTTCAAAGTAAACATTTTCTATCTCATTTCCAGTCCATATGTGTACTTGCATGTATTGGGATAATACTAGAGCTGTACATCAGCCAAGCTAGCTAGAAAAGCTCGCTCAGTGTGGCTCGAACTAGCTTAGTTTGACTCGGCTTAAACGCCAAATCAAGGCAAGCCAAACTTCATATGACCTATCTTATTTTGAAAACGAGCAGAGGAGCAAAGTGAAGCTTGACTCGACTCTACTAGAACTCAGATTGGTTTGAAGCTCGAGCTCGGCTCGATTCGAATACACACACACACACACATATATTATATTATATTAAAAAAAATCCTACCCTACTCATCCCATTTCTTACATTTTTCTTACCTAACTCGTCGCGTCCGAGCTCTCTCTCTCTCTCTCTCTCTCTCTCTCTCTCTCTCTCTCTCTCTCTCTCTCTCTCTCTCTCTTCTCTCTCTCTCTCTCTTCCCACTCGATCACTCGCTCGAGCTCGGCTCTCTCTCTCTCTTCCCACTCGGTCACTCGCTCGAGCTCGACGCAGCGTCTACCCGGCTTAACGTCTGCCCGACTCGTCTTAACCGTATGGCCCGCACTCGGCCACTCGCCCGAGCTCTCTCTCTCTCTCTCTCTCTCTCTCTCTCTCTCAACAACAATGTACCTCTATTTAAATCTACTCTTTGATTTTATTTTATATTTTTTAATGTAATTGTTTGAAGATAAAAAATTTCAAATCCTAAATTTGAGATTTGGGGTTAATATTTGATTTGAGGGTCAGGTTAGGTTGGGAGCAGGCTCGCTCCGACTCGAGATAAGCTCGACTCAACTCAATTCACTAGCTCGCCTCGAAAGGTTTAACAAATAAGCTAAGCTCCGATGGCAAGCTCGAGCTTGAACTCAAGTAGATCACAGATGAGTCAAGCCAAGCTTGGCCCACCTCGACTCGACTCGGCTTGATGAACAGTCCTTAGATAATACCTGATGGGACTCATGGACTCGGTGGCTAGTAACCCCTCTAGTACACTACTCAGCACCGGTTGGTACTGAAAAGCTATGCGAAACCCATCATAATGTATGTGTCTTATCCACACCGTCCTTTCATGTTTCAAACTCATTTTAGGGTATTAAAAAAATAGACCAAGGGAAGAGTGGTGATAGTGACACCCCCCATTGAAGCCTTCCTAGGGCTCACCATGATGTTTATTTACCATAAAACCTATTCGTAAGGTCATGTAAACCTATATAAAGGGAAAATTTAAAAATCAGCTTATCCAAAACTTCTGTCTCACAGGAAGTTTTCAATGGTAGGCATTCAATTTTCACGGTTTTCTGTGTTTTGTTATACTTGAACTTTGGATATGCCTCATTTTAGGATAATACTATAAAATGAGCTGGCAAAACCTAGGGACAACATAGATAAAACACAGTACATCATAGCTGGCCGACGAAGCTTCGACAATACCGGAGGGGTCACTGATGGAGGATGCGGCTTGCCTGTAACCTGGGACTAGGGTTCCATTGAAGCTCTGTGAGGTCGCTATTGATGTTTTTATTAAATGAACTCATTTTAAAATATTAAAAAGATTCAAAATTCAAGTGGGCGACACCACAAGAAATGGAGATGGAAAGGCCCTGATGTTTATATGTGATCCTAGATGTGCGGTCTTGATTCACCGTCCCCATTTCTACATTCAGGGTGAAAGTAGGTTGAATAGAAGTTCAACATAAACAGGCTCCACCCATAAACTCCAAATACCCTCTTGCCATCTGGATTTTTGGTGCCTGTTTGGCACATCTGGACTCGGATTGGGTAGTGACCCCACCACTACCCAAGTCAGCTGTGGAAAAGCTCTTTGGGCTCCACCATGATGTATGTATTTTATATACGCCATTCATCTATTTTGCCGCTCATTTTAGGCATGAGCCCAAAAGCTGGACCGCACCACTGGAAAGTCCGTTTGAAACTTCTTTCTGGCCACGAAACTTTTAGATCGAGCTGATATTTGGGTTTTCCCTTCATCCAGGTATATTGGACTTTATGAACAGGTTGGACGGCAAATAAACATTTTGGTGGCCCTCGAGAAGTTTTCAAGGGTAAGTATTCAATCCCCAATATTTCGTGTGGTTTGGTACACTTGAAATTTGGATTTGCCTGAGCTGGCAAAATGGATGGATGACATGGATAAAATACATGTCATGATGGGTCAACAAAGCTTTTCCACCACCTAGCTGGGTTGTGTTGGAGGCAGAGTTCCTGGGAAGCCTGGGGATGCAAGGTGGGGTCCACTGTGATGTTTATGAGAAATCTAACCTGTCCATCCATTTTTCAAGATCATTTTAGGACATATGACAAAAAAGAGGAGTATCTAAAGCTCTACTGAGCCATACAAGATGAAACAGTGGGGAAAGGAATTCCGACCGTTGAAACCTTCCTAGGCTCCACCTTGATGTTTATATGCCATCCAAACAGCTTACAAGGTCATTTTCACTAGGATGAAGTGAAAACACCAAAAACTTAGACCGATACAAAACTTTTGTGGCCATATAAATATTCCAACGGTGGTCACTAAATTCCTACTATTTCCTCTCATGTGGCTCATTTGAGTTTTGGATCTACCTAATTTTTGGCTTAATGTCCTAAAATGAGATCTAAAAACGTATGAACAGGTTAGATTTCTCACAAACATCTCAGTGGGCCCAACTAGAATCCTTGCGCAGAACTTCCTGCAAAAGCCTTTGGCAAGAAATCCGCGTCCGGTGGTGTTTGAAACGGATTGGCTACTCCCCCGCCACCAACCAATGGCCGGTAGTCGGTGCTCTGTGGACCCCACCATGATGTATATATTTCATCCATGCCGTACGTATAATTTTTCAGATAATTTTATAGCATGAGACCAAAAATGAGATATATCCCAATCTCAAGTGGACCACATTACAGGAAATAGTATTTAATGAGCGTCGACAATTAAAAACCTTTTGGGGGCAATAAAAGTTTTGGATCAAGCTGATCTTTGTTTTTTCCCTTCATCTGAGCCTGTATGACCTAATCAACAAATTGGATGTCAAATAAACAATACAGTGGGCCTTAGGAGGATTTTAATGGTGGATATCCAATCATTATTGTTTTCCTGTGATGTGGTCCACCCGAGATTTATATCCCTCTCATTTTTGGGATGAAGAAATAAAATGATGTATAAAAATGGATGAACGAAATGGATGAAACACATACATCATTGTGGAGCCCATAGAGCATCAACCATCAGCCACGGGCTCGTGGCTGGAGAGTAGCCAATCCGTCTGCTGATCACCAGGAGACGGATTGGCTACTCCGCCTAACACCATCCCCTTGGCTGATGGCCGGTGTTGTGGGCCCCACTATGATGTATTTGTTTCATTCATTCCGTTCATCCATTTTAACAAATCATTTTATGGATTATCGTAAAAAATTATAAGCATATAAATCTCAGGTGGACCACACCACAGGAAAACAATAATGATTGGATATCCACCATTAAAATCCTCCTAAGGCCCACTGTCCTGTTTATTTGACATCCAATCTGTTGATTGGGTCATAAAGACCCAGATGAAGGGAAAAAATAAATATCAGCTTGATCCAAAAGTTTTATGGCCCCAAAACGTTTTTAATGGCCACCGTTCATTCAACGTTGTTTCTTGTAATGTGGATCACTTGAGATTTCAATATACCTCAATTTTTTTCTCTCATAACATAAAATGATCTATAAAAATAGATGGACGGCATGGATGATACACATACATCATGGTGGAGCTCATAAAGCAACGACCATCAGCCATTGGCTGGTGTCCGGGGAGTAGCCAATCCGCCTCCGGGTCACCACCCAATCCGCTTCCCTTTTCGTGGGACATGCGCAAGAAAACATATCTTGGGGCAAGGAAGGATCATCAAGAGCTCGGTGAGCCCGGCCCATATTTGAACGGGCTTGCACCTATTAGCTCGGCCCATAGGCCTATGATTGGGCCTAGATATACGACTCAATCAACTCATGAGCTGACCTTGGGCTCGAGCAATTTTTAGCCTGGCTTCCTAGGCCGACAAGATGTACTTCATGGGCTGAGTTTGATCAATGGATGGATGTAAGGATATAAAACCAAAAAATATCAACAGATGGATTAGGAACGTTCACTTCAGTTGATCGACTTTCAGGCCTGGCCCTACCAGTATTTTTCTACCAGGCTTGGGTCTGCTGTCCTAGATCATGACAGATTGGGCATTGGTCCTCATAGTGTCATGACAAGCAGGGCCTAGACAGGCCTAGCCCATTGCCACCCCTATTTCTAAGTAGGGGTGTACATTGAGTCTAGACCGAGTCGTGCTGGCCTCAGCTCGACTCGGCCCCGGCCACTAGCTGACCTCAGCTCAAACTCGGCTCGGCTCGGTTCAGTCAGCAGCTCAGGCTAGTTTGAGCCGAGTTCGAACCAAGATCAAGCAAAGTTCACCTGTGCAGCATTTTCACAAACACCTGGAGTGCACCTTCAAAATCTCACTGTATTTAAAACAGCAACGATGGTTTTACATGTATTTTATCAAAAACCTTCTAAGCAACATAAAAATAAAAGAAAAAAAAAAGAAAAAAAGAAAAGGTATTGGTTTCATATACATACTTTCCTTGTCACCGGCCACACTTTGCTAGGTCATTTCATCAAACACTTGGTGAGCAACATCAATATCTAAGTAACCGAGTCATCGAACTGGTTCGATCCAAGTACGATTCGAGCCGGGTTCGATCCGAGTCGAGTTGGGGCCAGCTCGAACTTCGAGCTCAAAAAATCAGCTCGCTCAAACTCAGCTTCGAACCGAATCGAGCTTTTTTGAGTCGAATCGTATGAGATAACCGAGCTAACTTGTTCGTGTACACCTTTATTTCTAAGCAGGGACTTTTTATATACACTGGTACTCGAGCCAAAGATCATGATAGCCATAAAAGGGCCTAGATCTGTGCCTTTAGAAAGTTAGGAGATCTGGACCGTCCAAGGCCATTCTGTTCACTTCATAAATTTACTACATTGGGTCCAATGGATGAACGGTCCAGATCATGCTGATGTCATGTGCGTGAGCCCAATCACACGACTGACTGAAGCATCCCTAAACACACAATTCACGAAGTGATTCGTTAGAAAAGGGATTGGGCCAACATAATTCGACTGATGATCCAGTGGGCCACATTGATAGTTCTAAGATGGCATTGTTAGAAGAAGATGAAAATGAGGGAGCTCTGAATCATGGAATAATCCCTATCCTTAAGACAGTAATTGCAAAATAAAAATAAAATCCATATATCATACACCGTCTTAAAATCAATAAAAGGCCTGGTCCACTTCATGCATGGTGCAGACCAATGTGTAAGTAAAGTAGTACATATTAAGATGCATGTACATATTAAACACATCTCCACTTGATTTATAAGATGATTGGGTGAGGTTTCATAGAAATCAGCTTCGTACTAATTAGATTGTGTAAGCTATATATTGCAGTCAAGATGAATAACAGGTTAATTGTATGAATCCAGTGTGATGATTATATAGATGATTAACACTTGATCATTCATGATGTGTGAATAAAGCCACACACATTGTAAGTAATTATCTACAAGTGATGGATCAATTTTAATCTAACATAGTATGCTAGCTTCATAGTAGTCTTTTACATCCTCATTACTCTATGTTATATGGTAACGTGGTGATGAGATGACTCTATTTTGGTGGTTGAGTTAGAAGCTCGCCAGGAAAGTGACGAAATCACATTCGGATCACAATGATAGGTTAAAGGAAGATCGTAAATGATTGTATGGTGGTGATGATGTAGGCTTATATATCTAAGGTGCGAATCAAATAGATTGTGAAATTTATTGTGAATTGTTTTGAAAAATATTTATATATTATTTATTAACATTTTCAATGGGCTTTAATTAATCAAATTTGGAAAAGGTAAAATCAATTTCATATTAAAAGAAGATAAGTGTCCATCACAATAAAAACATTAGAATTTGTAGTGTAAACATGTTGAATAAAACATGCCTAATTGAGTGTGATCATATCAATGTTTTAGGACAATCAATTTCTAGCTCACTTATGAAGTTGGTGCGATGTCATTTCCAGAAAGGACTATGGTCTCAGAGTTTTTACATTAAATATATCCAATTGAAGAGTACAAATTAAGATTATTTATTTATTTATTAGGAGGGAGCATAATAATTTAATATACCTCATTACCAACATAACATAAGAGATATTGGAGTTAGTTTTAAACTTAGTATTATATTTTCTTTAGGATAGAAGTTTACAATATAAATATAGAATTTTAATTTGAGGCATTTTGTATACCTCCTCTTAAGCCTTAGATTTAGAAAAAATTAATTACTTCTAGAAATCTCACTCCATATATATATATATATATATTATTATTATTATTATTATTTTTTTTACACATGCACACACACCCCCACACTCACGCCGCAGTGGGCTTTCACCACCTATGGATACTGGAACCCTTGACCGGGTGTTGAAACTCCCGAGAGCCTACCACCCGAGCAAGAGCAAGGATCCAATGTATATTATTCTTTTACATCTTGTAGTTGAGAATAAAAATCTTTGATGGTCTATCCTTCGTTTCTATGTGTGTTTTCATATATATAATTTTTAGCCATTCATTTAGAGGCCAAAATTGAGTGGTTGTAATTGTTCAACGGTGGTCAATTTGCTGTATTGCCCCATGGTGGGCCCATAAAATTAATGGGCTAGCTAAGGAATAAAAGCAGGTGGTCGGGGAAAGCATGGTATGTTTTCATCACGGAGAGACATGATTGGAAATAAATGCTTACATTCTTTTGAAAACGTTTTACAAATAATCATAACCATCTGATCATTTATGGCGAGATGGAGCCAAGAAGCAGACATTAGGTCAGATGATCATAACCATCTGTTTGATCATTAACAGCAGGATGGAGCTAAGATGGATCAGATGACCACAACCATCCATTTCATGGTCAGAAATATGGGTGGGCCACAGGATCATCCCATAATCTTGACATAAAGGACCTTTTCCATTGAATGTACACCAACCAAACGTCCGTTTGAATGCCCCATGTTGATGACGAAGATCATCCAATCAGCATGATGTATTGAACGTTGATGTAGAGTGGGTGGTGGACAATTTCATGGCCAAGATGGATCAGAAAAGGCCCGGTTGGTGACAGAAGTGATTCGGACCGTCAGAACCTTAAGACGGGTAACCGGAATGAGTTATCAGAGTGCCATTTATGATTTTGGGGTAGGACGATCTACCTTAGCCACCTAACTCTTCTACGCCAGGTTGCCCATGCTGAATTTGCGATGTTCCATCAGATTAACGGTTGAAATCCCAGTTTATTTTTGTATTTACTATTTATAGTAAGTTTTAGTTTGATTGTAACTCTTCATCTGTTGGGCTCTAGGTGTTGCTTCCAACATGAAAAGTGCTTAAAATAATTAAGAGAATTGTGTGGTTGAGCCAAGTAGGATACTTACTATTTTTGGCCAAAAACCATGATGACTAGTAGGAATCACGACCATCCATAAATAGTAAGTACATAACTAGTAAGTTTACTATTTATATTAAGTCACAATTTTTAGGAGTTTTAGGGCTTGTTTGTTAACATTGAATTTTTGCACTTAATGCGTAATTGAGAAAATGTTTCGTGTTTAGTGGTGTTAGTTAATGTGTTGTTAACGCGGTAGAAGGAAAGCGCTAAGTGGTTTTTCACTGAATTCTTTCCATGATAGGAGTCTAGCTTAATGGTGAACGTGAAATGCGCTATGTGAACTTTTCATTAAATAATGATTTTTGCTTCCAAAATTACCCATTTTCAAGTTACTACGACAATTTTTTTATTTTAAATTGCTTGTGCAATACAAAATCAACTTTTAACATGTGAAACTTCTTTATGCCCCACCATGATTTATGTGTTTGATCCATACAATCCAACTTTTTCAGATCATTCTAGAGCATGAGCCCAAAAAATGAAGTACATGTAAAACTCAAGTGAACCACACCATCGAAAATTATCACTTGTTTTAACGATGGGTGTCATTATCACTGTAGCTTCCTTTGGTATGGTCCACTAGAGCTGTGGACCTGCCTAATGTTTAAGATAAAAATTAAAATGATCTGAGAAAAGTAATGAATGGCATGGATAACACGCTTACATCACGGTGGGCCCGGACAGGTAGGACGCAATCCTGGTGCATATACGTGTGGAAACGGATTAACTACTCCCCCTGCCACTAGCCCCATGGCTGATGGTCGATGCTCTATGGGCCCCATCATGATGTATGTGTTTCATCCATTCCGTTCATCCATTTTTAAAGATCAATTTAGAGCTTTATTCCAACAATGAGAGGGATATAAATCTAAGGTGGACCACACCACATGAAAACAATAGTGATTGGATATCCACCATTAAAATCCTCCTAAGGCCCACTGTACTGTTTATTTGACATCCAATATGTTGATTAGGTCGCACAGGCCAGATGAAGGGAAAAAACAAAAATCATCTTGATCCAGCACTATTTTCATTCAACACTATTTTCCTGTAATATGGTCCACTTGAGATTGAGATATACCTCATTTTTGGTCTCATACCATAAAATGATCTAGAAGTATAGATGGACACAATGGTTGAAAAACGTACATCATGGTGGGGCCCACATAAAGTTGACCACTAGCCGAGTAGCCCATCTGTTTCCACGGACGCAGATTGGATAATGAGAAGTTGAGTAGCGAGACTTGCTATTGAAGTGACGTCACCAAGTTATGTGAGCCCATCATGATGTATGTTTTGTATCCACCCCGTCATCCATTTGGAAATATAATTTTAGGTAAAAATCCAAGGAATGAGTCAAATCCAAAGCTCCAGTGGACCTCATCACAGAAAATAGTGGGGAGAGTGACACCCACCATTGAAAACTTAAATAGGCCACAAAAGATTTTGATCAAGCTGATATTTGTTTTTTTTTCCTTTCTTTCATGTTTGTGTTAACTTGTGAACTAGTTAGATTTCAAATAAAAATCACGGTGAGCATTATGAAGGTTTCAACAGTAGGCATCAATCTCCCCAATGTTTTTTATGGTGGGTCAACTACGTATTTGGATCCGCCTCATTCTTTAACTCATGCCCTAAAATTAAATCTCCGAATGGATGGACAGTGTAGATAAAACACATACATCATAGTGGGGCCCACATACATCACAGTGGGTGTAACAACCCATTTTTTTAAGGGGAAGTAACTCCACCGTCCGCTTCTGTGTGGCCCACCTGAGTTTTGGATCAGCTTCATTTTTGGCCTTACGTCTTCTTTTGGCCAGGCCAAGATGATGGACGGAGAGTAGATTATACTATTACTAGTGGGACCTACCAGATCTAAAGAAATAAAAATAAAATAAGTTATACCTTTCGCACGCCGACTAAACCACATTCTCCGTTCTCCTTCCTTTTCGTACGGTAATGGGCGCCGAAACCTCCCACTAAACGAAACCGCCCATAATCCATACCTCCATTTTCATTCGCATCCGTTTATAAAAAAAAAAAAAAGGAGAGGGAGAGAAAGAAAGAATCGAAGAGAGAATTAATCAAAAAAAATAGAGAGGAATAAAAGAGAGAGAGAGAGAGAGCTCTGTAGATCAAGAGAAAGATTAAAGCGGGGCCGGTCATCAGTTTTTTTAAAAGGTAGGTGATCTTATCCTGAAATTTATTATTTTCAGCTATTTAATTATGTTTATTTAATCCAGCATTTTTATAAGAATAATGTTTTTGATTATTATGTATGGAATTTTATTTATTTAGGAATTTTTATATTTCTGATATTTAATATAAGTTTTTTTTTTTAAAAAAAAATTAATAATAAATAAATAAATAAACAATTTATCTAAAGTTATATTTAATTTATAAATTTTATTTATAAAATATTTTTATGTTATCATATGTCACAAATACAATTTTAAAGTGCCTGTGTTTCAATTGTCATACTCTGCCAGAGTATCGAATAACTCCTCATGAGAAGTCAGAGGATGCACCGTGAGAGAAATTCTTTAATGGAGAAAGTTTCTAGTCCATCAAGCTGGACCGTAAGTTACGGTCCACCCACCAATAGATTTATGACATAGTAAGTTCATACAAAATCCAACCCTTCCAATACATCTAAAACAACATGAAGATCACTTATATGAAAAATTATTCCTATATACTAGTCAGGATATCCTCAAAAATAGAAAATAAGTTATAACTGTTGATAAATAGTATTATCCATTAATGAGTGAATGTAAGTATATATTTTTTTGTAAGTGATCCTAATTGTTTAATAAACTTAGTAAATGGGTTAGATTTTTCATATATATTAAAGGTTAGAAGTTATTTAATTGATGGACCGTAATGTTTCAAATCTGTTGTACTGGAGATCTTCTTATTTTAAAGGGACTCTGTTAGTACGAGATATACCAGTATGACTATAATCTTACTCGTCGCTACATGCGGAACATAACACACGTGTGTAAGTCTGAAAATCTACTATGAAATCCACATCTTTGACGTGCCCAAATAGAAAAAATAAAAAATATATATATATATATATATATAATAATATTAAATAAAAAGAGCACAGTCTGTCTATTTTTCTTAGGCACCATGAATGAATGAAAGCTAACAATGTTCTTATTCAACTTACAAGTATGGTCCACCTAATTAGTTTAACTGTCAAATTTTCAGAAAAGTGAACATAGAAAATATGACCTCTCAGATGAACGGAATAGATTTCACACACGTGGCTCGTGTGGCACGTGACACACAAGTAGGATTCAAATCCTACTTGCGCGAGTAGCTTTCCCATTTATTTTTTTTTTATGAAGAAATGAATGGTGGGGCATTGGAGTTGCTGTATGAATTCTAGAAATGAACCAACAGCTTTGGATTGTGCAAAGGGTCATAACCCCTTAGATTCTGTAGTGTAAAGATTCACATATACCTGCAATTTTAAATTATTAATTTGAGAGATACCAAATACTTAGTTTGTTGTATGGATTTATTTCCACACTCTGCCTCCTTATTAAATAACACTATCATGATAGTCTACTGCCATACTTAATATGGTGGTGACTCCTCAACCGTCCATCATGAAATGCTTGTATGACAATCAGACCGTCCAAATTGGGAAACCAACTTTAATATGGAAATTAAAAATTGAGCTGAGAATGTGAAATAATATGAATTTTAGTAGGCCTCATCACTCAATGTGAGATTTATTGCTCAAGGGTGGAGCTCATGTAGAACCTGATATTTTAACAAATTATGCACCTTGTTCAGTACTTGCATTATAGTTTAGAAATTGGATTGATTAAATTATTAATCATTATTTTGTGATATTGAAATTGTTCATGTTATTCATGTTTATTATTGATTATTTAATTGTTAAAAAAAATGTGTATAAATTAGCAAGTAGGGCAATCGTGTCCCTTGGGTGAGAGACCCTAAAGCTAGCAAGTAGGGCAATCGTGTCCCTTGGGTGAAAGACCCTAGAACCCACTGGATCCTTTGGAGTCTCCTTTGTGTACGGCGTATGAGTACATTGTGTGCGTGGACATACGTCAGAGGTACAACTGGAGCAGTAGTCTGACCAGCTAATGTGTAAATGGGTCCCTCACCATGAGGTACCAGTGCGTGGGCGTTAATGCAACGTGACCATCCACTTGGGTACGGTGTTGTAAGAAATAATTTAAATGTTACAAGTATTCATGGAAATATCACATGCATCGCATTTTTTTCAATTCTGTTGTCAAATTTCATTATCGGTATTTTATTTTTCCTTCATTGTTATAAAAGTAATATTATCTGAACATATTGAATTTTGGGTAAGAAATGACCCTACTGGGCTGTTATGCTCATCCTACTAAAATAAAATGTACAGGTGAAGAGCTGGAATACTACGAGCAGGCGGGCCTCTACTATTAATGTTATTTTCTAGAAAATTGTTTAGTTTAATTCAATTCAGTTTTCTTTTGTTAATTAGGTTTAGTTTATATTTAAATTCGATGTAGAAATGAACAACTATCAAAGAGTTGAGTTTAATAAATATTCAGTTGTATTTCCTTTTAGATTATGTTGAATATTGGTTGAATCAGCTAGAATGTAATAAATGTCATCATATCATAATTCACACCTTGGGATTCGGGTCCTGAATACCTTATTTAGGTACCCGAATTTCGGGGCGTGACAGTTTGGTATCAAAGCCAAGTTAGATTAAAAATTGTGGACCTAGGGTTGCCTTTAGAATTAATGAACCAAACATAAATCTTTTTGCTTTTATGATAGGAAAAATAAATATAAATTTAGGGATCATTGTATTATGTTGATATCATATATAATCTTATTTAGACTTGACATTGAACTAATAACCCAAATCTGAACTTTAAGGAATTTTTAAGAATTTTTAGCATACTACACTAAATTGGACAGCAATAGTAAGCAGAAAATACATAACTTGTAAAAGTCATAACTAATTAATTAAAACTCCTTTTAAGTTGATTCAAAATCCCAGTCGTAGGTTAACAAGTGTAGTTTTAGTAAAAAATAATTAAAAAATATAAATATAGGTTTATCCTTTACCAAGATTAAGTTATGTGTATACTAGTCAGAAATCGTTTGTTTCTGGACAGACCTAATTATCCGAATTTTAGAAAAAAAATTTAGACCTTGTATTAAGCTGAAATTTTACAGAATTATAGTAAACTCATATATGTATCCTCATAAAAAATTTTATATTAATTTAATACTTATAAGTATCAGAAACATTAACAAGAATAGTATCCTAAGAATCTGAATTTTCTGCACTACAACTTTGATACATGTCACTGCCTGAATTCTCTTAATCTTCATATGTTATTCTTTTAGATCATCAAATATTCTTGCAATTCAATAAATTTTTCATGCTTTATAGACCTTAAGTAGTATACACTCCATTAATGATATTAGAATTCAATTTAGTTATTACAACCTACCTTGGTTGTTATACATTAAGCTTACATGTTTAAATTAATCATAGATTATGGCGGATCAAAACATAGACGTCGGAGCCACATCAGGAGCTCCTGGTCCTGATACCACTGAAAACGGGTCACTTATGGGTGGAATTCTTAGGGCCATAAGTGATCTTACGGCTCTTGTGGGCTACCAGATAAGACAGACTCAAGCAGAAGGACAAGCTCAAGCGCAAGGTCAAACCCAAACTATTCACGTAGCTAATGTAGGGATAGAAACTTTATTGGAAAGGTTTAAAAGACAAAGGCCGCCTGTATTTAAGGGTGGACCTGACCTATCTGAGGCCGAGGTGTGGAAGAAATAGATTGATAAGATATTCACAGTTATGAAGTGTGATGAATACCAAAAAACAGAATTGACTATTTACATGCTAGAAGGGGAGGCGGATCATTGGTGGGACTCGGTTGTTAGGATGAACCCGAGTGTTGAAGTCTGGACCTGGGCCCAGTTTTGTGAGAAGTTTGATGATAAATACTTTCCCTTGTATATGAAAAATCAAAAGGTAGGAGAATTTATGAAATTGGAGCAAGGTGATATGACGGTGCGCCAGTATGATGCTAAGTTTACGGAGCTATCGCGATTTGCAACTTTTCTGGTGTCTGATGAAACCCGTAAGACACAAAATTTTGAGGAGGGTCTAAGAGCATCTATTCGTAGCCGATTAGCCCCTTTCGTACAGAAGACCTATGCCGAAGTGTTGGAGCGTGCCCTAGTAGTGGAGAAAGACATCAACGAATATTGGAAGAATTGTGATCAGAGGAAGGACGTAAAGAGTGGTGCTAGAACTGCTACACATATATCTACGGCCCAGCATGATGCAGCTAAGAGACAGAGAACAACATCGACATCGATGGCCAGACCGATGACAGCACTTCCTGCACCACGATTTTCAGGATTTTGTTATAATTGTGGACTCGAGGGCCACACTTCTCGTTTTTGTTCCAGACCACAACGTACTCAATATCCACAAAGGGCAGGACCTTCACATCAGTCTTTCAGGCCTCCCCAGCAACATGCGCCGCCGTTTATGTCACAGCGACCTCCATTACATCCTTCCGCATCACAGCCTTCCCCGAGACCACCTCAGCCATATCCACAGAGGCCACTACAGTCATACTCGAGGCCACCACAGCAAGGACCTTCATCGGTATATCAGAGACCACCTCAGCAGCCGCCGCCACAGGTTAAACCTCAGCAGTACCAGCAGTCGAGGCATGGAGTTCAGGCACCACGACCACAAGCTCAAGGCCGAGTCTACGCCCTTGTACAGTCAGGAGATGACACAGTGCAGCCGTACGAGAACTTGGCGCAACAATACGAAGGGTCAATTCAAAGTTATGATGTTCCAGCACAGTTTGAGGATGGAGCGACTCAGACTTATGATGATGCCGCACCCTTATATGAGGATCCAGCACCGCCAACAGATGACATTATTCAGCCTGACATCGAGGCTAGCAGTGATGTGTAGTCGAAGGTACCATCGTCATTTATTCATCCTTAGCTAGAGCGTTATTTGACTCTGGAGCATCGCATTCATTTATTTCTTACTGCCTTTTATGCTCGATTGGGTTATCTCCTACTCCCTTAGATAAAAAGTTAGCAGTAGCAAACCCCCTTGGTAATTCAGTGGACCTAAGTCAAATTTGTAAATCCTGTCCGATTATGATCGAGAACGTAAATTTACCAGCTAATCTCATAGTTATGCCGATGCGAGAATACGATATTATATTGGGGATGGATTGGTTATCTTTATATCGGGCAAAAATCGATTGTTTTAAGAAGATGGTCATATTAAATATCGATGGGCGAGCACCGTTACAATTCCATGGGACACGAAGGAAGGGAGCAGCATTAGTTTGTCAGCCATCTCGGAAGTTGAACCTCAAGGAGTGGAACAAATTTTGATTGTTAATGAATTTCCAGAAGTATTTCAAGATATTCCTGGATTACCGCCAAGGAGAGATGTAGATTTCACAATCGATCTGGTACCTGGGACTGCACCAATCTCCAGAGCACCATACCGTATGGCACCTGTTGAATTGAGAGAATTAAGGGAGCAACTTCAGCAGCTCCAAGACCAAGGCTTCATTAGGGCTAGTACGTCGCCGTGGGGTGCACCGGTATTATTTGTAAGAAAGAAGGATGGGTCTTTAAGGCTATGCATCGATTACCGTCAACTTAATAAAGCGACTATCAAGAACAAGTACCCGCTGCCGAGGATAAATGATTTATTCGATCAGTTGAAGGGAGCAAAATATTTTTCAAAGATAGACCTACGGTCTGGATATCATCAGTTGAGGATTAGAGATGAAGATGTACCTAAGACTGCCTTTAGGACTCGGTACGGCCATTATGAATTTCTAGTGATGCCCTTCGGACTAACGAATGCTCCAGCAGTATTTATGGATCTCATGAACAGGGTCTTTAAACCATATTTAGACCGATTCGTGATAGTGTTCATAGATGATATTTTAATTTACTCCAAGACGCAAGAAGATCATGCTGAACACCTTCGAATAGCCCTTCAGACTCTAAAGGACAATCAGTTGTATGCCAAAGCTTCAAAATGTGACTTTTGGAGGAATGAAGTAAAGTTTTTGGGGCACGTGATATCGGAAAAAGGAGTGTCGGTAGATCCATCGAAAGTCGAAGCAGTGTTAAATTGGGAGCAACCCACCAATGTGACAGAAGTGCGCAGTTTTCTCGGATTAGCTGGTTATTATAGAAGATTCATTGAGGGATTCTCTAAATTAGCAAGGCCGTTGACTAACTTGACTAAGAAGGGCACTTCTTTTAAATGGAATGAAAATTGCGAGCAGGCTTTCTCTGAATTGAAGAAGCGATTAACGGAAGCCCCAGTGCTTTCCTTACCAGCAGAAGGGGAAAGATTTGTAGTATATACTGATGCATCTTATCAAGGGTTGGGATGCGTGCTGATGCAAAGCGGTAAAGCAATAGCATTCGCGTCAAGGCAGTTGAAACCTCATGAGCAGAATTATCCCACTCACGACTTAGAGCTTGCAGCTGTAGTGTTTGCCTTAAAAATTTGGAGGCATTATCTTTATGGTGAGCAGTTTGAACTGTATTCGGATCACAAGAGTTTAAAGTATTTTTGATCAAAAGGACTTAAATATGCGGCAGAGGAGATGGATGGAATTCTTGAAGGATTATCATTTCGACATCTGCTATCATCCAGGTAAGGCGAACGTCGTAGCCGACGCGTTAAGCAGGAAGACGCGCAAGCTGGTGGCGAGCTTAATGATTAAAGAATGGGAGATGCTTGATATAGTTAAAGATTTTGAAGTTAGACTTCGTATCGATGAACCTCGGGCTTATATCAGTAATTTAGTGGTGCAACCCACTCTGGTAAGAAATTTCTTAATTATCCATTTAGATTATCCTTTAATTCGTATATATTGGCTGTAGTTATTTAGAATTTTCTTTTCTAGGTGCGACGAATAATAGAAGCGCAGAAGAATGATGCATGGTTACAAGAGAAAATAACGGAAGAAGCGGGAAAGGACGACTCGGAGTGGCGAGTAAGCTCTGATGGTGGGGTCAGATTTCAAGGGAGGTTATGTGTTCCAGACATATCTGAATTGAAGCAAGAAGTCTTAAATGAGGCGCACCGCACAAAATTCACCATCCACCCAGGAGGAACTAAGATGTACCGTGATGTACGACGTCAATATTGGTGGAGTAATATGAAGAGGGAGATAGCCAGCTACGTTGCAAGGTGTCTTACTTGTCAGCAGGTTAAAGTGGAGCATCAGAAGCCGTCGGGACTTTTACAACCATTACCGGTCACAGAGTGGAAATGGGAGCATATATCGATGGATTTTATTGTCGGACTACCGAAAACAAGCCGTCATCATGACGCGATATGGGTGATCGTGGATCGGCTAACAAAGTCAGCACACTTTCTTCCTATACGTATTTCTTCATCCCTAGATGACTTAAGCAAGCAATATATCAAGGAGATTGTTAGACTTCATGGCATTCCTGTGTCCATTGTATCCGATCGAGACCCCAGGTTTACATCACGCTTTTGGATGAGTCTTCAGAAGGCATTGGGAACGACGCTAAACTACAGCACGGCTTTTCATCCGCAGACTGACGGACAAACGGAGCGGGTAAATCAAATCCTAGAAGACATGCTTCGCAGCTGCATTCTTGACTTCAAGGGAAATTGGGACGACCACCTCTATTTAATAGAATTCGCCTACAACAATAGTTTCCAGTCTAGTATTGGCATGGCGCCATTCGAAGCTTTATACGGAAGACCCTGCAGATCACCAAGTTGTTGGACCGAAGTGGGGGAAAGAACATTGTTGGGACCGGAACTAGTGCAAGAGACATCCGAGAAGATCGGCGTCATCAAAGAACGTCTACGTACCGCTCAGAGTCGCCAGAAGAGCTACGCCGACAATCGTCGAAAGAACTTGGAGTTCGCCATAGGAGATCATGTGTTCCTGAAGGTATCCCCGATGAAAGGAGTTATGCGATTTGGAAAGAAAGGAAAATTGGTACCACGCTACATTGGACCATTCGAGATCTTGCAGAGAGTAGGCCTCGTAGCCTACAGACTAGCCTTACCTCCTCAACTTTTTGGTGTCCACGACGTATTTCATGTATCTATGCTTCGAAAATACGAGAGAGATGCATCACATATCATTGACTGAGAGCCGCTGAAAATTCGGGAGGACGTTTCATACATAGAGCAACCGATCCGCATCCTCGACAGGAAGGAGCAAGTACTTCGAACAAGATCGATACCACTCGTGAATTCGTAGTGGGGGCATCACGGCGAGGAGGAAGCTTTGTGGGAGCGAGAGGATGACATCCGAGAGAAGTACCCTCATCTCTTCATATGATAGGTATGTTAAATTTCGGGGACGAAATTTTATTAAGGGGGGTAGAATGTAACAACCCATTTTTTTAGGGGAAGTAACTCCACCGTCCGCTTCTGTGTGGCCCACCTGAGTTTTGGATCAGCTTCATTTTTGGCCTTACGTCTTCTTTTGGCCAGGCCAAGATGATGGACGGAGTAGATTATACTATTACTAGTGGGACCTACCAGATCTAAAGAATAAAAAATAAAAATAAAATAAGTTATACCTTTCGCACGCCGACTAAACCACATTCTCCGTTCTCCTTCCTTTTCGTACGGTAATGGGCGCCGAAACCTCCCACTAAACGAAACCGCCCATAATCCATACCTCCATTTTCATTCGCATCCGTTTATAAAAAAAAAAAAAAAAAGGAGAGGAGAGAAAGAAAGAATCGAAGGAATTAATCAAAAAAAAATAGAGAGAGAGAGAGAGCTCTGTAGATCAAGAGAAAGATTAAAGCGGGGCCGGTCATCAGATTTTTTTTAAAAGGTAGGTGATCTTATCCTGAAATTTATTATTTTCAGCTATTTAATTATGTTTATTTAATCCAGCATTTTTATAAGAATAATGTTTTTGATTATTATGTATGGAATTTTATTTATTTAGGAATTTTTATATTTCTGATATTTAATATAAGTTTTTTTTTTTTAAAAAAAAATTAATAATAAATAAATAAATAAACAATTTATCTAAAGTTATAATTTAATTATAAATTTTATTTATAAAATATTTTATGTATCATATCACAAATACAATTTTAAAGTGCCTGTGTTTCAATTGTCATACTCTGCCAGAGTATCGAATAACTCCTCATGAGAAGTCAGAGGATGCACCGTGAGAAATTCTTTAATGGAGAAAGTTTCTAGTCCATCAAGCTGGACCGTAAGTTACGGTCCACCCACCAATAGATTTATGACATAGTAAGTTCATACAAAATCCAACCCTTCCAATACATCTAAAACAACATGAAGATCACTTATATGAAAAATTATTCCTATATACTAGTCAGGATATCCTCAAAAATAGAAAATAAGTTATAACTGTTGATAAATAGTATTATCCATTAATGAGTGAATGTAAGTATATTTTTTTGTAAGTGATCCTAATTGTTTAATAAACTTAGTAAATGGGTTAGATTTTTCATATATTAAAGGTTAGAAGTTATTTAATTGATGGACCGTAATGTTTCAAATCTGTTGTACTGGAGATCTTCTTATTATAATGGGACTCTATTAATACGAGATATACCAGTATGACTATAATCTTACTCGTCTCTACATGTGGAACATAGCACACGTGTGTAAGTCTGAGAAATCTACTATGAAATCCACATCTTTGACGTGCCCAAATAGAATAAAATAAAATAATATATATATATATATAATAATATTAAATAAAAAGAGCACAGTCTGTCTATTTTTCTTAGGCACCATGAATGAATGAAAGCTAACAATGTTCTTATTCAACTTACAAGTATGGTCCACCTAATTAGTTTAACTGTCAAATTTTCAGAAAAGTGAACATAGAAAATATGACCTCTCAGATGAACGGAATAGATTTCACACACGTGGCTCGTGTGGCACGTGACACACAAGTAGGATTCAAATCCTACTTGCGCGAGTAGCTTTCCCATTTTTATTTTATTTTATTTTATTTTTTTTTTGAGGAAATGAATGGTGGGGCATTGGAGTTGCTGTATGAATTTTAGAAATGAACCAACAGCTTTGGATTGTGCAAAGGGTCATAACCCCTTAGATTCTGTAGTGTAAAGATTCACATATACCTGCATTTTTATTCAATTATTAATTTGAGAGACACCAAATACTTAGTTTGTTGTATGGATTTATTTCCACACTCTGCCTCCTTATTAAATAATACTATCATGATAGTCTACTGACATTCTTAATATGGTGGTGACTCCTCAACCGTCCATCATGAAATGCTTGTATGACAATCAGACCGTCCAAATTGCGAACCAACTTTTGATATTGGAACCATTATAATTGAGCTGAGAATGTGAAAGAAATCATGAATTTTAGTAGGCCTCATCCACTCAATGTGAGATTTATTGCTCAAGATGGAGCTCATGTAGAATCTGATATTTTAACAAATTTATGCACCTTGTTCAGAACTTGCATTATAGTTTAGAAATTGGATTGATTAAATTATTAATCATTATTTTGTGATATTGAAATTGTTCATGTTATTCATGTTTATCTATATTATTATTTAATTGTTAAAAAAAATTTGTATAAATTAGCAAGTAGGGCAATCGTGTCCCTTGGGTGAGAGACCCTAAAGCTACAAGTAGGGCAATCGTGTCCCTTGGGTGAAAGACCCTAGAACCCACTGGATCCTTTGGAGTCTCCTTTGTGTACGGCGTATGAGTACTATTGTGTGCGTGGACATACGTCAGAGGTACAAAGGAGCAGTAGTCTGACCAGCTAATGTGTAAATGGGTCCCTCACCATGAGGTACCAGTGCGTGGGCGTTAATGCAACGTGACCATCCACTTGGGTACGGTGTTGTAAGAAATAATTTAAATGTTACAAGTATTCATGGAAATATCACATGCATCGCATTTTTTTCAATTCTTCTGTTGTCAAATTTCATTATCGGTATTTTATTTTTCCTTCATTGTTATAAAAGTAATATTATCTGAACATATTGAATTTTGGGTAAGAAATGACCCTACTGGGCTGTTATGCTCATCCTACTAAAATAAAATGTACAGGTGAAGAGCTGGAATACTACGAGCAGGCGGGCCTCTACTATTAATGTTATTTTCTAGAAAATTGTTTAGTTTTAATTCAATTCAGTTTTCTTTTGTTAATTAGGTTTAGTTTATATTTAAATTTCGATGTAGAAATGAACAACTATCAAAGAGTTGAGTTTAATAAATATTCAGTTGTATTTCCTTTTAGATTATGTTGAATATTGGTTGAATCGGCTAGAATGTAATAAATGTCATCATATCATAATTCACATCTTGGGATTCGGGTCCTGAATACCTTATTTAGGTACCCGAATTTCGGGGCGTGACAGTGGGCCCACGGAACTTGGTGACATCACTTTGGTAGCGATTCTCGCTATTCAACCTGTCAGTAGCTAATCCGTGTCCAAGTAGAATGTGGATTGGCTGGTGTACAGCACACCAGCTATATAGCTGTTGTATTGACGTCAGCAAGTTTTGTGGGTCCCATCATGAGGTATGTGTTATATCTAAACCGTTCATCCATTTGGCCAGCTCATATTGAGGCTTGAGACAAAAAATAAGACATCGAACTATCAAGTGGACCACACTGCAAAAAGTAGCGGGGAATTGAACATCTACCATTGAAACCCTTTTTGGGGTCACATACATCAAGGTGGGCCTTATTTGAAGGTTTTGTTGCTACTGGTGCTCAACGCTACACGACACATAATGACAATGTTCCCGCTAAGAGGAATTGAGGGCCTTATGAATAATGATATTTTAGTGTTCTTTTAAATATTTTAGTTTATTTGAATTAAATATAATGATTTTATTTTCATTTAATAAAAAATAATTTCTTTATAATTATCAAACAAGTTTTTTTACTTCAGATTTCAGATCCAAGCTTATAATGTAAAACATTTCCAAACTGGAGAAATGGATAAATGTGTCAAATTAACATATTTGAGACATTTAAGATGTTTGTTAACAAGTAGGTTATTTCAAATTCAGTACTTAATTTTCATACTTCAGCCATAATTATCAAACAAGTTTTTTGACTTCAGATTTTAGATCCAGGCTTAAGATTTCAGATTTCAGATTCAATCTTTAGACTTCAGATTTAACAAACGGGGCCTTAGTTGTAGGTTATTTCGGAAACTTCTTTTAAGGTTTAGTATCTCTATTTAAAGGGTTGTAAGCTTATTTATTTCAATCATCAATCAATTTACAAAATTTATAGAATTATTCTATTTTCTTATTTTTCTCGTGAATTTGAGGCATCTTTCTGAGGAGTCCAGACAAGTTCCGTGTATTCGGAATAGTTATCCCCCTGAGGAAGACTGTGCTCGACCTCAATACATCCTTCCCTGCGTCAAACTGGCCCACAAATGTAATTTCTGCCTAATGGAAGGTCATGATCATCTGAAAAAGGTACACCTTGGCCCCATTAGCACAAAACATCATCACTTCATTTTAAGAGGTTGGTTTGCTAAGTCCTGTTGCATTACAACATCAATAGCATCTTGATTGCACTCATTCCATACAATCAAGGCCCATGGTTCATTGGTCCAGATCGATTACCTGGTAGGCCCCATCATGATTGGTGAATATGTTGGGGGGCCGTTGCACAAAACCTTAGGATCTAGCCTCCCAAAAAATACCAGAATTATGGGATAATAAAGCAATGAAATAAATCAAAGCACAAACCACACAATACAAGAGATTTTTATGTGGAAAACACTCGAAGAGGTAAAAACCATGGGACCTAGTCCAAAGCAACAATCTACTATGAAGTAAAACGTTACAACCGATCATAAGCACACCTCGTTTGGATCAAACCTACTTCACTCACGCAGGAGCGGATAAACAATTAGAAAATAAAAGAAAAACGGAAAGATCTCACCGATCACGAGGACGTTGAAGCGCTGAGACATCGACTACGAATTCTCCCTTCCACAAGCTTCCTCTCTCTCCCTCTCTCTCTCTCTCTCTCTCTCTCTCTCTCTCTCACCTTGGTCGTGAAAAACCCTTAGAATACCCTTCTCAATCCCCTAGAAAAGTCCTAGGGACCCTTATTTATAGTTTAGGTAACTTCTCTTTCGCACCTCTGCGAAACCGCCTCCAATATACGCAGTCTGCACAAAATCCGCGCAAATCTGCGTAACCCTCAACTAGTCGAGCCAAGGCCTCAACTGGTCGAGCATTGTTCACTCGACTGGTCGAGGTTAGAAAACTGAGCTCGCTGGACTTTGAGTCGAGTGACCCTCGACTGGTCGAGCGACCCTCGACTGGTCAAGCGGCTCCCTCAATTGGTCGAGCAGTCCACTCGACTGGTCGAGTAGCTCGGTGAAACACTCCAATTTTCAATCGGCTGCACTATCTCTCCTCTGAACTGAGGAGGAAAACCCCATCAGAATGACCCAAAAATCAAGGTTCCCAACCCCGACCGTCGTATTACTTTCTCACCTCCGTTCTCTACTAAGACTAACTTTCCTTTTTTAATTCTACACCCTTAAATAGAAATATATAAATTAATGTGGGCCACATGAGAAAAACACACGTGAATGTGGACCACACACGACAATTCCAGCATACCATTGATCACGGCGCATCCTTTTCAACCAACATTGATATTCACCGCCAAGATTTACCATTGATTGAAATTGAAAATGAATTTGGACAACTTGAGAGCTGATCAATGTTGAAAAGACATGAGAATTTACCAAATCCTGATAGAGAATATGGAGTTTCTCCATTCATTTTCTCTATAAGTGAAAACACCCAAAAGTCTCACGATTTGTGGACAGCAAAATACCCACGTTTTGAAAACCTATGGTCAATCTTGGAATTTCAAAAAAGAGCATTCATGTTTCAACTTTTGATACTCTGACAGACTACGCACTTGAAATGCAGGCGCTCAAGATTCGTACACATGGCATTCATTAAATTGGCTAAATCGTTCGAGTAATCGGTACCTCTTATTCATGGACACTGGTTTAATTGTTGAAACAAGACCATCATGAATATTTTTCATCTTTAACCATCTAATAAATAGCTGAATGATCTGATAACCGTCTCTTTTGGTTCATGAAATATCTAAATTTACGGATTAATTTGAATTACTTCTATGCCACATATAAGGTTTTGAAGTAATTTTGAAATGCTTGTGTATCATCTATATCACTCTGCCAGAGTATCAATATTTTTCGACAGTGCATGAATGTAGTAGCTCTATTGGCATTTTGTCTACCTAATGGGATGCAAGGAAACTTCCTAATGAGGAATTCAACTTTACCCAAATCATTTGATGTGCTCTATTCTTTAATAATCATTGTTACTTTTTGCCTTTGAAGTTGCTTACAATGTATGTATCACGAAACATTGAACATAGAGAGTTGGTGAGCCTTTGATGTTGCCTTTGAGGTTGCTTACAATGTCCTTACTCTTACCCGTGCGGTAGACTCCCTGGAGTTTCAACACCGGGTCAAGGGTTCGAGTGCCAACGGTGTGTGTGGCGGTGAGTAAAAAAATAAATAAATAAATAACTCAACAGACTGAGATAATATAGTAGAGTAGGTGGAACCGGAATATGGTAGAGATATCTCTATCAATCAACGCCGTACCCGTACATCTAGTTGACCATATTGAGGGAAATCCTGCGAGATTAGATGAACCTGTCCCTTTAAAAAGATGCCACCGAGGTTAAGCTAAGGGCTCCTTTGGGAGCTTGTATTTGAAATAAATTGGAATTTAAGTTACAGTTATGCGGGTCAAAGGTGACTTTGAATCGTCAGCTGTGGTAGGCAACCTGTGGTTGAAATGCACGGGCATCTAGACGTTTCATTTGAAAGCTTGTCCTTAGAATGTACTTATAATTTTTTATTTTATTCACACAACTTGAGTTTGATTAGTTAAATCAGCTTTAATATCTCAAATTACTATACATATGTGCATTTGATAGATTATTTTTTAAAAAAAGATATTTGATAGGTTGATTATAATAAGCACATTGAAATATATACTTTGACAAAAAAATTCAAAAAAATTGATTTTAAGGTGGGCCACAACCATAAAGATCATAAATGAACAAGTCGTTGACAATTTTTAACCTTCCATTTATATATATGGCCAATGCTTGGATAGTTTTGATCATTTTATTAATGCCATTTTAGTATTATGGTTAAAATTAAATTATTTTAGAGTATAATCCATGTGCCGCGTGTATAGCAAATTAGTATTCTAGTGACTTCTCTATCACACGTTTGACTTTTTTGTTTTTAAAAAGTGAGCTAAAAGGCTACTTCACTCTAATTACACTCGAATTGCAGTAAAAATATGAGATTTCAAAACAAATCAAAGTCATGTATTTCAAATACCTCTGAATACATGGCGCCAAAAGATGAATTTGAGACAAAATTCCCTCATCCTCTCAAATCTCTTTAAATACACTCAAAGACAAGGTGCCAAATGTCCCCTAATGATTGTCATTTAGTGCGGAAAAAAGAAGAAAAGTGGTGTTTATGATGGTTTTTCTTGCTAATTGGGCCATCCTTGATGGGTGCCAAACGGCCCTAACAGTTGACATTTAGTGCAAGAAAATGAAAAAAAGTGGTGTTTATGATTGTTATTTTCTTGTTAATTGGGCCATCCTTGATAGGTGCCAAATGGCCACCGACGGTTGACATTTAGTCAGGGAAAAATGAAGATAAGTAGTGTTTATGATTGCCATTTTCTTGTTAACTGGACCATCCTTCATAGTTCCCACTTGATTGCCTTGCCACCTATCCCATGTAGTGATGGCTCTACCATATTCCAGTTCTGAGGATGGCAGTGAGACAGGTTCGGGTAACTTTGCATGTGAGGCCTGCCTTAATATATGTATGTCATATAAACTTGTACATTAAATGATTCCCACTATGATGATGAGATGCTCCAAAATTCAATAACATCCAAAATAGAAAACAGTGTAAAATCACATAAAAAACTCAAAACTCATTTAGTAGCTTAGATGATGGTTGGATCAACCAAAACCTTGTGTGTCCAACTTTCATGGTGGAATGACCCTATTGGACATGTTGGATGGCATACATATTGCACACACCATGGTGGCACCATATGCAAAATGTTGTAGAATGAGCTCATCCTAATTAAATATTGTCAGGAAATCAGCTTCCTTTTTTAAATTATATAATTAAAAAATTCTAATTAGAATCTTGATTATAAATGAATTAAAGGACTATATATATATATATATATATATATATATGTGTGTGTGTGTGTGTGTGGTGTGTGTGTGTGGACACCCAGCTCAATTAATAGTTGGTCTCAAATTAATACTCAAACACAGGCCCATACCCGCTTCAGCTCATGTAGGCCCGTATCGGGTATCCAACGGGCCTACTAGCCAATACTTTAATAAATGGCACAAAAGTAACACAGGAGCCTAGCTATTAATCATATGATGAGCTATTTTAGTAGCTGGGTTAAGTACATGAACGGCCTGACTTTTGCCATGAGAATTGAGAGGACACATAGGGAATGATTCTTACAAGAAGAGGGATTGACTCCTATGTTAGTTCGGCACCAATTAAAAATGGTGGTGACTCATCCTCTCACATTTTGCACGGATGTATAGCTAATCAAACCATCTAGAATGTGGGTTTCGTTGGATGGAGACATCCATTTAAAATCACTCTGATCAAACAATCTAAGCATTCGCTTATGGTTACCAAATGGATGGTTAGAGGTAAATTAGTGAGTGGTCTAAATGTAAGGATCAAAATCAGGTAGTTAATATTGACTTATCAGTTATGCTCCATTCTCAGATGGGTCAGAGATTGGGCGGTCTGGATTGCCACACAACCATGGCATGAGTAAGTTTGAAAGGTTGTCACCATTTTTTTAATGGTGCAGGACTAACATTATTGAATACTAACGCAGGTTAAACTAGGACGTGGATTGCGCCCACCGTGATGTAGGTGTTTTATCCATGCCGTTCAATGCTTTTTTCAGAAACTTTTAATATTAGAACCAAAAAATGAGGCAGGTCCAAGGCTTGAGTGGACCACAACAAAGGAACCTGCACTGATATGACACCCACCGTTGAAACCTTTCTAAGGGCCCACATGATGTTTTTTCCTACCATAAAACCTATTCATAAGGTCACGTAGACGTGGATGTAAGTGAAAACACAAATATCAGCTTGATCCGAAACTTCTCCAGCTCCCAAGAAGCTTTTAATGGTGGACGTTCAATCCCCACTTTGTGGTCCACTCAAGCCTTGGACCTGCCTCATTTTTTGGTTCGCATATTAAAATTTTCTGAAAAAATCGTTAAACGGCGTGGATAAAACACTTATATCACGGTGGGCCCCACATAGCCCTACCCGGACAGATTACCGTCCGGGCGGGGGTAGGACGCAATCCGCGTCTGGTTAAGCTGGATTGGCAGAAACCAGGGCGCGGATTGGCTACTGACAGGTCGAGTAGCGAGACTGCTACTGAAGTGACGTCACCAAGTTATATGGGCCTACATAATGTATCTTTTGTATCCACGCCGTCCATCCATCCGGAGAGATCATTTTAGTATAATATCCAAAGAAACGTATCACATCCAAAGCTCCAGTAGACCCCACCAATGAAAACAGTGGGGAGAGTGACGCCACCGTTAAAAACTTCAAAAGGCCACAAAAGTTTTCGCTCAAGCTGATAATTGTGTTTTCCTTTATTTAATGTCTTTTCTAACTTTTTAACAGGTTGGATTTCGAAAAAGCATCATGGTGGGCCTTAGGAAGGTTTCAACGGTGGTCATCAATCTTTCCGCTGTTTTCTTTGGTGTTGTCCATTAAAGCTTTGGATCTGCCTCATTCTCTGAATCGTGCCTTAGAATAATATCTCCAAATGGATGGACGTTGTAGATACAACATATGCATCATGTGGGGTCCATAGAACTTGGTGACGTCACTTCAGTAGCGACTCTCCCTACTCAACCTGTCAGTATCTAATCCACGTCTGCACACGTGGAATATACGTATCCCGATTAACCATCCAAAAAGTGGGGCGCACTTTAGACGGTTTGTAATCAATCCGATTAAATTACGACATAGGCTAAAATAGTCTTATCAATCTGGTTTTGGGGTGCAGCCGACCATCTATGGTGGAGGTATATCACGATTTGGACGGTTTGGATTCACATACACATGTAGTTCATGTGCATCATCCGTGTTCATAATTTTTATTTTTATTTTAAAAAAAAAAAAAAAAAACGGATTTCCATGCCCTACAAGCATCCATAGGCTCTTTTTTGGTACTTATATATATCAGGGAGAACGAGAGAGATCTGTCTTTTTAGGGCTTAGATAAATGCCACTGGGACTTGCCCGTGGAAGTGTACGGTCAGGATGACATTATCATCAGGTGGCCACACATGCACAATACATGGACGATAAGAGATCAATCAGTGGTCCAAATTCTATGTGCTCATGTGGCCCACCTATTTTAAAATGTATAGTCTTTTAGTTTAATAAATTTTATAATTTTCTTTATTAATGTTATGTTTATTATTTATTGGTGTTGTTAATACATGAAGTCCTTATATATGTGTGCACATTACTTGGATCTTGTAAGTTAAAGTTGAATTTAATTGTCTAATATTAGCTTACATTTCCTATACTTGTTAAACTTATTTTTAAATATGATAATACTTAAGGTTTGATCAAATGCTTTTTTTTCATTAATATATGTGCTTTTTAGATGGATTATAGTGAGTTGGTTGATTATATTTCCATGAAAATTAGGATTTTCAATAAATGATTTATGACTTTTATGAGTGTGGCCTCATATTATGAATTAGAATTATTGATCAGTATAATTAGCCAAATTAATTTTGTAAATCATTTTAATTAAACAATCCGGTTGAAATCATCATATGCATTATTTTCTAAAATCAGCATGTCGGATTTTTATTTTTTTTTTTAAATGATCAATCATGTCCATTGGATATGGTGGGCTTAGGACAACATACTTTAAAGTGTAGTACATAGAAAGAAATGTATATGGTAACATGAGACAGGGTGATCACATATATTTATATGGCGTACACCTATAAACATCCAAGTTTAAACAAGTTTGAGTAGTCAAGCATATTATAGATGTTGCTCGTGATTCAAATAACATTAAGGATTGTCTTGTTGAGAAGTGGAGCCACATCTGAGGCCGCCCACGACCAGTCGAGGTTGCGCGGATTTCGTGTCGCAAGTCCTTTCGCAACTGGGATGCAAAAGGAGTTTCGCGAATTTCGTGTCGCAAGTCCTTTTGCAACTGGGATGCGGAAAGGGAAGTTGCCAAAACTATAAATTGGGGTCCCTAGGGCTATTCTAGGTTAAGGTGAATTTTAGGAAATTATTCTGAGGTGTGGGCAAAGGATTTTCTCTATACTTCCAAATGAGAGGTTAGTATATTGCCTTGTAATCTTCGTTTCTCTTCATAGTGGAATTTTGCATCCGTGGTTTTTTACCCTAGTTTGGGATTTTTCAACGTATATCTTGTCTTGTGGTTTGTTTTGGATTGCTTTGATCTATTTCTAGTTTATATTTCTTCTTGTCTATCGTTTGTGGGTGAGGCCTTAGATTGGATTTAGGCCCACTGCGTTGTTGGCGTGCTGCGCAACAACTGGTATCAGAGCTATTGGTTTAGTTCTATTGGGAGCGATGGCAGAAGATGGGAAAACTAGAATGAGAAGTTTAATGGTTCAAACTTTGCCTTCTGGAAGATGCAGATGGAGGATTATCTGTATCAGAAAGACTTCTATATTCCTCTAGGAGGAAAAGAGAAGAAACCAGAAAAGTTGACAGATGATGAATGGTTTTTACTAGATAGGAAGGCTTTAGGAACGATCCGACTCTCTTTGTCTAAGAGCGTCGCCTTCAATATATCCAAGGTAAAAATGACAAAAGAATTAATGGAAGCCCTAGCCACCATGTATGAAAAGCCCTCAGCTATGAAACAGCTTATGAAACAGCTATTCAACATGAAGATGTCATGAAGATGTTCAAGGTTCACTTATGAAACAGCTATTCAACAAGGTTCACTTATGAAACAGCTATTCAACATGAAGATGTCAGATGGTGGGAGCGTGGCTGAACATCTAAACGAGTTCAATACAGTCACGAGCCAATTGGAATCCGTTGGCATTACTTTTGAGGATGAGGTCAGGGCGTTATTGATCTTATCCAGTTTGCCAGACAGTTGGGATGGTTTGGTGATTGCTGTGAGCAATTCTTCAGGATCGACAAAGCTGAAATTTGATGATGTGGCCTGTCTAATTCTCAGCGAAGAATTTAGAAGGAATGCATCAGGGGTTTCAAGGGATTCAAAGAATACTCTAAACGTTGAAGGAAGAGGAAGATCGCTGAACAAAGGAGGCAATAAACACGGGCGTTCTAAGTCAAGGAATAAGTCCAAGGGACCGAAAGACAAAGACGGGTGTTGGCATTGCGGCAAGAAGGGGCACATGAACGTGATTGCAGGGCGCTCAAGAAACAAGAAGGAAGCTCTCAAGGTGGGAAAGATTCAGTGAATCTGTCTGAAGAGAGCGACACAGAGGCGTTGATCTTGTCTCTTAATGCGAGGAATGAGTCTTGGGTTATACTCGGGTGCTTCGTTTCATGCTACTTCGTGTAAGGAAGTTTGCGTGATTATGTGTTAGGTGACTTTGGGAGAGTCTACCTGGGTGATGATGAGCCGTGTAATATTGTTGGAAAGGGAGATGTTCATGTAAATCAGAAAGACGGAATGGTCTTGAAATTGAAGGATGTCAGACATGTACCGAGTTTGAAACGTAATCTGATCTCAGTGGGATAGTTGGCTGATATCGGTTATGTGACAACATTCACCAGTGACTCCTGGAAGATAACAAAAGGTGCCTTGGTAATATCTCGAGGCAAAAAGGAAGGTACTTTGTACGTGACTTCAGGATCGTATAGTTCACTCGCAGTCGCATCAACTGGAGTGAATGGGCAGTTATGGCATCAAAGGCTGGGACATATGAGTGAGAAAGGGATGAAAGTGCTATTGTCAAAAGGGAAGCTACTAGGGCTGAAGTCTATTGACTTGAAATTCTGCGATGACTGCGTGTATGGCAAGTAGAAGAGGGTAAGCTTCAAAAAGACGGGACGCGCTCCAAAGACACATCTGTTGGAGCTTGTACACACTGATGTGTGGGGACTGGCACAGGTATTATCTCTTGGTGGCTCACGTTATTTTGTTACCTTTATTGATGATGCTAGTAGAAAACTATGGGTCTACTTCTTAAAACATAAATCTGATGTATTTGATGTATTTAAGAAGTGAAAAGTTATGGTAGAAAATGAGACAGGTAAAACAGTAAAGTGTCTCAGATCTGACAATGGGGGAGAGTATTATGATAAAAGGTTTGAGGAGTATTGTGCAGCAAATGGAATCAAACATTAGAAAACGATTTCAGGGACACCACAGCAGAATGGTGTGGCTGAACGCATTAACAGGACCATCCTTGAGCGCACCAGGAGCATGAGGTTACATGCAGGGTTGCCCAAGACCTTTTGGGCAGATGCTGTGAATACTGCCGCATATCTCATCAATAGAAGTCCCTCAGCACCATTGGATGGTGGGCTACCAGAAGAAGCGTGGACTGGGAAAGAAGTGAACCTTGCACATCTCAGAGTGTTCTGTTGCACTTCATATGTTCACATTGATGCAGAGCACAGAAACAAGCTGGATGCGAAGTCCAAGAGGTGTACGTTTATAGGCTATGGGCAACATGATTTTGGCTACAGGTTCTGGGATGCAGAAAACAGAAAAATCATCAGAAGCAAGGACGTAGTCTTTAATGAAAAAGTAATGCATAAGGACAGTGTGCAGGAAAATAAGGCCGAGAAAAAGGAATTTGTAAAGTTGGAAGAGTTACCGGACATGGGTGTTACAGTGCCAAAGGATGAGGCAGAGCCGCATACACCAGTTGTGAGGAGGTCTACTCGGGAGAGGAGACGCATGGTCCGATACTCACCCTTCTTACATTATCTACTACTGACAGATAATGGTGAGCCAGAGTGTTTTGAAAAGGCGTTATAGTCAGATATACGGGTTAAGTGGGAGCAGGCCATGGATGATGAGATGGACTCTCTTGAGTCTAATCGTACATGGGAGCTAGTCACTCTACCCAAGGGTAAGAAAGCTCTTTATAACAAGTGGGTTTACAGACTGAAGGAGGAGCACGATAGTTCGAAACGGTATAAGGCCAGATTTGTTGTGAAAGGGTTTCAACAAAAGACAGGTATCGATTTCACTGAAATATTTTCACCGGTAGTGAAAATGTCTACGATTCGCATGGTCTTGAGTATAGTGGCTTCAGAGGACTTACATCTAAAACAGCTAGATGTTAAGACAGCCTTTCTTCATGGGGACCTTGAAGAAGAGATATATATGCATCAGCCGACAGGATACGCGGCACCAGATAATGAGAACAAGGTGTGCAGACTGAAGAAGAGTCTATATGGCCTGAAGCAGACCCCGAGGCAGTGGTACAAGAAGTTCGATAGTTTCATGTCGGGAAACGGTTTTAAGAGATGTCATGCAGGCCACTGTTGTTACTTGAAGAAGTTTGATACGTCATACATCATCCTTCTTCTGTACGTTGATGATATGCTTGTGGCTGGCTCAAGCATGGAGGACATCTCAAATCTCAAAAGACAATTGTCTAGAGAATTTTCCATGAAGGATTTAGGAGCTGCAAAACAAATCCTAGGCATGAGGATAAAGCGTGACAGGAAAAACAAGAAATTAGTTTTGTCATAGGCAGAGTACATAGTTAAGGTACTTGATCGATTCAATATGGGAGGTGCTAAGCTGGTTAGCACTCCATTAGCCAACCACTTCAAGCTATCTAAGGAACAAGGTGCAAAGACGCAGGAGGAACAGGACTACATGGCTAAAGTCTCATATGCGTCAACTATTGGGAGTCTCATGTATGTTATGGTGAGCACGAGGCCAGACATTGCTCAAGCAGTGGGAGTTGTTAGCAGGTTCATGAACAATCCCGGGAAGGAACATTGGGAAGCTGTGAAGTGGATCCTTAAATACTTGGTAGGTACTAAGGACGTAAGGCTGTGTTATGGTAGATCGAAAATCAAGTTACAAGGCTACGTGGATTCAGATTTGGCAGGAGATATCGACAGCAGAAGAAGCACTACGGGTTATGTTTTTACTCTGGGTAGTGCTGCAGTCAGTTAGGTCTCTCAGTTACAAAAGATAGTATCTATCAGTACGACAGAAGCAGAATATGTTGTGGCTACAGAAGCATGCAAGTAGATGGTGTGGATGCAAGGTTTTATGGAAGAGTTGGATAAGAAACAAGCAGATTGCAAGCTGTACAGTGACAGTCAGAGTGCAATACACTTGGCTAAGAATTCAACCTTTCATTCAAGGACCAAGCATATTGCCATCAGATATCACTTCATACATTCGTTACTGGAAGATAGATTGATTGCTCTGGAGAAGATTCATACAAGTGAGAATCCTGCGGATATGCTGACCAAGGCGGTCACAAGGGAGAAGCTGAAGCTTTGTTCAGCTTTGATTGGTCTTCAGACTTGAAGACGGGGAGGTGGTGCACTCCGATGAAGAAGATAAAGGTTTATGGAGATGTGTCTCCAAGTGGGAGATTGTTGAGAAGTGGAGCCACATCTAGGGCCGCCCACGACCAGTCGAGGTTGCGCGGATTTCGTGTCGCAAGTCCTTTCGCAACTGGAATGCGAAAGAAGTTTCGTGGATTTCATGTCGCAAGTCCTTTCGCAACTGGGATGCGAAAGGAGTTTCGTGGATTTCGTGTCGCAAGTCCTTTCGCAACTGGGATGCGGAAAGGGAAGTTGCCAAAACTATAAATTGGGGTCCCTAGGGTTATTCTAGGTTAAGGTGAATTTTAGAAAATTATTCTGAGGTGTGGGCAAAGGATTTTCTCTGTACTTCCAAGGGAGAGGTTAGTATATTGCCTTGTATCTTCGTTTCTCTTCATAGTGGAATTTTGCATCCGTGGTTTTTTACTCTAGTTTGGGGTTTTTCCACATATATCTTGTCTTGTGGTTTGTTTTGGATTGCTTTGATCTATTTCTAGTTTATATTTCTTCCTATCTATCGTTTGTGGGTGAGGCCTTAGATTGGATCTAGGCCCACTGCGTTGTTGGCGTGCTGCGCAACATGTCTTAAACATATTCCTTTATAAAAATTGAATCTTGATTGCAAATACTTACAAGTGTATAAATACTTGAAAGAAACTTAGTCCCACAATGTTTCATGCCCTGGGATGGGTAGAAACCTTAAGGTGACCAATTTGAGAGAAGAAAAAACAAAAAAGAGCTAGCACCGATCATCTATAGTTTTCCATAAAATGTAAAGTTTGTTTTAAGTTTATGTTAACATATATATGCTTAGAAATAAATTTGTTTTGATTTATTTCACTACCATAATGTGCAAATGCTTTCAACCTAATGATCAAAACAACCTAATTAATTTTAAGACATGAGATCAACTTATGGAGATGACCTAATAAGTGTGGCTTTAATTGTTCACATGTGTTCCTTCCATTCATTTGTGAGGCAAGTTGGGTTAGTATTACTCCCTGTGAAAACTATTAACTTGGCTTTCTTTGAATTACTACACAAGATGAGAGCAGGCAAAATAGCAAACAACCAATGGCCACAAATAATAATAATAACAAAAGTACCAGTCATTATCTGCAAACTTGTTGGAGTTGTATCTTACTCACCTGAATCGACTGAATTTTGGTCACCACGAGTCACTCCGACTCAAGCGAGTCAGGCTGAAATGCCCTGACTCAGGTGAGTCATAGATTGACTCAAACACAAATGAATGGATCAGACAAGTGAGGCATTTGGATCATTGCAAATACCTTCCTTTAGCTTTAATATATGCTTGTTGCAAGCTCCCCCATGCAGCCTACTAGCACAATTATCTTTGAGGAATTGATGAGTTAACCTTTATCTCATAGGTAAATGGATGTAGGCATGTGAGCATATCATATATAGTGCACATGTATGTCATCCACCCTGTTCAACTTGGTTACCATGAAAAACGGGAAACCTAAAAATCAGGTTGATCCCACCATCAAATGGCCCACCACGTAAAATTTGGAGGTTTTTTGGTGGGTGCGGCCCACCCGGTGATTGATGATTGGATTAGTCTGATTTTTTGGTGTCCAACATTTGTAGAGGGGCACCATTGGTTAGATACCATTTATGCAAAATGGTGGATACTACCGATGGGCAAAATGAACTCCTAGAATTTTTATTTATTTTTTTTTTAAAGAAAAAAAAAAAAAAAAAATCTTTTAAGGCTTGTTAATTTGGAACATGGTATTAGGCGGTATGGAATTTCACTTGGTACCATGATATTCAATTCGACGTTTTCATCATCCAGTCCCAATGGTTGATATTACAGGATTTCTTATGCATATCAAAATTTACTACATTTGTGGGCCACACATTGATTTGTGTTTTATCCATGTTGTCCATCCATGTATGTCCTTTTACCCATGACATTCAAGTTGCATGTGTATGGGTGACTGACATCTTTAGTCCTGTGATTACAATTCCATGGTCCACCAAATGCAGATTTCACTTAAAAGCATGTTTTTCCTAAAGGGAGAATATGTCCTTGAAGCGGATTAGGTGTGGCCTTGGCTTCATCTGAGATGGTGCGACTTACCGTGGGGGCCTCCTTGACGTATGTATTCTATATCCACGTTGTTCATCTGTTTTCCCAAATCATTTTAAGGCATGATCCAAAAATGAGTGGACCATTCCATAAGAAATAATGGCTATTAAATGTTCTATCATTAAAAACTTCTAGTGCTTTTGATTGATGTCTTAAATCCTAATATGAACAAAAAAAATTCAAAAAATACATGCTTAGTCATTGAAACATTTTGGTGTTTAGGACATCAATCAACAAAATCACTAATTTCTCTAAAAGCCCGAGAAGTTCAATCCATTAACGAATGATATACCAATGTATATGAAGGAGTTTTAGCTTTAACACTCCCCACCATAAATAAATCCAGAAATGCCGGACTTGATACACCATAAATAATCCCTACCCCCCGTGAGGGAATACATCATGGAATATACTGAGGTATGTCAAATAACTTACCTTTTGCTCTGATAATATGTCAAACAACTAATTTATCTAGGAGCCTTAGCAGTTAGAGGATGGCATATTAATGTATACGGAGGGGGAATTATCAACTTGTTAATATGAATTCATATAATTTCATCCCTCCAACAAATGTCCACCAATCAACTATTTAGTTAACTAAACCATGTAATTTTTGGCTCATATTTTTGGGTTACGAGCCATCTCCATCGGGGCCTATGATTTGGACGGTTTAATTTGACCTGTATGCCACGTATGCATTTTTCATCAGTGTCAGGGTATCAATCAACATATTCTGCCAGAGTATAAAAGATATGAGAATCCCATTTAGTGGGCCCAATTAACTAGTGACGTGGATTGAGATATAGAAAAGATAAGAAGCCAAGTCAGTCAAACGCGCCGTCTGAAAAATAACCATTTTATTCTTATCTAAGGAAAACGAATTAATGTTAATGATATATTCTGCATCGAAAAAGCTACTGAAATGAAAAGAAAAAGAGGCGCTTCGAATGTCTCTGTCTGCGCCCTCGTACAACGACCAGCGCGCCAGTTTTGATTAGTAATATTACTCGCATCTCTCACTCTAAGACCTACTCGCTGGCCCACATGCTAACAATCTGACACGTGTGAGAGATCCAGGCCATTCATCATGCAGGCAATGCCCCATCGGGTGGGAACACATGCAAATGCATCTGGATATTTTTCTTTCTCTAGCTATCCATCTTCCCGCATTTTTGCAGTTCGCTCGTGCGGAGTGACACGTGAGCGTGTACAAGTATGGGATCTGAAGTGAAAAAGTAAAAGCTCCGTTGATGAAATGGCCATTTTGTCCCGTTCACTGTCGGTCCTATGCTTGTACACACGCATGTGTCGCTAGACTGGGAGCGCCCACAGCCTTGCCAGACGCAATCTGCATCCTAGGATTGGCCTAATGAATGGCTTGGATCTCATACACGTGTTAAATTTTGGCGTCTTTCCCTCCTGGGTCTCTGCGAGTAGGATTAGAAAAACCTTGGATTTCGTACAATACATGCCGGAGGATAGGAATCTTGATAACTTTGGAAGTTTCTCAGTTGATGCTGGCCTTGTTTGAATGGCAAGAGGATCAACGATATTTTGTAATTTGCGGTCAATATGGGCGACATGAGATGGGCCCCACCTCCCGGATGAAGAAGAGTTATGAACTGGACGTCTTCCGTCGTGCCACGTCAGCAACAGCTCGCGTCATGGCTTCCTTGAACGACTCCTCATTCCAATCACTAGCCTGGAACCACACAAAGTGCCACATCATCGTGCATTAGTCATTAGGGGTATGAAACTCCGCGAGAGTACGGAATTTAGTACTCTACAGTAATTTGAGCCGTCGATTTTTGTGGTTCAAATAACCCTTTTTAGTTTTGGTCATAAGAGAAGAACATGGCCACAAAAGTCCCAACCACCCTCTATCATAATTATATAAAGTTGGGGGCCATGCACAAGAAACCTATCTAACTGATGTCAGTGTGGGGCCCACCCTATGGGGCCAATCAGTGGCACCTACAGACTCTAGGTCATCATCCATGAACGGTCAATATGCTTACTCGATCGGGTGAGTCGGTCATATGACCAGATCTAGTTTTCATGGTGTGGAATGTGGTCGATGAGTCGACTCAGACGAGTCAAGTGAAGTATTCAAACTATGGTAGATGGATGGGCCCACTGTTTAGATGGTGGCAGAAAAGTCAGGTCCTTCCATTTGTTGAGGTGAGCTAATGCTGACAACATAAATGGATGGCTACAAATAGTCCATTTATTCTGTACGGTGGGGTCCACCTGAGGAGTGAAACGGCCTGGACTTTGAGCCGATCGAAAGATATAAAAAGTGTGGCTCCACCTGTGGAAAGCTTGGATCTCACACATGTGGTCCATGTTGGAAGGGTTCTACACGTGTGTGGACTTGCTAACCTCAGATATTATACTGGTTTTCTCAACGGTTAATCTCGAGTGACTAAAAAGACATGGCCCATCCACCAGCATGCACACATGCGAATTTGGCTCGCGTGTGTGGGATCTGTGCTCTCCATCAGGTGTGGGGAACACTGTTTAGATCTTTTTGACCTGAAAAGAAGACCTTTTCAGTCAGGTGGGCCACAGCGTCCAATAAAAATGGATTGCCAAAAGAAAAATCTATTATAGCGGCTGGTTTTTTTTTGTACGGTGGGCCCACCTGATGAGTGAAACGGCCCTATTTTTAGACTAGAATATCACTGATGGAAAGCTCGGATCTGCCACACGCGTGCCATAGTAACATGTGTGCTTGTGTGAAAATGGACAGGTTTACACGATCGAGTTTAAATCAAACAGTCAGCCCAATCACAACCGTTGGATTCAAATTCTTCCCAAGTTCTGGACCGATGATCTAGACTATTGATCTAATATTGGCTCCATGTAGATGAATAATGCCTCAAAAATCATCCCCAGTTGAAAGATCCTAAACCTTCAATCAGTGTCACAAAACAAACTGTGAGATTTTAGGGCACATTCCATCCATGATGGGTCCATCAGATGAAAATACTAGAATACTAAAACATGGCCCACCAGATCAATGGTCCATAATTCAGCATTATATCTTAATTAGTAAATCCTACAAGTCCAACATAAACTAACATCATAGATACACACCTTAATCTTTAGTCTCAAGATCGCTCTATGGAAAGAATTCGTCTGGCGCAACTGAGTGTCTGCTTCCATGGATACAAAGCTCACACCTTGCATTTGATTCAGGCATTCAAGCAAGTGGAGAAGCAAATCTACAATCTCGCAATCTTCTTCCCTCACCATCACATGCAACTCGATTACTCTCGATTCAGACGACGATTCAGATGCTTCAGTAATTCGAATCACTGTTCTTTCATTCCCAATATCGACTTCTTCGTTAGCTGCATTAGTCGGTGCAAGTTGTATTTCTAAAAGCCGGTTCTTCTCCTGAAGCTCGGAAACCTGATCTTTCAAAGAATTCAAGTACAACCTAGTGTTGGCGAGCACCGATGCCTTGTCTTTCTATCAAAACCAAAAACCCAAGTTAGTGTTGATCTCTTCAAATCATCAAAAGAGGTGAAAAGAACATTTGGGTCGGTCTAATTCATGATGATAATGAATTATAATTAGGGTTTTGATTGATCATTACCTTAGATCCTGGAGGGAGTAGTGATTTCAGTGCTTGAAAGCTTTCATTAAGCTTCTCTCGCCGCTTCCGCTCTGATATCATATGGTGCAATTGATTGCTAGTTGGGCCAGTTGGGCGTGTCTCCGGCGTGGGTGCTTTCATCGTTCTTAAGTAAGCGAGCGCTCGCATAATCATGTTTTGGCTATGAGACTTGGGCTTTATTTCAATCTTGGGGGTGAGAGATGGCACATAGCGCTTGAAAGCTCCTCTTTGATTGGTTGCCTGATGTTGGCATCTGTGAGGTTGTTGTGCTTCATACGCCGATGATGAAGATGAAGGAGAAGACATGACTGCAATCATGGCTCTTGCCATTGCCGCATCAGCACTTGCTGGAGTAGGCAATTGAAAATTGCGGCTCTGGCTGTAAGCTTGCATTGATTGGTGGTGAGTTGGGAGTGGAACGAATGTTGGTTTGGTTGCTCGGTGGATTGGAGTTTCTTGGAAAGCATCAGTCATGTAAGACGTGCTCACGGTGTTAACCTGACCAAGGGCTGAGTACTCAGGGCTTCCCATGGAAAGCGATCTCAATGATGAGGAAGATGATGATGGTCGGCTTTGATCAGGAAGGTGGGCCTCTCTCAATTGAAACTGCTGAATGAAGTCTTCTGCGAACAGTTTCCTAATCTCCACCTCCATGTTAAACTGACCATAGAAAGGTGTGAATAAAAGAAAATGAGATTAACATGTTTTGAAAAGGATTTTCATTAGATTCAACAAATGAATGTTCCAAAAAGAAAAATAAAAAGAGAGAGATGGTTTCATACCTGAGGTGGAATAGACATGCCTAACTCTATCTCTCCTGTTTTGCACCCATTGAAAACAGCAGTCTGTTGTAATGAAATTTCATCATCTTAGACTAAAAATACTTCAAAAATCGAATTCAGCAATAGAATTGGATAAAGGATTCATGGCGATTACTGACCTTAATACCTGCTTCCTGTAAGAATCACACAAAACCATATATAAGAATCTCTCAATGGAAGACATATATATCTCTCTCTCCCTCTCCAGATATATAACTCCCCCCCACTGTATTTACCTGATAAAACTGCCGTTGAGTTTCATTTGAAGCCAATTCAAAAGATCGGTATCATGTAGCTCTAGGTAAGGAAGGCCTTCCTTGAAAGCGAACCCTGGGACGCAACTATCAAATAGAAGAAAAACAAAGTAAATTAGGAAAATCAATGGGTGGTGAAAAGTATTTTAGTGTGAATTATTGAGAATAATTTGAGTTACCTATTTTCAATGGTGTAGAAAGACTGGCGGTATTCATCGAAAAGCCTCTTGGGGAAGCTGCTAGTACTGGAGGAGCTCGGACGGTTGTAATCTTCATTGCACCAACCTTCCATTGAGAATAAGCAGCTGATAGAAATTGAGATGTGAGTGTTAAAGGAGATGGTGGAAGATCGATAGATAGATGAAGATGTTAGGTTTATTTATAGTAAGAAGGGAGTGTTTTCTTACTGGTCGGGTGGAGGAAGATAGGACCATAAGCAAATGTAGGTGCAGCCAAAGGCCTGAGCTATGGTTTTGAGTAAGCTGATGCGGGCATTTTTCTCTAGCAAGAAGAGGGAGTCCATATGCGAGAGAGAGAGAGAGAACTAGAGCAGGTGCATGGAAGGAATGGAGTTTGTGTTTGTACGTGGTTATGGAGAGAGAGAGAGAGAGAGAGAGAGAGAGAGAGAGAGAGAGAGAGAGGAGGGAATCGTGTTTGATGGAGAGTTTGGATTCTTAGAGGAAATGGTATTTGAAGAGAGATTTGAATAATTAAAGAAATGATGTTTGAGTGAGAGATTTGAACTAATGGAAAGAGATAATTTGATTATTAAAGAAATGGTGTTTGAGAAAGAGAATTGGATTATTAAAGAAATAGTGAGAGACAGAGAGAGATTTGGATTATTAAAGAAATGGGCGGGGTTTAAGAACGGGGAATGGGGTTCGAGAGAGAGAATTGAAGAGAGAGAGAGAGAGAGAGAATTGAAAAGTAGGGAGAGTGACTCCGGACTCCGCCAGCCAGCCAAGCCCAAGAAAAGTAATCGTCAAAGTCATTGCTCGCGCGAGTTTGAAAAGCGTCAAAGTAGGAGGCAGCATGTCTCTTTCGTCCGTCTCATTCCACGCTAGATGCTCTTCCTTTCCAACCAGGGTCACTCTCTCACCATACACGTGGCATGTACTACATCCATCTAGGCCATCCAAATCTTGGGCACCATCTCATATGGCGATGACTGAATATGGGAAGATCCAGCTACTAGATATCGCTCACTAAATTTTGACCACTGGAAACTTTCTCATCAACCACCCATTTTACAGACACTAATCGTACGGTTAATATCTCTCCTTCGGTTCGATTCTCGCATATCTCCATATAGAATTAATTACATTATTTGTACGATCAGGATTGGACGTACGTTTATCCCAACTATACGAGTGGATGAATCATCACCATTCACATGGTGGTGAACTATTACTGTAGTTACCGTGAAAGGCCAATTACGCCTGGGAATCCTCGGGCCTTTTGTGTGTACTATATAAATATTGGCCCATGGATCAGTGATCCAGGCCGTTAATCTGATAAGCTCCACATAGATAGAGCACGCCCTACATTAGGAAAATTTTAGCCTTGGAAATAAACGGTTAATAGAAAATATACACCAATGGTCTCCAACCACCTGACAATGGGCCAAAGATTAGACGGCTAGGATATTTCATTGTGGAATTTTTGGAGTAAGGTCTACCCAAAGTGGGGTCCATGCCCATCAGACAAATGGTCCAGATCATCGAACAATCACCACATTTTTTTTCCGACTGGGGCTCACAAACGCACATCCTCCTGCGTCAGGACATGTAACGTACGTCTCTCCTCTCGAGTGGTGGTATGTATGAGAGGACTCCGTAGTACGGAGTACGTACTGATCATTCGCTGTCCAGAGTAGCTCAGGCCATTTGAGGGGGGGCCTTTCTCTAAGGCCCAAGCCCACGAGAGATAAGGTAGTCCGCCCGAGAATATGGACAGTATACTCCGGCTTTAAGTTTGTGCAAGTGGGTCTATGGTTCAGCAATCCAGACCATTGATCTGTTGGGTCCTACCATGGATAGAGTATGACCTGAGAATCTTGTGTGGGACGATAGTGATAGTTCAATCTATGCCATGCAAATGGATGGTCAAAGGAAATGCATTCCACGGCCCATAGTAAATAGAGAAAGACCCGAGAATAGTGGCTAGGATCAAGGACTTGAGGCTTTTGGATCATGCTCTCAAGCTAGGGATACACATAGTATGCTTGGGTTTTCTGTTCTTAGAAATAAGGTCCTTGCTTCAACGATTCAAACCATTGGTGTACTGATCCTCTATGGATTGACTACTAGATTGGAAAGCCTTATCCACCAAAGGTGAGGGATTTTATTTTATTTTTTAGTTGAAAATGGAGCATTCACATACATGCAATGCGTATCCATGCCCTTCAACTCTCAGTCTCGAATGGAGAGGAGCATGACAAATGTGAAATGAAGAAAACCATCAGTCTCGTGGATTCAGTTTCCTATGCCTAGAAAGATACGTGTACGCTTCAGCCTAGCTTCAGGGGTGATGAGGATTGGAGATCTTAAATTAATTGACTAAATGGATGTGATAGAAACAATCTCAGCCATGACCATAATGATCATGTGTTCTGGTGGGCAAAATAATATAATTTAACTAATGTATGGTATTACTTTTTTTTTTTTTTTTTTTTTTTTTTTTTTTTTGGGTTAGCTTGTTAGTACACACCCATGTCAGTACACACACTCCATGTTAGCCACCACCACTAGGGATATGGATTATTTGGGGAGTTCTTGATTAAGTTATCCTTAAGAATTTGAGATTGGACACAATGATGATTGGTCAAGAAAAGTTGTGGTACATGAATTTCAATATCCTGTTGTACAATAGCTATTATAGGTACATGGGACATGCCCATGGACATCATATGATAAGATGTACAATTATCCCACGTGCGATGACTGACTAAGTGTCAATGTATTCCTTAGCCCGGCCTTTTCCTATGTGCGATGAACACGGAATTCTAGTTGGATTGATATTTGGACACTTATATTAGTGGATCGAGTTTAAGTCATTAGCCCAGAGGTCCATCTGCTAAACTTAGATTAAACTCATGAAAGATGATCAATCTTTAATTATTTACAACCTTGATTGGATGACTTTGATTCTTTTTTACAAAGGTCAATGCATGATCATTAAAAGTGATTGCAATTGGGCACATCTATCAAGGTCTATTAATTCTTATATAGGTCAACAAAAGATTGACTAGATTTACTTAGGAAAATATTCATAGTAAATTTAATTAAACTCAAAAATCATCAAGTAATTTTACCACTAGAACTATCACTTAAAAGGTTTTAAATGATTTTATAAATATTTTCAATGGTTAAAGTTTTGTTAACTATTAAAATTATTTTGATTGCACTTGACGATGATCTAAAGATATAGATCTAATGGTTTGCTATTTAATCATCCTGAGATATAGATCTTTGGTTGATGATAATGACTAGGAAAAGATTAGATCATAAGTACACACACACATATTCACAAACTTTCTTCACAATAAGATATACAAAAGTTTGTAGGATACTGGAGCCCATGCTAAGTGCACCCATAAAACCTAAGTTCCTCTTGATAAATTAAATCCTGTCTTAGAAATGAGAGAAAACTATGAGCATAACGAGCCCTAAACGTCTTCTCATTGAATGTTAACTAGAGAATGACGAGAGAGAGAGAGAGAGAGAGAGAGATTCTCTCATCTCTTATTTTGCTCATCCACGTGTTTGTAGGGTCCACCTTTGTGGATGGCATTATGCTAGCTCTCAATTCCTATCAGAGGATTTGATAACAGCTCTACACTCTTTTTCCTGAGATCAGTTGAAAAGAGACCTATTATAGGATAGACAATTAGCAATGATAAAGTTAGAAAACTTTACCCCATCATTTCCACCGCATAAAAGTATAATCCAAACTTTCTTAATGATTCTATACATGTAAAAATTTAATGTTATTAAAGAATTTTTTAAAAATCCTATGATTAAATTAAAACTAGATTTTATTATTTTATTTTTTTTAAACACGTTTAATTTTCACTACATTTCCATTATTAAAAATCTAACAATGAGCTTATTAAAAAATTAATTAACTAAGTACATGCACATGATAACAAGCACAAGGGTACCTTAATGAGCTGAAGCATGCTTGTTCTTTGCATGAAAAAGAGTCTAAGTTTCACCAAAAATTTATTATTTCTATTAATGTAAAACCTTTAAATTTGTGCATTCAACTTCAATTACAATATCTCTGTCTCTTGGTCCCCTTGCAATCATAATATTGTAATTTTTACATTCCCTCTCTCCCCAATCCTTCTTTCGATTTCCGTACAAGTAGTTTCCTTTTAACATTTGAGCGTCATGTTAGATGAAAGCAATTGTGTCCATTATCCTTAGTTTGTACATGTTATAGGCTAATGTACATTAGATAATTATATTTTCAAAAAAGTGTATTGAGTCAAGAACCCATTGACCTTAAGCTTTTAAGGGGTGTGAACTATCTAAAGAAAAAAAAAAAAAAAAAAACTTTAACTATATCCCAAATCAAATTTCCTTTTACCTTTGCCATGTATTCCCTGTAATACAATTTAATTAAATATAAGGTTTCAGTAGTACACATGGTGACCCTGCTCTATAAAGATGAACACTAGTGCCACACGTGCAAGGTTAGGTCCAATTTGGACTATGGGAAAACAAAAGAAATTGCAATAATTATCAAGAATGATTTTTCATTGATTTCAGGAAGACTATTCAAACGTGAATGCCACTGCACGTGTGGATGATTGGGAAACCTTTTTTTAACACCGTCCCTTTTTTGTCAGGTTGGATTGGACGACCTGACAAGTGGATCAGTCCTACTTTCGCTATTGAAGGACTCTTCTTCATCCACACTACTCGGATGTCCCACACGCCTGCCAGGTTGGCACATGTGCTGTCACGTATAAGTGCTTGTGATACGAACAAATCTCATAAATACAGACAGGACAAATATAGTTGGGGTAGCGGGGAAAGACACCGACGGACGCATATACCCTGTGAAAGCCTCTAACAGAAACTTCCTGCAGCGGGAAAACCACCAGGTGGGGCCCACCATAATGTTTGTGGGAAATCCACCCTGTCCATCCGTTTTTCTGGATCATGGTAGGACATGTGCTAAAAAATTATTTAAATCCAAAACTTAAGTGGGTCGCACGATAGGAAAACGTGTGTAGGTAAATGCCTACCACTGAAAACTCCTTAGGGTCCACAGTAATATTTATATACCATCCATACCGTTCATAAGGTCACTCCTACTGGGATGAACTGAAAACATAAGTATTAGCTTGACCCAAAACTTTTGTAGCCCAATGAATGTTTCTATGGTGGACGTTCAATCCACTGCTGTGAGGCCCACTTGAGTTTTTGATTTGCGTCGTTTCCAGATTCACATGGAAAAACGGATGGACGGAGTGGATTTCCCACAAACATCACGGTAGGCCACACCTAGCTTTTCGTCACAGGAAGTTGCTGGAAAGGCTTTCGCAGTGTCCGACACCGGGCGACATGTACGCATTAAATACTCGTAGGTAGCCTGATACTCCGGATGCCTATGATGCTCAATACATAGGCACTTGGACCTTTTGCACACATGGCATCAATTAATTCAAATTGGACCGGCGAAATTGTAGGACTCACCATCGCCGAGTCAAAGTCCAAGCTTACCTTTCTCGTGCAATCCTAAGCTTTGATTCGAATACACTTAGTGGTTGAAACAGAAGCATTGAGATATTTTTCAGTTTTAACCATCTAATATTAAAATAATCAAATCTGTAACTTCTGGGTCATGAGACATCTAAATTGGGACCCATGATTTGGATATTTTAATTTGAATCACTTATAATCAAATTATACAATTTCAAATAATTTCTAACGCTTGAGCATCATCCATCTCTCTGTAACAGAGTATCTAGAATTTTTCTTTAAATACCATACTAGAAACTGATTAAAATAACATACTCTCCAAAGTTAACCATTAAAAATCTAACCGTTGACCAAATGAAATAAGAATTAAAGGCTGGAAGATGGGCTTTAGATCAGGCCTGAACCTAATAGGTTGGCCTGGGGCTAGTTTGGGTCTTAGGTCATTTTAGCATGAACCTGCTCAACCCAAGTCAGCCCAACTTCACTTGTACATAGGGGTCGAGTTGAACTGAATTGAGTTGGCCTCGGCTGGACTTGGCTCCAAGTCACCAAATTGGTTCAATCCGAATTTGATTCGAGTTGGGTTCGATTCGAGCCGAGCTGAGGCCGGCTCAAACTCATTTTCGAGCTAAAAAAATCAGCTCAACTCAGCTTGAACTTAGCTCCGAACTGAGTTGAATTGAGCTTTTTCGAGTTGAGTCAAGTGAGCTAACCGAGCTAGCTAGGTTTGTGTGCACCTCTACTTGTACATGTGTTCTATCCACCAAGTTCTAAAACTAGGTAACTCAACTTGGAACTCGGCCAAGTCAACTCAACTTGATGAGATTTAAAGCTGACTCATGCAAGAACTCACTAGAGAGTGTGACTCGGTTCTAACTCAGTCTCCAAGTCAACTCGATGTGACTCAGCTTATCTCAAACTGAGTCACTCAGCTGTTGAGATGAATTTATTAATAAAAATTGGATACACAGACCCGACTTCAATCCATTAGCCTTGCGGAGGATGACGGTAAGCAACGTTACCGATGCTTCATTTATTCCACTTATTCTAAACCGTGTTTAAAATACCTATTGTTAATTTCAATCATTCTAAACTTTCTTACATTAATTATTATACTTAGTTAAATCTTAAAATCAAACTGGTTCATCTGAATGTCGAGTCAACTCGAGCTTTCAAGTTATTGAATTTGTGCAAAAGCATTGGACCTAATCAACTAATGTATTAGAAACATTCATCTTACGAAATAGGGATTTAATCAATTTCTTGGTTGGACTGAGTCAGGCCTGGGCCCAACCCTACACACTAGGCTGGCAATAGGTCTGAAAGTCGGGTTGGTGCTCAACCATAGCCCAACCCAACCCAACCTAACCTCGGGTTGGTATTTCTCAACCCAAGCCCAACCCAAGCGTGCTCGGTCGGGTTAGTCGGATTGGTCGGGTGGTACATGCTAGTATTCTATTATATTTCAACACACACTTATTTATTATATATATGATTTTATTAATTATATATGTAGTTATTTATTGTAAAGAATTTTATTTTTTTTTCTAAACAAACCAGCTAAAATATAAGACAACTACTCTTTTAAAAGACCTGTTGTGTAGCACGCAATCTATATGTACCAATGAAACTCAACGGCAGTAGAATTTCTTGTGCCTTCAACACCGATGATCCACACTCAATTATAATTTTTAAGTAACTTACATATTGATCGGGTTCAGGTTGGGCCGGGCAGCCCGACACCTCAACCCAAGCCCAACCCAGGTTTTATCGGGTTGGTGTTTGTATAGCCCAAGCTTGAGATCGGACTCGATACATCTTGCCCGAGCCCAACCCAGTGTTGGGTCGGTCGGGTTGAACCCGCCCAACTTTCAGCCCTAGCTGGCAATCGATGAGTCAATGCAATTGGGTTTCTGGGCCTTAGATCATGCATCAAGACGCTGGCCCAGATAGGTCCCTGGTCATTTTCCACCCCACTCCGGAAAATAGGGATTCTAGAGTTTTTTGGCACTTCATGGAAGCTTCATTTCAAGCAGGTGCAGTAAAAGTCACTATCCAAAGGTAGAAAATAATATGGATGATGGATGTCACATGCCACTACAATCATTTCAATCTCATTTCCTAGAAACAGATTTATGTTATTATATTACATGGAGGAAATCCAGTCCATCTTCCCACTTTCTGCATCATATAGCACGTGATGATCTGAACCGTTTATTCATCGGGACAACCATCAAGAGTTTATGAAAATCAGGAATTATCAGATGATCACTAATCGTTTAAAATATGAAAACCACTAAAAGCTAGTAAGTGATTTTTGCAGGGCATCAATACCTGGTTAGGTTTGGCAGAAGGTAGTGTTTTTTGGTATGTGGCCCAATTACGAAGATTTACAATGAATGAACGGTTCAGATCATCATACAATATGCTCCAAAAACAACTCCAGTTACTAACTTTTGGGGAGTTGCATGATACTCGGGCAGCACATGACACTTGATAGTCAGGCACTCCGAAATTGTACACGTGGAAAATAATTATTCAAGTCAAACCAACTCAATTGGGGAAACGGCTGTGGTTAAGTCACAGTCCCAAAATCAGATTGGTTGAACAATCCTAACTTCTGATTTTTGGACACTTTTTTGTTGAAATAATATGCTTTATATATATATATATATATATATATTATATATATATATATATATATATATATATATATATATAGCTAAATGATACATCTAAACTAAGAACCATAATTCCAAAAGTTTAATTTGAATTTATTTTATGCAACGTAAGCAATTTCTAAGTGCCTGTGTATCATCCACCACACTCTTCCAGAGTATCAAAGTTTCTCTCTTTTATATTTCCTTGAAACAAGCCAAGTTAGGTGTCATGTCATCTGCAGAGGAGCTTTTAAAACCCATAGAAAAAGTCGCGAGGTTGACTCAAGAAAACTAGTGAATCGACGGTCAAGATAACGACTGGGTAAAGAGCCAAAAACGAGCGAACATTAATTCGCCACAAGGGGTCGCAGTTGTTGATGAAAAATCCACGTCCATGGCCCACCTGGTCCCACCATCATATCTTTGAGCTGTGTTTGATGAAAAATCCAAGTCCATGGTCCACCTGAGCCCACCATCATATCTTTGAGCTGTGTTCGGTCATTTTAGCGCTAGGTGTGACCTCGACCATTGCAGTTTGGGCACATCTCGAAAAGATTGCTTGTTTGACATCATGGCCCACAGGTTCTATCTCATGGTTTTTAGAAGTTCCAACAAAAGTAAAAAATCAAAGGTGATTTTGGTTGTACCAAATACCATGAGATGACTTAGGCCGTTTGGTTGCACCAAATATTATGAAATTTCTTGATATTTCAAGACTAATCAGTATAATGTGGGATAAATTTTCCTGATATTTCATGAATTCGGTGCAACCAAACAAACATATATAAAACCCAATTACCGAAATTTTGGTAATAAAAACAAGTGGAGTAATATTGAAAACCGTCCAGACTGCATCTTATTGCCTTACTGGGCCCATCCAAACACCCCCACTGGACCATCTTATTGCCGTACCAGGCTCGTATGAACAGTGCTATCTTTCCAATAAACACAACCCATTAATTTTCTAAAGGAAATTTTATAAATAACTACCTAATTAATACGTAATTTACATTCTGATATTTTTCAAAAAGGTTTTCAAAGAGCTGCCTCATTAATCCTGTAATTATTATTCCACTGCATTTCCTGTAGGCGTGCGAGCAAATGAGTTGGCTGCTTGAGTGGGCCCTACAGTAATGTTTATATAAAAATGAACCCTATTTTTGGCTAAGATGGACCATATGATTGGAAACAATGTATAGGACAACCATCACCCTCCAAATTATTACCCATGGTACGGCCAGCAAAATCATGGTTGGGACTAAGTTTCAAGCCGCGGGCGTAAATTTTGGTGTGGCATCTAGTGGTTGGAGTAGATTTCAAATAATCATAAGTAGGCCCTGTAAAAATCAAAGGGCGGGTGTTTCTCTTCCAACTTGTTTCTTTGGTGGGGCCACCTTAATCACTTGTTAGCTTATTTTTTTAGATCTAGGCCTAAACAAAGATTATGCATCTAATGGCGAGAGTGGATTCTCATACACTTTATGTTAATCCCTGCCAGGAAAGCTCTGGAGATTATTTAGAAAAAAGAAAAAGAAAAAAGAAGAAGGGTACGTTAGTAACATGCCTCTTGATTTTTATGGACTAACCTTTGATGTTTATGTAAGATACACTCCAACCATTAGATATTTAGTTCCAATTACAAAAAAATAATAATAAATAATAAAAGTCGAGCTGATCAGTGATTCTAGTGGCCAATCCAAAGGAAACATTTCGGAGAGAGCCTTCAATTTTTACAGCGCCACTGTTATAATTATATGAAATCCACTCCGGCCATTAGATTCCTAGGTCTTTTTTTTTCCCATAAAATCATAGTCATCCATGACTCAAGTAAGCTATGCTAATGGAAACAATTTAAATGGTGAGCGTTGCTCTGTACACTATTTCCAATCATGTGGTCCACCAAAATCAAAGATGAAGCTGATTTTTAAGCATTTGCCCTAACATGAGGTGACACATTTGGTGGTCGAGGTGGATTGTACATAAATATGACAGTGGGCCCACCTGAGCCACCAACCCATTTGCACTATCCAAAGATTCAGGAATGACCTTTTTGAAAACAGTACTGTACTATAAATTCTATATTAATTACGTATTTTTATTTTTATTTTTGTAAAATTCCTTTTTTAAAGACCTTAATACTCTGGTAGAGAATGATGGTTGATACGCAGGAACTTAGGAATCACTTACAAATTGCACACGTGGCAAGTATTTTAAATGCATTATCAGCCAAAAATTATGCCTAATTGATTAGACTGTTAGATTGGTGGATATTTATAGATAATTAAATATATGATGATCTTATTTCAACAAACAAGTGTCCACGAATCAAGAAATTAGAATTCTTCAGCTAATATGATTTTGATAAGTAAGTTGACGATAGTACATTTCACAATTTCTTCCGCCTTCTTTGAGTCAATGCATGCCATGCATACAATTTCTAAGTGCTGTGAATCAACAGCATACGCTGCCAGAGTATTAAATAACTCTCCTTTCCTAAAACATTGCGGGCTTCAACGGACTGGGACAAACACGACATGCGACCAAGGTTCGCTTGTCTTTCACAACTTCACGTGAGAAAATTTCAGTGTTTGTTTTGCCTGTATTTCCCATGTGAAGACATTTTCAAATGGGAGACTTTTTCTTATTCCAAATGCAATTTTCAAACACTTACCCATGAGAAACAGTTTTCTTGCTTAGATGGTTAGAGTCATCCCATCAAATTGATTTTTGAGAGGCTAAGGAAATGGTGGGCCATTCATGTCAATGATCATATCTTCATACCATAATGAATATGGACCATCCATTCTCCAATCCATTGGATCATCTGATCAAAGCTGTTTTTGACAGCGATCAAGGTGGGGCGGTGAGGCTGCGTATAGTGTGTAGTCTTGATTGATAATTAGACATTTTAGTATAATCAACATGGACAACCATTCTCCAAGCTATCGATCAAATGGTTATGATCATTCGATCAAAGTGATTTTTGATTAGATGAACCTAACCATCTAATCAATGGATTGGAGAATGGAATATCCATATTAATTATACAGGAAAAGGTTCGATCATTGGTGTGGACCGTCCATCGTGTTTGGAAGACTGTTCTCTTTGATTATGTCTGTCTGCTTATGGGGTGAAATTGAGCAATGTATATAATGTTGCCAGATTAAAATTGGGCTGAAACAGTTTTTCACACCAGTGTACAGTAGCAAAAATAAGAACTGGAAAATGACTTTCTTAGGAGAAGTGCACAAAAATACAAGCATGGTAAAATATTTATCTGGTAAACATTAATCTATGTAAATTAGCGAATAGTAAAATACTTTACAGCATAAAGCATTTACACAAATGTTACGGACGAATGTAGCTGGGGCTATTTGGATTGATGGATAACAATGGAAAACCATGGAAATGAAATAATTTTACATAGATGTGATGTTTTCCCCATTATTTTTATTTTATTTTATTTTATTTTTTTAGTTACAAAAATTGATTTGCATTTCCATGGTTTTCCTAAGAAAATGAGTAAAATAATTTTTTTAGAAACAAAAAAAAAAAAAAAAGTACACTAAACAAAAAGCAACTCATACTATTTAACCTTTGACCTTTAATATTTACATGCAAATGGAGTGTGCTAAAATAAGTTAATGCCATGTTTGGTTTTTTCATGTCTACATTTCGGTTTCCACATCCAAACAAACCAAAAAATGTAATTAATCTTTACTTTCACTGCTACATTTTAATGATATTTATATACTACTACTAGAGTTCTAAATGTATTTCTGATTACATATGCATTAACTAAATTTAATATACTACCATGAGGTATTTGTGTAGAGAATGGACGCATGCTTGTTCAATGTTTTCATGTTCATGTTCACCACTGATCAATACATTAAATAGTTCAAAATTATTTTAATCTTTTTTCAATCATGGGTTCTCCATTACTCTTCTTAAATCTGCTCTGGAATGCCAAAACCTCTAACACATGTTAGCTCTTTCAAAATTGTCATCCTTATCAGCTTCCTCCAATCATACGTTATTAATTTTTCCTCTACGATTGGTTTTTCTTTATAGTATATATCCAACAACCATAATACATACGAATTCCCATAATTCCCTGCTGTTGATCATTTCACAATTCTTTAGAGTACCAAGTATTACGATGGTCGTCAACAATTCCGCAGCATGCTTACCATTTATTATAGTACTTATTTTTATTCTTTATTAAATAATACTACTTCAACTACCCACCTTCTGTAATTCTTTAACAATAACAATAGATACAAACACATGTAATGTACTATGTGGGGGTGGTGTTTCGGGTGGGCCACATTGTGATGTCTATGTGAAATCCATTCAGACCATCAGATGCGTCAAACCATATTAGGCCCAAGGACAAAAAAATCAGGCTAGTTCGTGATTAAGGTGGGCCATACTAAGGAAAACAGTTGGGAGAGGGACATCCACTCTTGATTTTGCAGGGCCTGCCATGATGTGTACATGAATCCACTCCAACCATCAGATGTGTCATCACACGTTAGGCCCTGTGCCCCAAAATAAGGCTGGTCCGTGATTCAGGTGGGCCACACCAAAGGAAACAATTGGGAGACCACCCTTGATTTTAACAAGGCCCATCCTAATGTGTATGTAAAATCCACTCTGGCTATTAAGTGCATCATCACACATTAGACCCTAGGCCCAAAAATCAGGCTGCTTTGTGATCAAGGTGGGCCACACCAAGGGAAAGAGTTTAGAGGGTGGACATCCCTTGTACACATTTTCGATTGTGTACCCCACCTGTGAATCATGGACCAGCCTTATTTTTTCGTCCCTAGCCTAAAATGGGGTGACGCATCTGTTGGTCAAAGTGGATTTCATACACATATCAACATAGGGCCCACCTCAACCCTCTCTCAGTTTTGCTCTGAGATTGCTTCTACATGCATATTTAAAAGCCAATATCGAAACACACCTTCTCCCTATTAATAATAATACAATGCAGTATGTTGAGGTCAAAAGCTTTAAAGCTAATGCTTATGTATAACAATTTTTTTTTTTAATAATGCTTTTATATTCTACCGCCGCCATAGTCGAAACAGTCTCCCATTCCAATATTTATTCTTAGTCCAGCAAATTCACTAAAATCCATCAACACATTCCTACTCTTCTACCATTCCATCCAAACCAATGGCCTCAAAATTCAGATCTTCAACTATTTTTTATACAACTCAATGAATACCCAATTCACATCTTGATTTTTTATTTATTTTTTAATATTAATTTACTTCTGCAATTTCACCAAAAGGCAAGCAAGAAAATTCATTTCTCCTGCATCATTAAAAAAGGAAAAAAATCTTCTTTTTTCTGTCCTATTGGCAGCAACTCCTTCCAGAAGTGATGGAAACCCACCATTGATGGTTGTTTATAAATATTTTTTTACTCAAAATGCCAAAAGGGACTTGGGTTTGTTTGAGAAGACTTAGCAAAAACATGAGGCGTTCCATTCAACAATCTATTGACTAATCTACTGATATCTTAGTCTCTTAAAATCTATAAAAATAATATGTTGAGGTTTTTCTTTTTTATGAATTGACAGGGTCTTTCCGCTGTTTTGAGAATCTTCTCTATGGTTGACAACTTCAATGGAGGGTCATTGTAGACCATCAGTTTAATAAGAACCGACGGCGGCATGCTTGTTCCTTTGTGACTGATGGGCTACATTACCTATAATCTATAAATCATGGTACGAACAGGAGTTTTTAGTAAAATAGCCATTATAGGAAAAGACCAGGGTCTGAGTCAACTCTGGTTTTTTGTAGAGATACCTGTATAAAGAAGAATTGTAGGATCCTCCACCCAAAGGGGTATTCTTCAGTTTTCAGTTCCAACAAGAGGGACTCATGGTTCAGTAATCTTGAACATCGGTTTGTTACAGAGCACCACAGATCGAGCATGCCCCGAAAACCTCCTCCATTTGTAGTCCTAACTCCCGATTCCATGGCCTACCAGACAATTAAGAAGCAACACAGAAGATGCTATGTTCAACTGAAAATTTAAAAAAATAAAAAGGGTCAAGACTGGTGGTTAGATCTTCCAGCCTGGGAGAGTTTTGATGGTAGTATCAAACAGACCAATGGTCCAGATTACGAAACCATGGGCCCCGCTTATTAGAATTGAATCTGGTCAAGGATCTTATAATTCCTCTCCTATGAAATCCATGAGCTCCCACTTCTACACCATAATTTGGGAGTAGAAAGAAGTAGTCAACCAATGTATCTTTGAAATGTGCTTTCTCAGCTAATAAATGCAAGTGTAGGAAAGTGAAAGGTTTCGCATGAACCACAAAAGGTTTCAATCATGAACAAGATCTTCAATGGCCAATAAAACTCTGGAAAGAAAAACCTACTAAAGGTTTGAATCTTCAACTCATGAATATAACTAAAGGTTTGAATCTTCAACTCATGAATATTGAATGGGGATCTTGAACTTGCAAGTCTGAAAAATCAAACCTGCCAACAAAATCCTCCATTAAGCCATTGACACTAGGATCCCACCAAATATAACTACTTCAATCACTTGTATCATAACTTTAAGTTGACTAGAATATTGAGAGGAAAAACCCAAAAAGTCATCAAGCTTTTATTTGCTGTTCATTGACTCCTTAGATAAAGGATTTTATAGTTGATACACAGAGAAATTAGAATAAAAGATTTTCCACAATCTCTCGAAGCGGATACTAACTGTAATTGATCAGATTGCTTAAGTTTCTCAACTTTTATTGTTACCTCCAATCTCCTAACTATTTGAATTAGTGGAAATCAATAGGTAACTGAGGAAATGAAGCGATTTCCTCAAATGTGACAGCTTCCCTCGTTTGAAAAAGGTAGAAGGATTGAGGAAATCGATTTCCTTTTCATCAGATTTCGTCAAATTTCATCCATAAATGGCCATTTCCTTTCCCGCTCCCAGACCTAAAGAAATGGACACCTTTTCCTTTTCCTCAGTTTTTTCAAATGTGACGTTTTCATTTCCTTGTCTACTTTTTGTTTTCAACCAATCCAAACAGGCCCCAATTTGCCCAAACCTCCAAATCCAATAGCTTGAGCCACAATATAGTCGATACCTCTGAATGCAATGTTCGCCCTCCTTACAGACCAGGTCTCTGATATTGATAATTGAAAATATTGTCCACCCTCCAACAGAAATGTTCTATGCTCCGAGGTGGCACATTGGAATAAAAAATCCACTCAAAACACACAATCTTATCGATATTGATTTATTAGAGACCAAAAAAAAAAAAAACCTATTGATTACTGATTAGCGCATGTAGAGAGACACATGCAAACGTTGCATTAATCCTAAAGATAAAAATGCCACGAAACCTAAAGAGAACTGTGTGCTCTTCCATAGCGAAGCTGTACGAGATTGAAACAACCTACTGATTATGCATGAAATGATAGTCAATGAAAGCAGAGGCACCATTAAACCAATGGAGATGCTATCTCATGCCCCTTCGTAATAGAGCTTTTGACGAAGAAACCCAAAATACTTAAATTACCCAAGCAGGTTTTCCTAAAAAATACCATTCTTACACAGTTATACTCACAAAAGACACATAACAATTATCCACATAAAAATAGGATGACTCAACAATGGTCTTGTCCTACTGAACTAGCATGAATGAAACAAGGTAGATGAACTACTAGGATCCAATAATTCTTGTAAATTTGCTGCGAAATACATCAATCAAGCAATTTGAGAGTTCAATGGAAGTGGTCGATCCTTACCCAATGAATTTTGGGGTCAATTTTTTTCTTCTAAGTTGCTTCTTTAAGGCTACTGCAAGTATATTTAGTGACTAAATATTTTTTAAAAAATGAAACAATTTCCTTATTTAATCATTTGGATGCTGTTTCTTTTTTACCTAAATTATTCTCAGGCATTGTTATTTGGTTATATCATATTACAGGATTCATCTTATTATAATGCACATATTGGGCCTGCAAAATTGGTCAATCACCCCTAATTAGTTGGTGTAACGCTTAGCTGATGATGATGAGCAAACGAGGCATTTACAGGAAGATGTCCATGGTGTGTATTGTTTACATTTTGACTGATGAGATGAGGGATGGGGTAAATGCAAAGCTAAAAGTACAAAGGGATGCTTTAGAATCTAAAGGTTTTAAAATGAGTTGAACAAAACAAACCATATGGCATGCAATTTTAATAACAATAGGAGTGGAAACAAGGAATTAGTTAAGATTGTTGACCAAGAAGTACCCATTTTTTGGTATCTTGGGTGATACTTCATGAGAGCGGAGAGATTGAAAACAATGTTGCTCATGGAATTCAAGCTGGGTGGAAGAAGTGGAGATGTGCCCCTCGAGTTTGATGCAGTCATTGTCTACTAATCAAACTTAAGGGCAAATTCTATAGGATAGTTATGAGAGCAGACGTGCTTTATGGAACAGAATGTGGGCTGTTCAATCACATATTCATAGGATGAGTATAGCTGAAATGATGATGTTGAGATGAATGAGTGGGAAGATGAGTAAGGGCGGAGTTAGAAATGAATGGATTTGAGGGAACTTAGGAGTAGCATTAATATGTAATAATGTGAGGGTAAGTAGACTTAGATGGTTTGACCACGTGCAACAGAGACCAACAATTGCACCAGTCAAAAGTGAGTTTATTCAAATTGAAGGCTATAGAAGGGTGAAGGGAAGCCTGAGAGGACAGGGCGGTAGTAAGAAAAGACTTGATGACCTACGGTTTAACTTAGAATATCGTCCTCAATAAAGTGGAATGACGGAACAAGATTCGCATAGCCAACACCTAGTTGGGATAAGGCTTAGATCATGATGATGACGACGAGAATGATGACTAACATGCCGTTAAATTTTGAGCATAATAGATGAAAGGATGACTAAATTTGTCTCTAAATCCCCTCTGAATTTTTATGTTTTTTTAAGGTGCATTTGGTCTCATCAACTATCATGCATTTCATGATATTTTGCACAAAATCAGACTGATTAATCACATGAAAAATCATGATCTGTTGCAACCCTTAATGACGAAAGATTGAAGAAGACTCTCTACCATTTTCATGAATAACCAAAGTGCTTGTGATGCTCTACGCTGAGTAATCCATATGAGAATGACTAAATTATCCCCGTCTTAGAATGTCTTCTTTTAAGAAGACTTTTTATTTTTATTTTTATAGGTGAGTATGGGCTCGAACCTGAGGCCTCAATGTTGAAACGCACTCCATCTACACTAAGGCACAGGTCTGAACCCTTTTTTTAAAGATTGACTTGATTTTATTAAATTATTGTGGACACTCTCATCAGAGCAGATTTTATCCTTTACTATGGGCAACCACCCATCCCTTAGAGAAATACTAGTCATCATCGTTCATGTGTTGGTCCCTGCTACCACAAGTACTATAATGAGAGACTCAGAAAAGCACATCTCTTGTTAACCAACCCTTTTGATTCCATAAAATAGATGTATCACATTATACAGAACAAGAACCAGATTTTTATTCTCAAGGTCGTTGTTCTGATGGGCTCCACCGTGGACAGTGAGGTTCCAAAACTCTCCCAGCCTGGAGATCCTAGCCATTCGATTCCGTGCCCTTCTCCAAGCGGACAAGGACCGTTGCTGCTTTTTTTATTCGTAAGTTGAAGCGTTTTTCTCTCAACCACCCACTTTCTCAGTCAAAGGGTTAGGTTTTCCTCTCAGAGAAGTTTTGGGTGTCATCCATCCATGGTGGGGCCCATCAGAACAACAGTCTGGATCAACCTAACGTACGCTAGTCCATGATCACTGAATTCTTCTCATATTCATGTTTCCTGATTCCTCATTTTCTCACTCTAGTAAAGAAACAGATACGCATGCCAAAATCTCCAATCTGAGTGATTTCATTCAAAACATTGTACATCTCAAATGAGGCTGGATGACATAACTGAATAACGTGAATTCTCGATTCTCATGCCATGTGTATTCTCTTCATAAATGTGTGAAGCAATTACAACAGGAACAATGAAAAGAATGCTGCAATCTTCTGCCAAATTAATTATAAAGATATCAAACATATACAATACCAGTGAGAAGGATGTGAACCAGGACTGATTCAACAGCCCTGACCTAGAGCGGAAGAAGGGGACAAGATAGGGCTATCTGGAACTGGCTTCCGCAGGCTTGTCGGCGGGATTAGAGGCTCCAAGAACGTTAAGATCTCCAACACCAATAGGCGGACCGATGCTACAACGAGCAGTGTTATGTGTTTCTATAGCATCTTTTATTTTCTGAAACTGCAGATCATTTTGAGAAGGTGGTTAATGATACAGCGAAAATCATGGGAAGCGAAGCATATGAAACAGAAATGAGAATGGAAGGTCATGTTTCTTAGTCAATCCCTCAATTCGAGTCCTTGACTGATCAATGTTGTTACAAGTTTTGAAAGTGTAATGGTTTATGGGAAGTGCTCGAATTAAGGACCAGGCATCATTTCATCCCTTTGTCAAAATAATAAATGAAGAGTGCTCAGACCATAAAAAAATACGGAGATTTGGTCATTGGAAAAAAAGGTATTGATGGCATGTTGGTCATCTTCATGTCTTTTATTGTTCACTTAGTCCTATTTTTGGAGATATGTCTGTAGCTGATGATGATCGGTCTCTGGTAGATGGCTTATGTGATCCTCATCATGTAAATTGAATAATGATACTGGTCATTTTTATATTTGTACATTTTTCTCATACATAGGCGGCCCACTTGATGAGTAGACCAACCTGATTTTTGGGCTGGGTATGTTCACAGTTGGCCCACCTGATGAATGGCAGGGATCTCACACATGCATGCCATGCTTGCACGTGCACCCTGGAGAACCCACTTCATCTCATGCATGCAAGTACTGTTAGCAAGACTCTAATCACATCCTAACATATTTGGGAAATTTGATCAGATGCAAAAGAGAGGAACAAAATTTTACCAACCTTGGCAAGTGAACATGAAAAGGACTCCAACTGTCCATCTGCGCCACGATAGAAATGGAAATAAGGAAGCACCTTCACATTCAAACTTTTGCACATCGGCTTGTTCTCATCGAAATTCACTTTCAGGAATAAGATCTCAGGGTGTTCTTCAGCAGTCTTGCAAAGCTGAAAGATTCATAACAAATGCACGTCAGGAAGAGAAATCAACTAATGATGCACAAATCAATGTTAAATGGACTCAGCCTTCTTTTTTTTTTGGCCTGTTCAGGATGCCTAGATACCGAAAATGCATGTCAAAGTTAAAGGAATTTTTAATTGTAATTGTTTTTTTTTTTAAAGGAATGTCCCCTTCTTTTTAATTACTTAGTCATTCAGGAAATGCCTTGTTCTCTTCCTTCTCATCAACTTTTTAATCTTCCGTGAATGGAACAAATCAGTTGAATGATGTGGAACAAATCACGGATCAAGCACAAAGAAGCATCAATCATGAATGGTCTCATTTTTCCTTAATGAAACCCATTTCATAAACTCATTAAATGAGAGGACCCTTTGATGAGGACATCCGATCACCAGTCGGAGTATACAAGAGGAGGTGAGCTTCCGTTTCTTTATGGCTAAGTGATGCATACATGGGCCTTGTGGGCCCAATTCGAGAGTCTAACCTATTGAAGACCTCACATGCATGATTATGCATCTTTAAAGGCCCCGCACTGAGAAGATGCATGTGGGCTACTTAGTTGGATCATTCCGACCATTGGATCATCGTTACTGGACATCTTGATCATGGGCCACGAAATAGTTTAGTTTATTCAATTTTTTATATGTTTGTTATTTGTTGGTTTAGCTTATATTTTTGCTGAGTTTAGGGAGTTAGGAACAAATTTTATTTTATTGAGCGTTTTTATGTGAAACTTTTTATTTAAGAGCGTCTTTATGTAAAAAGTCTTTCCTGAAACTATATGAGTCTTGGACGTCCACACCCTACCCTATTATGAATCATATGAAATAAAGTTCCTCTTTCTCTTTACTTGGTGATGAAGTAAAACCTCCTGTGATTGGAGTGATTTGGTGTGATGCCATGGAGTGAATCTCAGTTATCATTCCCTATCATTCTCTTCCATCAAAAGGTATTTCTTTTCTTTTCTCTCTCTTTCTTTCTAGTTCTCTTTTCTTCTTTCTCCAATAACAAACAATCCCACCTCTATTATTATTCTTCCTTCTTCCAAACCATACACCTGCAACCTAACCCGTCCCAAACTCCCATCCAATCCACTCCCCCTAACCGTACACCCATACGGCCGTACCTGGTCGTACTCACCTGTCCGTACGGCTGTATGAACAGACTTGTAAGGAGGTCCGTATGGTCAGCCTCTCCCTTCCTTCCATCCTTTGTTTATTCTATTCAAACCCTAATCCCTAAAATCCCAAATCCAAACCTAGTTTCTTAGAAACCCTAACCTCAAATCCCTAAAACCTCAAACCCTAATTTCCAAATCTCCAAATGTTATTTTCCCAAAATCTGAAAATCTGAACCTATTCTCCAATTCTTTAAACCTCTAAATCAACCCTAGCCTATCAACCCTAACATAGACAAGTACTTTCTTTGAATGATGATTAGTACCTATGCTAGATGGAAACCTTACCTTCCATAAGTCCTATCTAATCATGTTTTATAAGATCTAACTGACAGGTTGTGATTCAGTCTTGAATCTGAGCATAGTTAAATACTTGAATTCATTAAGCTTGTGATTGATTAGCATTATTTTGTGCTTTAAATTGTTCTAGTTAATCCGTTGATGGTCTCATTGCATCATTCTAGGCTAGGCCATATGTCTTGCATCGCCCTTGGTTATCCCTAAGACTGTGTTTAGATGCACTTGGTTATCCTAAGACTGTTTAGATGTACTATTAAATTGAATTGAAACCATCGTCATCATTATGGCATTACCTCAACTATTTGTGCTCAGCTTTCTGTATCATGTTTGCCAATTAATCTTGTTTAAGGCCATATCCTCAGTAAGAGAATACGCCTTCATGTCCCTTCTTATCAGCTTGATCCAAGTCCTTTTAGGTCCTCCTCTCATCCTCTTTCTAGGCACTTCAAATCTAATCAATGTTTTTCTTCCTTACAGGAGCCGTCTCCGATCTTCATTGCGGATGATCAAACCATCTCAATTGGCGCCTCATCATTTTCACTCTTATCGGGACTACTTCTAGGGCGGTTTGGATGGCATCATTCTTAATACTCTCCTTGTTAGTCTTTCTAACACATTCATCTCAACATGTCCTCACTCTACAACACTCGGATCTTTTTGTCATGTTGCCTTTGAGCTGCCCAACATTGCCCCCCATACAGCATAGCTAGTCGAGTATCTTATAAGATTTCCCTTAAGAAGTCGTTTGGATGCCTATAGCAACTTACACTTGAAAGTGAGTTTCAGGTGTAACTTGTTTGCATGATGTTGGTTTGGTTGTAAGTTGTGAAGTACTTATGGGTAAATAGTTTTTTGTGTTTGGATAACTAGTAAGTGTTTATAAGGTAGAACGCGTGTATTCAGACCAAATAGAGCTTGGAGCGGTAAATCTCTCCAACATCTTCAAATCATATGAAAGGGCTTGACGACAAGATGTCATGGGGTTGAGCCCATCTAGATAAATCTTCCTTTGGCTAAACCAATCATCTAGTGGCCTACAAAAGTCAGCCCAAAGATTCAAATGATGTGGCAAAACTGATGGACAAAGTGGATGTCACACAGACATTATGGTGGGCCCCACAAGGCTGGTTACACGAACTCCATCTACCAGCTGTTGGAAATATGTGTTGGAAATACCAAAAAATAAAATTAAATTAAATTAATTATTTTCTTTAACTAGGCTGAATCACGTAAAATATACGTTGTCCTTAAAGCGTGATTCACCCCCTTATCAAATTGTTGATGGGTTACAGGCGAATTGCTTCCAAGATAAGACAAGCCTGTTTGAATCTTGCGTTCAACAATCACGAAGGGTCCACCTAGGAACAATTTCAACGCAGCAGATCTTCTGGCAGAATCAAAATGAGGATGTGTTAACAGTATTCAAAAATGGAGATGCAATCCTTAGGATCTGATGGATGAGGAGAGATGTGAGTTTGAGATGACAAAATTTGGACCGGAATGGTCCAATTTATATAGGCACCAAGGAGTGGACCATTGCTAGGTGGCCATCAATGGTTCAGAACGTTTGAAAAACGTTTTTTACCGTTGATCATTAATTTCAGTCGTTTCTAGTCATCGGATCGGAAGATCTGATTGTTCGATCATCATGGCCATTCGTTTCCGGACCGTTGTGGCTTTCAAGGTAACTAGCCGTTTTCAGAAACGGCTGACCATTTCAGATTAATAATCCAACCGTTCTCAGTCGCTGCCAACTAACACCACTACAGCTACACTGCCCACGCCCGTGCCCGTGCCCACATGCGTGCATGTTCCAGTGCTACACACTGGAACACGCAACCCGAGCGTCACTATCTCTAAAGCTCCAAGTAAAAATAATACACAAACATCCTCATATAAACCACGATTTTCTTCTTCTCATTTCCGATGTGGGACAAAAGCACACACCGCACTTTTTTATTCGAAATTCCCAAAAAGCGTTTTGGCCGCGAAATCCCAAAATTTTGAATATTTTATTTTATTTTATTTTATTTTAAAAAAAAAAAAAAAAAACCCCACAAATCTCAACACCAGCTCATTTCCAAAAGTAAAGGAAAAATAATTTCATTTGATAAACCCGAAGCTAGCATCGGCTCCCCACTATTGCCACCCAGTCCATTTCATTTGATCAACCCGAAGCTAGCATCAGCTCCCCATTGTTGCCACCCAGTTCATCTTGGCAATCCACTAGGCTCTCATCCTCAGTCAAATTGGGCCAACCATTTGATCGAATCAAACCCTTCCCATCTCAATTAGCCCCTTCCCCTATCGCCTTTCCAATTCAGTCATCCGTTGCGGTTAAAAGGGAAAAAAAAAAAAAAAAAAAAGGAGCCATGTGGGCCCCTCCGCCGACTCTCCCAAATTCTCTCTTTCAAACCCATCTACCGCAACTCTCATTGCAGCCACCTCCATCGGCACCTATAGCAGCCATACCCATTGCTGCTCAACTCATCAACTCTAGCAATCTAGCACCCATCACTAATTGTTGCAGCCATTAAAAATAATAATAATAATATTATTATTATTATTATTAAAAATAAAAATAAAACATTTTAGCAAAATCATGAGCTTGTGAGAAGAAAGAGAGACAGAGACAGACCTGTCCAAGGGGGGGGGGGGGGGGGGGGGGGGGGGGGGTTAAGGAAATCACTTATTTTTCTTGGGATTTCTAATGCATTGAAAAGTTGACTTACACTACCTGAAAGTGAGTTGCTTGTAAGTCCTTTACAACAAATAAAACTTACAAGCATCCAAACAACCCATAAGTTTCATAGGTATGTGATGATAATACAATCCTTGAGAAGCGCATCTCCACTTCATCCACCCAGCTTTAATTCTATTGAAAACATCCTCGTCAATCTTCCCATCCTATCGAACAATAAAGTCAAAAAAAAAAAAAAAGAGAGAGAGAGAGAGAGAGAAGAAGAAGAGAAGAAGTAACTTTAAGGAATTACTTGATCATCGATTTTAACAAAGCTTGCTTCATAATTGTTCCTACTAAAGTTGCATTCCAAATACTCCTTCCTGCTAATTTTTTACCTGCCAAGCTCTAGAGCCTTCCTCCAAACCTCCCCCCACAAATCTCATTGACCAACACCGTGTCACCATAAACAACATATAATAAGGGACCTTTGGACACTAGCGCTTAATTCATTTATAACAAACTGTAAGGGCTTAAAGCTGACCCCTAACACTCATGTAATGGCACCCTCACAAAGATAAAAATGAATTGAATTACGGTAATTAATTCAATGAAGTGGAAATGACCAAATTCTAATAACCTTATTCATACTAACAAACTGTGCTACAAATTGCAATTATGGTACTTTCAATTTGGACTAAAGAGGAATGTAACTACATCCTCACGACTACTTGGTAGTCATTAAAATATCAAATAGTTCATAAATCATTAGTTTATGTAAGTTTTAGGAGGTCCAATACAAACAGATTATGTTGCATATTTGTACTGTCTTTGTAACTTATCAACCTGTAAGTGTACCTTGTAACGTTTGACTATAAGTGTGTACATTGTACGTTGTTCACCGAATCACTAAGAACTAACAAATTTCAATCTATTATCAATAAAATGTTCTGATTAATCCTTGTATTGATATCATATGATTTCTCCTAGTTTGTGCTTTCTTCCTGAATTTTCCCTCAAAAAGGAAAATGCATCCAAGTGACTCAGTTTCAAAAAGTCATTCTAGTGCAAGCACTAACCAAGTTTTTAACCATGCCTCACCGTAGCACCATTCACACACGACCTTCATTCTTCCAGCATCAGATATCATCATACAAACATTTTATCCAGCTTTGACTTACTTTAGGCTTACTCAAACCAAATCATAACTTTTCATCGAACTTTTAACTTCTACGAAGTGTATCACAGTTTGTTAAAATGCAGTTAGAATGTGTACCATCCATTGCATGCAGTAACTTGAGGGCCTGAGGCATTTATATGAAACTAGAGACAAAAGGTATAGCTATTACAAGTCATAGAAGACAAATCAAATGAAGCAACACACAAAAGATTCATTTATAATGACACCATGTTATGCTAGTTCTATTAGGAATACAACTTGGGTGGCTTGGGTCAGGTTGAAGGTCAACCTGAGCCAAATGTGACCTCAAGAGGACCTGCAACCCGATCTGAATTCCAACCCAAGGTGACCAACTGGAATCCTCTATGCCTGACCCAACCTAAACTCCAACCCAAGGTGACCAACCGAAATCCTCTATGCTTGACACAACCCGATCGAACACGACCCTACCCAACCCAAATAGATGTGATCATTCCCAACCCTACCTAGCCCGACCCAAATTTGCTCAACCTGAACCCAACCCAAATTCAAATCAGGTTGGCATTTTCCAGACCGAGGAACTTGACAACCTGACCCAAACTCAGGTTGGGTCTTTGGGTTTGGGTCGACTTGAACCCAAATTGCAGCCCTAAGTTCTATCATACGGTTTTGATCATTATGCTCTCCGAGGATTTATTTACTACTTGCTTAAAACAAACCATGAACGAGTTCATAGTCATTTTCTAAAATATCAATCAAAATGCAGAAGCAAGCATCAAAGAGAAATCACCTTTGGGAACAATGCCCGACAAGAGGCACACCAAGTACCATAAAATTCAACAATAACAAGTTTATCTTCGGCTTGACTTAATGTGCTTAAAAATTCTTGCGTAGAATGAATGTCAATCATATTTGGGCCCGCACTTCTTTCCCACCACTTTGGCACGTCATCTTTTTCAGAACCAGCAGCATGTACCTGATGCAAGATCAAGCATCCAATCACAAGATGCCATTGCAGAATATTTATTAGCATATTTTCTGTATATTCAAACAAATCAAGTGTTTTTTTAGAAGAATTCGAGAGATTTATCATTAAAATCGTTGAGCAAAAACTCATTCCGATTCTCAAAGCAAATGTAAAGCATTCATGAAAAGAAATACAATGATAAGAGGAGATCTTTTAATAATATGTTGCAGTGGACTGCATCGACACTCACTATAGTTCCTCTACAATGAATATCGATGGAGAAAACTGCTTCCAAGATATGTGAATTGCTTTACCTTTTAAAAAAGAAAAGGATATGTGAATTTCTTTGTTGTCATGCAGAGTTCTGCCCTTCCTGAAACTCTCAAGAGCACAAAGAGGTAGTCTCGTAGGAACCTGTGGCAGACTACTTCAAGAAGCTGGTCACTTGAAAAAGCCTATTACGGAATGAGTACATAGTATGTACAACCACAGTCCTCATACCATGACCACAAGCTTCCAAGTTCCAACACCTGGCCTGTGGGCATGTCCAACTAGCATTATTCACCTTCTTGGGCTCTTTAAGATTTCACCACCAAAGACCAATACCTGAGGTCCAACCAGGACACCCTATCTCGGACAACATAACTTGATTCAACACTTTTAATTCCGCTAGCAATTTTGTCCCCTGGCATCTTCATGCCACATAAGAACCAACCATTAATCTCTTTCCATATATCCAAACACTAATTGAAAAGGATCATCACAACCACTGCCACCGCCACCACCATCATCATAGCCTTCTCAAGCTACTTGGGACTAAGAAAAAAAGTAGCACGTACCATAAAATTCTACCTCTTTTGTAAGAAGGCCAATGATCCCAAACTTTACCCACCTCACCAATCTTTTCTTAAAAGACCAAGAAATCCCAAGAAGCCTTCATAAATGCCCCAAATCCATCTTGTTGTGTCATAATGTATGAAACTCACACAAAGCATCCATGGAAGTAGGAGGGAATTCAGGGTGCAGAAGTAGAGAAGCATCCATTGTGAAATTTTAGTAAGTGTAAAAGCCTAGGAAATAGAAGCAGGAGCATAAGTCTAAAACTGCAATTTCAAAGTGGAACTTACACCTTGGTAGAAGTTTCATGCAGCTAAGGCATGAAAAGATGATAAGCCATTTCTCCTTCACTTTTGGACATTAAGGAGCTGAGGAGACTATTGTTACAGACCAGACATTTGCAGGAGCCTAAATCGGGGACTTAAACCAATTTGTGCTCATCTTGTACATTAGCAGCTATGTACAATCAATAGAGTTGTGTAGAGAATTCTAGACAATGGTGGAAGAATATACTATAGAAATCTTTAGAATGTTCTATAATTCTCTAGTAGATTTTAGTAAAGAAGTAGTGTAGAATAGTCTGAGAAGGTTTCTAGAGTTTTCCTCAATGTTGGATGATTGCCAAATGGCTTCATCCTTGCCATTAATGAGAAGTGGTTAGAAGGTTCTTTTGCTCCCCATACATGTAAAGTTGCTAGAAGATTATACAAGTGGGGGTAGCTTACAATTGGGGTGATTGGCTAACTTGTCCATAGAGGGGTGATGACTTGAGTGCTACATGGTCTACGCTTTGGGAAGCACTCAGGCTGTGACAAATTTTTTTTTTTTTGAAAGATGATAAATTTATTGATGAAGGGCCAAAACCAATAGTTAGAGGACCAAAAACAAAAAAAAAAAACAAAAAAAAAAAAAAAAAACGATAATTACAACTCATGCCAACTGATCAGAGACTGGGATATGACTTTTGACACAATCACCCAATCCATTACTTGTGATTTTGCTTTTTGAAAAACCTCTAGTACATTCCCCTCCAAATTCCTAAAGCATCAATCTTTCCTTTCTAGCCATAGGAACCAAATACCCCCAACTAAACTTAAGTGCCACACTTTTTTCCAACCTTCCCTTTACCTCCACCATGCCATGCCAGCATGAACTGATCAATAGAGTTTGGCGACGCCCATTCTAACCCAAAAAAGTCAAGTAAACACTCCCACGGCTTTTTTTCAAACGAACAATGAATGAAAAGATGATCCACCATCTCCTCATCTTGATAGCACATTAAGCAAACATTTGGGAGAATCATCATCCTTTATTTAAGATTATCAACTGTTAGCACCTTTTTTCTTCCCACTAACCAAGCACCGCTACCTTTGGAGGAGCTCCATTGATAAATTTGTAGAAAGATTTAACTGAAAACTTACCCGATTCTTCCTTTAGCCATATCATCAAGTCCACTTCCGAAAGCACCGGGGTTACTTTAAAAATAGTTTCTAGTAGCCCAATAAACTCCTCTATCTATACATCTTCTAAATTCCTTCGACAAGGCAGGGCCCTAGTCACTTTGTCTCCCTCAAATGAGAAACATCTATCCACCCTCAAATCTTCCCCCAAAGCAATCCCCACCAAATGTGGGAATGCTTCACATAGCCTTTGTTCCCCCACCCATATTTCCTTCCAAAACCTAACTGTCTTCCTATCTTCCAAATTGAAACCTACTCCTTCCCACACCCTAGTTTTTACCAATGCCATCGCTCTCCATAAATGTGACGCTCTATACAAAGATGGCAACCTAATCCACCTACCCCTCTTGTCCAACCCATATTCCCTAACAAAGCTAAATTCATAATCTCTACTTCACGTCTCGATGCACTCGTGAACCACCAATGTCATATCCACATTCCGTCTTCCTTCCACAAAAGCCCCTTATGATAAAGAAATGACCTCATCAATAACTACACAAAATCTCAATGCTAATAGTTTTGCCAAAATCTTATACGGGCCTCCCAAGAAACTGATCAGTCTGAAATCTCTAAGGCTCTCGACTCCTTTTTTGGGAATTAATGCTATGAATGTAGTCCCTAATTCTGCTGCTACATGACCTATCTCATAGAATTCTTTGATAAAAGCTACCACATCCTGCTTCACTAATCTCCAAAACTTTTGGTAGAAAGCTATCGGGAAACCGTCAGGACCAAGGGCTCTGTCACCTCCCAATTCTGACACTGCTTTCTGGATCCCTTCCTCTAATATTGCTTTTTCTCGACAGATACATGGAGGTGATCCAAAGTAAGGATCTTCTCAGCTGCAGGTGCTTGCAGAAGCTTCAAGCCCCCGTATTGGGGAAGCTCGCATTGAAGTGCGATGAGTAACACCCCAAGGCAAAGCGCTTATTTCTAAATTAGTAGTCAAGAACTCTTATCACTTTACTCTTTACACATATGCACGACATCCGTAACTTTCATTTGTTTGACCCTGCAGTGTTTGGGCCATACCAAAGACGCGAGGAGGATCCAATGCCGTTTATATAATGAACAGGACAAAAACAGTAGCAACTCAAAGCTTACCACTTACACTACATGGACATGAAGATCTCAAATTCTAAATGAATGTATAATATATATATATATATATATATATAGGAAACGCTCACCTGCGAACCAGTTTGTACGTACTACATACGAACTTTTTTGGGAACTCATCCTATCTGATGAGTTTCGAAAATCTGAACGGTCCACATGAAGCAGAACCTCATGAAACCCCCTGGTACGAAATTTTACCTTGATCCAAAACTTTGGTGGGCCATGAAAAATGCAAACAGTTTCTTCCCTTGATTTGAATTTCTCTTTGCTATGGCCCACCAGAATCTTAGATCAGGGTGAAAATTAACCTCCTAAGGTTTCATGGGATTCCGCATCTTATGGACCGTTCGGATTCGACACCCATGACACGTGTGCAAAGGTGCGCACATGCATAGGTGAGCATGCTCTCTCTCTCTCTCTCTCTCTCTCTCTCTCTCTCTCTCTCTCTATATATATATATATATATATATATATATAACGAAACAAGAATACCATTCTAAAGATCTCGAGAACATGGATCACTTACTTCTATAGCATGACATGGCTGGAGTGACATGGACTTCTTCTCCAAGTCTTCTCCCGTATTTCTTCGGTGATCCCAAAAATAGGTGGAAAAATCTTGATCCCAAAAATGTGCATATAGCAAACTTTTAGAGGATGAATGTATTATCATATGTTTATACGTACATAATATGTTGATATTTGGTATCAATCTCAATGTAGTGAATGAAACCAAATATTTCCTGTCATCTTACTTTGATATTAAAGATTTGGGAGAAGCAAATATAATCTAGGAATCAACATAATTAATGATTTTGAAATTACATTAACATAATCACATTATATTAAGAAAATCTTAAGTATAATCTCCTTACTTATGCAATTGATAATACTCCTTATGATCATCATGTGAAATTGTTTAAAAATAAAGAAAATAGTATATCACAACTTGAGTACTCTAGTGTTATTGGTTATTGGATGCATTTAATGAATTGCACTAGACCCTATATTGCATGAGTTGAGTAGATACATCAATCCAGGACAAGATTATAGGAATGTTGTGATCAAAGTATTGAGATGTTTAAAAAGACTTGTAAGTCTCTGATATGTTAGATATCATGTTGTGCTTGAGGGGTACAGTGATGCTAACTAGATATCAAATTCGACTTCACTCTAGGGAGGTTGTGGCTTCCTGAAAATTCAAGAAACAAATATGTTTATCTCAGTCCACAATGAAATCTAAATTCATTGCTCTAATAACAGCCGGAGTGGAAGAAGAATAATTAAAGAACTTGCTCGCAAATGTATCTTTATGGGAAACCAGTAGAAGCAATAGCCTTGCATTGTGATTGTCAAGTTGTAATAGCAAAGGTAAATAATCGGACCTACAATGAAAAATCCAGACATCCACATCTAAGGAACAACTTAGTCAAGAAATTACTCAATGATGGAGTGTTTGCAATTGACATTTCATCAAAAGATGATCTGAAGAGTTAATTTTAAATACATCGAGGTGAAATGGGTTGAATCTCATGAAATTAAATCGCCAGCAACATAAACCCAGCTTATATGATTGGAAATCCCAAGAACTAGGTTCAATAAATAAAAACAAGTTGTTCTTGAGTAATTTGAGATCAGCATTGCAAACTTATAATTGGGGGTTTCATTCCTATAGTATGGCAGTGTTATGACCTGTAGCGGGAGATATTGGACTATGTCCTTAATGAGCTCTATAGTTGTGATACATTGGAATGTATAGATACAAGTACATTCTTGATGAACTCACCTATATAAGTGCAGAACTGAGGCCTCTTCATATAAGAATGGGGACATTCTCCAGAGCGCTCATGAAACTAGTAGATAACAAATGGCCATAACGTGCTAGCTTTGTAAGGACTTAGAGTTGCTTGGAAATGTTGTGTGTGTGATGTATAGGGAATGTCTTTTCAAGGGGTTGATTCAAGATAATAGATCACTAACTTTTGACAAACCAAATAAGTTTACACTAAGCAAGGTTCAAATCTCTAGATACCTTTGTTGATGCACCTTGTTTTATTGATTTCCCCACTTGCTTTAATTCTTTAAGTCATCCTTTCTCTATTTCATAGATTTTAATTATGAGGGATTGTTGGGTTGGTTGATTTAAAACATAGGAAAGACCTATATGCTTTTTCCGCTTTTTTGTTTGTGACTCCGTGTACTTATCCCACATTGAATAGGAAGATAGGCTAAAAAGCCTTTATATTAAAATCTTTCACCATATGTTTGAGGTGCAAACCAAAGTGAGAGATTTGTGCAGCTCGCACACATGTGCACAGTGCGGTGCGGCGTGGTGTGTCACTTGAAATCCTATTGTGAAAATGTTTTTTTCTCCTATCTTTTGTTTTCTTGGTGGAACACAATTGGCTCCTTGGTTCCTAGTGTGCGCCACTGGTGGCTAACCAATAAGTGCCACGTGTCTGGGTTGGCTTCCTTACCAAGCCAACTTCAAAAAATAAAAGAATTCTTTATTTATATGTTTGGTTTTGTTCATAACCGAACTACTTCCTCTCTGTTCTCTTCCTTCTCCTCCCTTTCTTGGTGGGCAAATCAATAAAGCATATCTAAGTTCAGGAGCTTTGATCTAAGTGTGCACCTAATTTAAGCCATTCATCAACGTGGAAAGTTGTTGTATCCCAAGGACAGTAGGGCTATGACCCAGTGCATCAAGGTTCACATCCTTGTGGAAGCAAATCTATCTTTAAGACAATGATTGTAATGTGCCTTAGCTCATTCTTCCATTTCTTTTTAGAATTTTTATTTTTGTCCCCGATTTAAGATTTTTTGTGCTAACCCTACACACTGAACCAACACTTGAACACCGACAGGTGGGCCTCACGGCCACCTGTATGGAACACTAGCCCAATAGAAAACACTACTGATTCCAGCGACCATGGTGGCCTCATATTTGTATACATTTCACAAAGCCGAAAAACTGATTCGTAAGATAAAAATGCACTGCACCTTTTTCTACTCCCAATTAGAAGTACAAACTTTACACAGATAAGTAAAATCCATCAAATTCATAGAAAAATGCAAAATCCAAAATCGGCAGCATCTCAGTAAGAACTGAACAATATAAAAAAAAAAAAAAAAACCCACATCACATATTCGCACGATGGATGCATTTAGACACAACGTTTCAAAAGAAATACAATAGAAACTGAATATAAAAGTAATTCTACAATACGGGTATTCAAGATTATCATTGAATTGCTGAAAAACGCATATTTATCGCAGAAAAAAGAGAGATTTCTGATAAATTGGTACCTTAAAAGAAGACAATCTACTTCGGTTCTTGAAGAAAAGGGATGAAGAAGCAAAAGCAGCAGCCTCTGCAACAGCAGAAATTCTCCTAACTGGGTTCTGTTGCTTGGAGGGGAGGAATGATTTGGGAGAGATTGGAGATGGTTGGAAAGGCAACGAAAGGAAGGAAGAAGGGAGGAGAATAGAGTGATTGGAGCATCGAAAAACATAAGCCATTGATGGACAGAGAATAACAGATGAAGCTCTGTCAGCTCAAACACTCTCCATCAATTCAAAACACAGCTCTCTCTCTCTCTCTCTCTCTCACCCTCTCTCCCTCTCCCTCTACCTCTATCACCCTCTCTCCCTCTCCTTCTCCTTCTCCTTCTCTCGCACGTTCTGTGATAGGGTGCTAGGACGCGGTTTTCCTACATCGTGGTGTACAAAGCCCGTGCAACAAAAATCTCGGTGTGGCCCACAATGATTTATTTGTAAAATCCAATCCGTCCATCATCTTTTAGAGTTCATTTTAGATCTTGAATCAAAAATTTAGAAATATTGAAGACGCAAATTAGCCACACCACAAGAAACACGGGGATGGTGAAATCCACCATTGAAACCATCCTGGGGTCCACGGTGATGTTTATATTCCATCAAACCGTTCATAAGGTAAACTTCACCAGGATAAAAACATAATTATCCTGATCCAGAACCTCGTTAAGGACCCCAGAAGGTTTCAATATGGTGTTCCCATTCCCACTTTTTCCTGTTGTGTGGTCCACTTGAATTATGGATCTTTCTGATTTTGAGCTTAACATACTAAACTATCTGTAGAAACTGATGGACCGAATGGATTTCACACAGGCATCACGGTGGACCCCACGGACGTTTCTTTCTGTTACACGGGTTCCCTATAACCAGTGTTGCAGAAAATTCGCGTTCCGTACGGTACTAGGGCATCTCCCCTCCTGTACACGTGCCATATACCTCGAATCCGACCCGCCCAAATAGTGGGACCAGACACAGGTAGATTATGACTCAAAATGTACGGTGGGATTATGGTCAGAACTGCCGATTGGTGGACATGTAATGGACGGTTGAAATGAAAAGTAATAGATAGCCGAAAATCCAGTGATCAAACGCCTATTAATCGGACACATCTGAACCAATCTCATTATGGAGACAGGAACGATCTACTTAGGTCCAGTTTTTGAACGGTCCGGATTTGGATTAAGGTGGCATAACGCCCTGCCATGTCCTCATGCCCAGGTCTGCCAATACTACATGGCGTACGCCAGAACACGTGTGCATGAGTACACGTAAACGGAATCCGATCCGCTCATCAGGTGGGAGCAGCCGTCAAAGCGACTATATCCAAAAATGGAGGCCTTCTCAGCCATCCATTCCTGCCTCACATCCAAAGAGTTAAAAATTTGACCTGATTTTTTATCCAATTAACATCCGATGCAGGGGACCCCCTCACGAACGGCTCAGATCTCTTACATCTGTTAATGTAGGTAGATCAGCCAACAGGTATAGCAAACGTGGCATAAGTGCTGCATACCTCCGGATGTGCAGGATTAGCAAACCAGCACGAGCAACTATGTGTGGATGACAAAAAGCGCACCTTAGACCAGAGACCTTCACGCTGCTCTTGCTTCCCACATAATGGGGTTGGATGGTACGCGGGCAGAGTATTAGGACCCATATGCATTCACAAAGAGCCGTATAGACCATCCAAATTGTGGGCCCTGGCTATGGGGTTTTTTTTTTTTCGTGCTCAATCGGTCATAAGTCTTACACGACCGGTCGAGGGCTGGTGCACGACCAGTCGTGGAGTCGAGTCCTTACTAGACTCAAAGTCTAGCGACTTTGAGATATTTTTCTCCGGGGTGCTCGACCGGTTGTGAGTGACGCTTGACTGGTCGTGGCCTCATCTCGACTGATCATAGTTACGCAGATTCATTCCGCAATTTTGTGTGGATTGCAGATTTTGAGTCATTTCGCAACAAGGATACGAAATGGAGTTTCCTAAAACTAGAATGGAGTTTCCTAAAACTATAAATAGGGGTCCCTATGGTTTTCTAGGATGTATGAAAAACACAAGAAGGCTATCAAAGGTGTGAGAGAAAGAGAGAGAGAGGAAGCTTGTAGAAGAGAGGTTATGCTAATGGAGGTTATCTACTGTGCAATTTATATCTCAGCGCTTCTACGTCCTCGTAATCGGTGAGATCTCTCTATTTTTTCCTTTTATTCTCTCATTGTTTATCCACTCCTGCATAAGTGAAGACGGTTGTAACGTTCTACTTCATAGTGGATTGTTGATCTGAACGAGTCCCGTGGTTTTTACCCTCTTGAGGGTTTTCCAGTAAAAATCTCTGTGTGGTGTGTGTTTATGCTTTGATTATTTCATTGTTTTTATTATTCCATAATTTTTGGTTTGTTTTGGGAGGCTAGATCCTAAGGTTTTATGCAAGGCCCTCAACAAAGCGATATCAGAGCTAAGTTCATTGAATGAGTAGAATCGGTTTTGAATTATATAAGATGGCTCATCAAGGATGATCAACCTCAATGGTTCTAATTGGACCATATGGAAGGCTAAGATAGAGGACTTGCTTTATTGCAAGGACCTATATTCTCCAATTTTAGGCATATCAGCAAAATCCAAAGATATGTCTGATGATAATTGGAAGAAGATAGACCGGAAGGCGGTGGGGTTTATTAGACAATGGTTGAACGATTCCGTATTCCACCATGTGTCCACGGAGACCTCAGCCGCTAGCCTATAGCTAAAGTTGGAAGGGCTGTATGAAAGGAAGACAACCGGTAATAAGATTTTTCTGATAAGGCGACTTGTGATTCTCAAGTTCAAAGATGGTGATTCTGTGGCCGAGCACATGAATGAGGTCAGCAATATAGTGAACCAACTCTCCTCTATGAAGATGGTCCTGGATGATGAATTGCAGGCTTTGTTATTGCTTAGTTAATTGTCTGACAGTTGGAAGACATTGGTGGTGTCTCTAAGTAACTCCGCGTCAGACAAAAAGATTTCCATGGAACAAGTTACTAGTTGTCTCTTCAATGAGGAGACAATGAGGAAGTCTCAAGGATCCACTCAGCAAGAAGCCCTTGTGACACAGGAATGGGGAAGAGAAAAGAACAGAAAGGGCGGGAAGACCCGAAATAAATCAAGAGGCAAGTTGAGTAACAAGAATGATGTTAATTGCTGGAATTGGGCCACTACAAGCATGAATGTAGTGATAAGAAGAACGACAAGAAAGGAGAAGGAAAGGAGAAGTGAATCAAATTTCACTGCAGTTGCTTCAGATGGCGATGTTGTAGTTATTTTTCAGCAGATCATGATGTTTATCTCACGGCTACGAGTCAGGACACCGACTGGGTGATTGACTCAGGAGCTTCTTTTCATGCAACTCCACGCAGGGACTTCTTCATAAGCTACAAGTCTGGTGACTACGGGACTGTAAATATGGAAAATTCTGGCGTATCGAAGATCGTAGGGATAGGTAATATTTGTGTGAAGACCGATGTGGGCTGCACATTAGTTCTCAGGGATGTGAGACATATCCCAGACATTCACCTCAACTTGATGTCGACGGGAAGGTTGGATGATGATGGCTATGAAAACTAGTTTGCTAGTGGGTGCTAGAAGCTCATCAGGGGTTCATTGATCGCAGCCAGAGGAAAGAAGTGTTGCACCCTTTACAAGGCAAGTGTCAGTGTGTGCAAGGGAGGGCTGAATGTAGCGGAAGATTCAGCTATTGACATGTGGCACGGCATCTAGGCCACATGAGTGAAAAAGGTCTTCAACTACTAGCGAGGAAGCAGCTCCTTCCAGACGTGATAGGTACACCTCTCAAAACCTGTATTGATTGTTTATCAGGGAAACAACATAGAGTTTCATTTATTAAAACTGTTTCTCATGTTAATAAGTGCATGCATTAGATTTGGTTATTCTGATGTTTGTGGTCCTATGAGGATAAGACCTTGGTGGGGGGCATTGTATTTTGTCACTTTTTATAGATGATGCATCTAGGAGTTTGGGTTTATACTTTAAATCTAAGGACGAGGTCTTGGTGTGTTTAAATTCTTTCATGCTATGGTCGAGAGAGAGACAAGTAGATCATTGAAGTGCATCCGCACTGACAATGGTGGTGATAAATTGACGACTTTCATAAGTACTACAAGTCCCTGAGTATACGCATGAACAGACGGTTCCCAGACCCCCTAGCATAATGTTGTAGCTGAGCGAATGAATCGCACCATTGTTGAGAGAATCAGATGCATGTTATCCCATGTGAAGTTGCCCAAGATGTTCTGGGGAGAAGCAATGTACACAGCAGTATATTTGATAAACAGGTCTCCATTAGCCCCGTTGAATGTAGAAGTACGTGAGAAAGTGTGGACTGGACATGATCCATCGTACAGTCATCTCAGGGTGTTTGGATGCAGGACATCCGTTTACCTACTAAATGACGAGAGGTCCAAGCTTGATATGAGAGATCAAACAGTGTGTGTTCTTGGGGTATGGTAATGAAAAGTTCGATTATAGATTGTGAGATCCGACCGAAAAGAGTTAGTCAGGAACAAGATGTGGTTTTCTTTGAAGATCAGTGTATTGAAGACATTGGCAAGCCAGAGAAGAACCAGCTAATTCAGGTGAGCTAGAGGACATGGATACCGATTATTCCTCCTTCCTCCCGGGGTGCCTGATGACGGAGGAGTACAGTAAGGTGTAGAGGATGAGGGATTTCCCTTTAAAGATGAACCAGTGGAGCAGCTCCCACTTGATCCACTTGTTGAGCCACAGGTGAGGAGGTCATCTAGGGACGGACAGTCATCCAAGAAGTAATTGGTGCATGAGTACATTATGCTGACTGATGGGGGGAGAGACAGAAGATATTCTAAAAACCCTAGCCGACGAGCATAAGGGAGAGTGTTGAAAGATATGCAAGAGGGAGATGAATACTTGCATAAGAACACACCTATGATATGGTGAATTACCTAAGGCAAGAAAGCTTTGATCAACAAGTGGGTGTTCAGAAAGAATTTTGAACACAGAATTCACAGACAAGGTTCAAGGCCAAATTTGTAGTAAAAGGGTTTGGTCAGAGAAAGGCATAGACTTCGAGGAGATATTCTCAACAGTGGTGAAGATGACATCCATACGGGTGTTGCTTGGGTTGGCGGCTAGCATGGATCTGAAGATAGAACAATTAGATGTTAAAACTGCCTTCCTCTATGGTGACCTGGAAGAAGAGATATACATGCACTAACCAGAGGGGTTTGAAGTCAAGAGCAAAGAGTATATGGTGTGTAGACTGAGGAAGAGCTTGTATGGGCTGAAATAATCTCCACGGCAATGGTATAAGAAGTTCGACTTGTTTATATTGAAACATGGTATGACAGAACGGAGTCGGACCACTATGTGTTCATGCGCAAGTTCTTAGATGGTGATTTCTTAGTTTTGTTGTTATATGTTGATGACATGCTCATAATGGGAAAAGACATCAAGAAGATCGACAGGCTGAAATAGGAGTTGGACAAGTCATTTGCGATGAAAGACTTGAGCCTAGCTAAACAAATCCTAGGAATGGAGATAATTCGTGACAGAAGCAGAAGAAACCTTTGGCTGTTACAAGAGCGGTATATTGAGAAAGTCCTAGAGCGGTTCAATATGAATGCAGCGAAGCCGGTCAGTACTTCATTGGATGTTCACTTCAGATTGAGCGACAGGCAGTGTCCCAAGACGAAGGTAGAGGTGGAAGAGATGCAGAAGATACCCTAACGCGTTAGCTGTAGGAGTTTGATGTATGCTATGGTGTGTACAACGTCCAGACATATCATGCAGTTGTGTTTTGTCAGTCGGTATCTTGTCAATCCTGGTAAAGAGCAATGGGCAGCGGTGAATGAATACGACGGTATCTAAGAGGCTTATCCAGGTTGAGTCTATGCTATGGTGACTGTAAACTTGTGTTAGAAGGCTACATAGATGCAGATATGGCAGGCGACATAGACTTTAGGAAGTCTACCTCGAGGTTCATGTTCACATTTGCAGGGGGAGCAGTTTCTTGGTAGAGCAAGCTACAGAAGGTCGTAGCATTGTCGACGACAAAGGCCGAGTACATTGCAGTCATAGAGGCATGCAAAGAGATGCTTTGGATGAAGAGGTTCTTACAGGAACTTAGCCTGAAGCAGGAGGAGCACGTGATCTATTGCGATAGTCAGAGTTCTATACACTTGAGCAAGAATCCAAGTCAGCATTCCAAGTCAAATCACATAGAGATTCGGTATCACTGGATCAGGGATACTTTGGAACATAAGTTGTTACAGCTTGAGAAGGTCCACACGGACGATATAGGTCAGACGTGATAACCAAGGCTTTACTCAAGGGTAAGTTTGAGTTTGTAGAAACCAAGTGTCTTGAAGAAGGTTGAATCCCTCCTGGGTCAAAAGAGAGATTTGGAGTTTCCCCGTGCTCATAAACGGGTTTGGTTGGTTGCTGGGTTGGTGGAAGTTGTGTCTCCCGTTTGCCAAATCAACGCTATTGGGTTTATTTTTGTGCTCAACTGAAAACCGGTTGAGGAGAAGCCCCCCCGCGACGGGACTTGGTAAGTAAACGAGTGAGCCTTAACGACGTTAGGGCTGGTGCACGACCAGTCGTGGAGTCGAGTCCTGACTCGACTTAAAGTCCAGCGACTTTGGGATATTTTTCTCCGGGGTGCTCGACCGGTCGTGGGTGACGCTCGACCGGTTGTGGCCTCGTCTCTACCGGTCGTGGTTACGTAAATTCGTTCTGCAATTTTGTACGGATTGCAGATTTTGAGTCATTTCGCAACAAGGATGCGGAAGGGAGTTTCCTAAAACTATAAATAGGGGTCCCTAGGGCATTCTAGGATGTATAAAAAACACAAGAGGGTTATCAAAGGTGTGAGAGAAAGAGAGAAAGAGAGAGAGGATGCTTGTAGAAGGGATGTTATGCTCGTGGAGGTTATCTACTGTGTAATTTATATCTCAGCGCTTCTACGTCCTCGTAATCGGTGAGATCTCTTCGTTTTTCCTTTTATTCTCTCATTGTTTATCCACTCCTGCATGAGTGAAGACGGTTGTAACGTTCTACTTCATAGTGGATTATTGATCTGGACGAGGTCTCATGGTTTTTACCTCTTTGAGGGTTTTCCATGTAAAAATCTCTTGTGTGGTGTGTGGTTTATGCTTTGATTTATTTCATTACTTTATTATTCCATAATTCTGGTTTATTTCGAGAGGCTAGATCCTAAGGTTTTGTGCAAGGCCCCCAACATTGTCCTGGGACAGCCATAGTGAAAGGATGATTCTAAATTTCGAATTAGTAGTGATCAGATGGACGGTTGAAACAAAAACTGTCAAATTCTCAAAAGAAAAACTAAATCCATTAATCAGAACGAAGAAATATTCAATAAATATCATTTTTTATACAAGATGTATTGTGATACACAATTTAGACGGTTTGGATTTATGTATATTTATTTCATACACACAGTGACTATGAGCATGCGTTTGGATGGTCCTACTCCTGCAGAATGTTAGTGTTTTCCCGAGCTTTGTGTAATTTTTTAATATAGACTCCACCTTTCATCCTCCTCCCTTTTCTCGACCGACCTTAAACTTACCATAACAAAGTAAACTCCTGTTGTACGAACAACCTACTTTCGAACGAAAATTACCCCTCCTTTTTCACCTACTCTTACCTGAAACCGAGGGGTATATTCATCCGAAACCCTATTTCCGTACCCTAACAATCCACTTTGGTGATAAAAACTTGCGGCCGCTTTAAAAAAAAAAAAAAACCTATAAACACAGCGTCTACAATGCTAAAATTTTCAAGCTTTTTCCTACCGTACTCCTTACTTTTAAGCCACGTACCTTATTAAGTCATTCCAACTTCTTTCCAAGACTACTCTCTTGCTGTACGGACGCACATTTATGTGACCAAAATGTCCCTGCCTTATCAGAAATGTTATTTCTGAAAGCCAGGGGTTCCCTATAGCTACGAATTATAGCTATAGCATTGAAATTGATTGCGAAGTGAATGGAATTGACCGCGAAGTGAAGGAAAATCTTCGCGAATTGAACGAAGTGAATGGAATTGGCCGCAAAGTGAAAGAAATTCATCACGAAGTGAAGAAAATTCACCATGAAGTAAATGGAACTGATCGCGAAGTGAATGAAATTCGCAGCAAAGTAAACGAAGTGAATGGAATTGACCACGAAGTGAAGGAAATTCACCGCGAAGTGAATGGAATTGACCGCGAAGTAGATGAATTGAATGAAATTTACGTAAAATGAAGGAAATTCACTGCGAATTGAAGGGAATTGACTGCGAAGTGAAGTAAATTCACCGAGAAGTGAAAGAATTTGACCCCGAAGTGAATGTAATTGACTGTGAAGTGAAGGAAATTGACCACGAAATGAATGGAATTCACCACAAAGTGACTGAAGTGAATGGAATTGACCGCGAAGTGAAAGAAATTCACAGCGAAATGAATGAAGTGAATAGAATTGACCGCAAAGTGAAGGAAATTCACCGCGAACTGAAGGGAATTGACCGCGAAGCGAATGAAATTCACCACGAAGTGAAATTGACTGCAAAGTGAATAAAGTGAATGAAATTAATCGTGAAGTGAATGAAATTCACCGCGAAGTGAATGAAATTCGAATCTTAGAAAATAACTAGGTTGGTTGGCTAAAGTAGCTTCTTCTACCCCAAAATCATATATGTTACGTCAAGTAACTCATTCTAGTTTAGGAGATATACTTGATAAATGAATAAATAAAGAAATGAATAAAAAGAGAGAAAAATATTTTCATATGCTTATATATACATATTTACATAGATACGTATTAGAGAAAACTGTAGGGGGAAAAAAGTTCTCCTTGTAATAAATAAATAAATAAAAACTGGATAAACTGCGGCGGCACTACCGTCGGACCAAATCTATTCAATTTTTAATTTTTTTTTGGTCGGTGTAATTCCCCATTGCTTTTGTGGGTCTTATCATGAGGTATGTGTTATATCCAAACTGTCCATCCATTTGGCGAGCTCATATTAAGGCTTGAGATTAAAAATAAGACAGATCTAACTATCAAGTGGACCACACTGTAAAAAGTAGTGGGGGATTGAACGTCTACCATTGAAACCCTTTTAGGGGTCATAGAAGTTTTGGATCAATATGAAATTTGTTCTTCCTCTTCATCCAGGTCTTTGTGACCTTATTAATAGATTAGATGGAAAATAAACATTATAGTAGGCCCTAGGAAATTTTTAACGGTAAAAACCAATTTCCCCGCTGCTATTTGTGGTGTGGTACAGTTGATCTTTAGATATGATTTTTTTTTTTTTTAATGCTATGAAATATTTCGAAATATTTATGAACATTGTAGATATAATAAATACATAACTGTGGGGGCCATGTAACTTTGATCTCTTTTGAAATGAATGAAGTTGATGAAATTGACCGCAAAGTGAAGGAAGTGAATGAAATTGACCGCGAAGTGAATGAAATTCATGGTGAAGTAAATGAAATTCACCGCGAAGTGAACGAAGTGAACGAATGACCGCAAAGTGAAGGAAATTCATCGCGAAGTAAAATGAATTGAATGAAATTCACTGCAAAGTGAAGGAAATTCACCATGAATTGAAGGGAATTGACTGCGAAGTGAAGTGAATTCACCACAAAGTGAAGGAATTTGACCGCGAAGTGAAGGAAATTCACTGCGAAGTTAGGAAATTTACTGCAAAGTAGATGAATTGAATAGAATTATTACCGCGAAATGAGTGAAATTGACCGTGAAGTGAATGAAGTTAACCGCAAAGTGAATGGAATTCACCGCGAACTGATTAAAATTGACTGCGAAGTGAATGAAATTCATCGCGAAGTGAATGAAATTGACTGCGAAGTTAATGAAATTCACCACGAACTGAATGAAGTCGACCGCGAAGTGAATGAAATTCACGGTGAACTGATTGAAATTGACCGCGAAGTGAATGCAATTGACTGCGAAGTGAATGAAATTCACCTCTAACTGATTGAAATTGACTGCAAAGTAAATGAAATTAACTACAAAGTGAATGAAATTCACCAAATCTTATATAACTTAACCACTTTATTCTTCTAATTTTTCTAAGCACTTTTCATGTTGGACACAACTCCTAAAGTTCAAACAATGAAAAATTATAATTAAGCTAAAACTTATTATAAATAGTAAAAATAGAAATAAAATGGATTTTCGACCATCGACTTGATGAAATCTTGAAAAATAACTAGGTTAGTTGACTAAAGTATCTTCTCCTACCCCCAAAATCATACATGGTACACCAAGTAATTTATTATGGTCCGAGAGATATGCTTGTTAAATGAATAAAGAAATAAATGAATAAAAATTAAGAAAAATATTTTTATATGCTTATATATACATATTTACGTGTAAACATGCATTGGAGAAAAATGTGAGGGAAAAAAGTTCTCCTTGCATAAAAAAAATAAAAATAAAAAATGAGAACGGCGGCACAATCAACAGACGGCAGCACTACCGCCCGCTAGACGGAGCACCCATGATGCAGGAAGTGGATTGGCTGGTGTGACATCAGCAAGTTTTGTGGGTCTTATCATGAGTTATCTGTTATATCCAAACCGTGCATCCATTTGGCGAGCTCGTATTAAGGCTTGAGACCAAGTGGACCACGCTGTAAAAAGCAGCAGGGTACTGAATGTCTACCATTGAAACCCTTTCAGGGGCTACAGAAGTTTTGGATCAATATGAAATTTGGTTTTCCTCTTCATCCAGGTCTTTGTGACCTTATGAATAGATTGGATGAAAAAAAAAAAAAAGGGTTACGGTGGGTTCTATGAAAATTTTAACGGTGAAAATTAATACCCCTGTTGCTATTTATGGTGTGGTCTAGTTGATCTTTGGATATGATTTTTTTTTGGATAATGCTCTAAAATAATCTCGAAATGTGGATGAACGTGGGGGATATAATAAAAACATAACTGTTGAGTCCATGTAACTTTGATCTCTTTTGAACTGTTCGTACAACTCGGAGTTTAGGAGCGTAAGCGCTCGTCTTCGCACACCAGCCAATCCGCTTCCGAAAGGAATGGCGGGCGTATTTTGGTCCGGTGAAAAGTCGCCCGTACACCAGGAGCGTAATTTGGCACAGTAATTTTGGACGGGCGTGATAAAGGTTGCTAGCTTAAACGTGGGGCGTACAGTAGGAAAAAACTCGGGTTTTCCCTTACATTAGATCGGGTGCCCCTCAAATTGCGTGTAAAACACCCAATTTCTGTGGGCCACACAGTCTTGTATATGTAAATCTACTCCGTCCATCAGATGAAAAAACTTGTTTTAACTATATATAAAACATATTAACGTGATAAAAAATTCAATGAGCCACAAAATGGGAAAAATCTAAAATTACTAAAGACCAAATTTCATTCGGTGTGGCCCTATTGAGTTCTGTATCAGGATAATTTTCGTATAATCACTTCATCCACGTAATTTACATCTGATTAATGGATCTGATAAAAGATACACCCCATAAACAAACCTATGGTTGTCATCCTACCCTCATTGTCCCATATATTGTGACCCTACTGAGTTTTTGATCTTGCTTAATTTTTTCACACCCGTCTAGAGAGGAGGACAATATCTGATGGACGGAGTGGATTTTACACATACAACATGGTGGCCCCACAGAGCTTGATACTTTATAGGTGTGGTATGCGGATAGGGTATTCCGGTCCTACGGCGGATCGCCTGCAGCGCCGGTCTCAGGAATATCATGGACTTGGCCCATGCTCTGTGGGGCCCACCTTGGCGTACGTGTTTATCAACGCTATCCATCCGTTTTGCGAGCTAGGGCATGAATCGAAAAATGACGCAGATCCAGAGATCAAGTGGACCACACTATAGGAAACAGTGGAGGTAAAAAGCCACCGTTGAAACCTTCCAAGGGCCTATCTTGATGTTTATTTGTCATCTAACCTGTTCATACGGTCACGCAGACGTGGATGAAGGAAAACACAAATTTTAACTTGATCTAAAACTTCCATCGACTCCAACGGGGGACATTCAATTTTCATTGTTTCCTGTGGTGTGGTCCACTTGAGCTTCAGATCTGATTTATTTTTGAGTTCATGCACAAAAATGATTGGGAAAAACGTCTGGACAGTGTGGATAAAACACATACACCATGATGGACCCCACAGCTCTCGTGCCACGTCTAGCTGGAGAGAGATTCGTGTGGATAGGCCTGCAGAAGTTCCTCCGGTGGGAAGCTACGTGGGGCCCACCGAGATGTCTGTGAGAAATCTACCCATCTCCAGCTCATTTTATGATAGCATAAAAAAAAAAAAAAAAAAATGAGGCAGATCCAAAAATCAAGTGGACCACATTACAAGAAACAGTTGGAATGTGACCAACAATACACATTCATCAGGCAGATACTCTTCGGGTGGTCTGCCCAATGGGATTTTGATGTGGTCCCACATGAATGGTTCAGATCTTTCACAGTGCGGATGGACCATGCCCTAATAACATCCCCGATTAAAAGATCCAAGACATCTATTACTCGGCCTTTTTACGGCCAAATACGGTGTTTTTTTTTCTTTCTTTTTCTTTTTGCTATATTACCATAGATTTGCAGGCTACCAAGTGAAGGGCTAGGATCGTCCTATCAGAGTAATAGGAAGTGATCCAGTGCTCTGGGAGTAATATGAGAGCACTCGTTACATTCATAGTTGCTTAGGGAGACGTGGACAGTCCAATCAATTGATCTGAACCGTCAACTAGATCCAGTCAACACTTATGGGCGTCAAAGGAGAAATCATACTTATTTGGTTAATCCAATCCATATGAAAAAATGGCTCTCCCTCTCGGTGTATCTATCTTAGCCATCGGTTTTCCAAGCAAAGGATGAGATGGTTATATCATAGTCTTGAATTGATTTTTTTAGAGCTCTCTATACCAATCAGGGGTGGGTGTCCCTTCTCAACTGTTTATGCTCTTGTGACCAACTAGACTTATAGATCAACCTATAGCTAAATGATAGGTGTGTAAGATGGTTAATTAGATCGAATGAATGTCATCAACATATCATGGTGGGACCCACAACACTTGTTTGCGTTGCAATGTGGTGAAATTGTTTTATGAATCATCCCATCGAAGTGAACCATGCATGGTGGACCATAAGTTGTGGGATGGAGAATGTACAATGGATGATCAGGATTAAATATAACTTGGCATCTATAGGCAAAGTTATGTGTGTGCCCATACCTTGACCACATCTCACTAAAATATTGCAATAAAGACAGCATAATAATGAGATTTTTGTGAAATTTTATCATTTAGGGCCATTTGAATCATAAGTTATTTAAGATAAGTTGCTTATGCCACGAGTAGTTATCTTAGTTTCTACTTATTAAGAAAATAAAGTATGTTTGGTAAACAATATATTTATGAGCTTCTCATTTCTTTGATCTCTCCTATTTCTTTCTTTAGCAACTTATGAAAAATAGAAAAGTTAAAAAAATTAATTGAAGTGATTAAGTATTTTTTAATAAAAAAGTTACTTATAACTAATCATAAACTAAACGTACTTATCTATTGTTGTAAGTAGAAAAAGTAATTTATTTGGTGGTATTCAAATAAGTCCTTTTTTATAATTTGAAATGAGATTAACAAGGTTTTTTTTAAAGCCATTATTAGGGAAAAAATGCATTAAGGGTCTATAAAGTAAAATTTTTAACTTAATTATGAAAAGTCTAATTTTATATATATATAAAAGGTACTATACGCTGGACCGTATTGTACCTTCCATGAGGTCGACAGTTGGCGTCACATTATTCGCCGGATGGTGAGGAAATTTTACAAGGAAACTAAATAAACAAAACGGAACAAAATTTGGTAGGAAACGGACGTGGATTAGCTACCGACAAGTTCGGTGACATGATGTGCTACTGAACTTACGTAATTAAGTTTTATGGGTGTCATTATGATGTATATTATGTATCCACTCCGTCCATCCATTTGGAGAGATCATATTATGGCATGATCGAGAGAATGAGTCAGATCAAAAGCTCAAGTGGACCACCACAGATTATAGTGGAGAGAGTGACGCCCACCGTTAAAAACGTCTAATTGTTACAAAGTTTTTGATCAAGCTAAAATTTGAACTTTCTGTATTTCATGTATGTGTTAACAAATGAATAGGTTGGATCTCAAATAAACATCATGATGGACCTTAAGAAGGTTTCAACAGTGGTTGTCACTATCCTGACTGTTTTCTATGGTGGGTCCACTCGAGCTTTGGATCTTCCTCATTCTTTGGATCATGCCCTAAAATTATCTCTCCAAATGGATGGACGGTGTGGATACATCACATATATTGTGGTGGGCCCACAAAATTCAATGACATGACTTCTGTGGTAGTTTGGCTACTCAACCCGTCAGCAGCTTAGTTCGCGTCAGCAGGAAACCCGCTAGAATACGCCCCTCACCCGTCTTCTCGAGACGCAATCTGCTCTGAGTTTTCATAGGAAGTTAGCACTGGAAACTAAGGTAGGGCCACCATGATGTTTATGAAAAATCTACCCCATTCATCCGTTTTTTGTGTTCATTTTAGGACTGAAGACGAAAAGGAAAGCTTGATACCAATATCTGGTCCACTATTAGAGGTTGAGTAGCTGAAGTGACGTCACCAAGTTCTGTGGGTCCCAGCATGATGTATGTATTATATCCACACTGTTCATCCACTTTGAGAGATCATATTATGGTATTATCCAAAGAATGAGGCAGACCAAAAGCTCTAGTGGACCCCACCACAGAAAAAAGTGTGGAGAGTGATGATCACGCTTAAAATCACCCTAAGGCCCAATGTACTGTTTATTTGACATCCAAACTGATTAGGTCAAAGATCAACTTGATTCAAAACTTTTATGGCCCCCCCAAAAAATTTAATGGTCGACACCCATTCAACACTGTTTCTTGTAATGTGGTCCACTTGAGATTGGGACATACCCCAATTTTGGTATCATTACCATAAAATGATCTAGAAAAAAATATATATACAGTATAGATGAAACACATACAACATGGTGGGCCCATATAGCATCGACCACCCGCCATTGGCAGGTGGCAGGGGAGTAGCCAGTACGTTTCCCAAACAAGCTAAGCAGATTTCCTACTAAAGCCTTTCGGTTAAGATTTGCAAAAGGATTATGTGGGGCCCACTGTAATCTTTATGGGAAATCTAAGCCGTCCATTCATTTTTAGATATTATTTTAGGACATTATACTGAAAATGAGGAGGATCCAAAATTCAAGTAGGCCATACAAGATGAAACACGACAGAAAGGAATGCTTACCATTGAAACCTTCTTAGGCTCCACCGTGGTGTTTATATTCCATCCAAACCGTTTATAAGGTCATTTTCACTGATATGAAATGAAAACACCATGGATATAAACCAATACAAAACTTTTGTAGCCATATGAATGTTTCAACGTTGGTCACTAAATCCCCGTTGTTTCCTCTCATGTGTTCCATTTAATTTCTGGATCTTCCTCATTTTTGGTCACATGTCCTAAAATGATTTTGAAAAATGGATGAACAGGTTGGATTTATCACAAACATCATAGTGGGCCCCACAGAGAATTATAGATCATGATCTTCCAACAGCAAAAGGCTCACCGACGAATAACATGCTGCCAGCACTCGACCTCATGGAGGGTATAATATGGTCGAGCGTATAGTAACTTTTCCCATATATATATATATATATATATATATAATATAATATATATATATATATATATATATATATATATATATATGTATGTATGTATGTATAATTTGGACGACCCTATTTATTTTTCTTATAATGTTATTTGGATGTGAAAGAAAATAATTTTATGAAATAATATAATTAATGTATTATTAACCTAAATTACTCTTATAATATCATCTCTTTTTTTTTTTTTTTTCTTTTTTTTTTTTTTCTTGGTTCTTCATTAAAAAAAAAATAATAATCAAAGTGTATATCACCCTGTTGGGGATTTTGACCTGCGGAATCACACAGATCTAGATCTAGGATAATAATCCAATGACACCAAGCACACACAAGAGAACACAGATTTAACATGGAAAACCCTTACGGGAAAAAACCACTGCACAAAGCGACAAATCTCCACTATGAAAATAGAAATTACAAAGATAGTGGACTTACCCGATTCGAACAACCTCGAATCTCACCCTTGCTACACCCTTTAGAAACCCTAAAAAACCTTTTAGGAACCCTTGGAACACTTTTAGAAAGCCTTAGAATACTTTGAATACACCCCAATCCTGGATACACCCCTTTAAATAAGAATAGAAAGAGGTAGAATCTAAATAAGAAACAAAATCCGCAAAATCTGCGTTTCTGCAATCGTATCTGCGAAACTTATCGATGTCATCGAGCCACTCTCGATGACAACCTCAATATCATCTGAACGTCTCTCAATGATATCGGAGCAGGACCAAAACTGTCCAGCAACAAGGGGTGAAAAATACTGTGAATTATCGATGGCATCGAGACCCTGTCGATATCATTGACAGACCAACAGACAGTATTAAGACATCTGTCGATATCATCTAAAAACCTCGTCGATATCATCGACAGATCACCAGACAGATTTAAGACATCTGTCCATAATAATCTTCACTAGGGGTGCACACGGGTCGGTTCGGTCCGGTTCTGGGGTGAAACCGGAACCGAACCGTTCCTAACGGTTCTAGGATTTTCAGAACCGGAACCGGACTGTTAGCACCCTAGAACGGAACCGTAACCGGACCGTGAAAACCGGTTCGGTTCTGGGCTTCTTAAAATCCAGCCCAAATTGGTATAAGATGCATTTAAAATCCAACAAAAGTAATATTTTAAAGGGATGTATTGGTACTCAGTTCATGGTGTCAGTCCGAAGCTACATTCAAATTCAATTACCTTTTGTATCACACCCAAATAGTAATTACTAGTTCGCTTCCACTTTATGGAACTATTGGCTAAAGACATGCAACTCTTTCTATAATGAAATGTAACCCATAGACCTTAAATACTGCTGATTCACCTAGCTTTCCAAAGCTCAACAAATAGCTTACAAGATGGATTCATACAGCTTGGACCCTGTTTGCAATCTGTTTTCGAGAGGGATATGAAAGAAAATAAATTGTTAAATAAGCTCTCTATTAGCATGTTTTCCACTTTGATCAAGGGCATTTTGGAGAAACAAACAAATTACTTTTTGGTATGAAATCTTCGAATCCACGGTTCGGTTCGGTTCTACATGCCCCTAAACCGGAACCGAACCCTATCCAATGGTTCTTGGAATTTTAGAACCGGAACCAAAACCGATGCTGCGTAGAACCGGACCAAACCGGACCGATCCAACGGTTCTGGTCCGGTTCCACGGTTCTACTGATTCTATGTGCACCCCTAATCTCCACCATGTCTTCAATCTTCATCCGTGTAGCTTCTTGTCATCTTCTCTTATTTCTACACCATATCATAGCTTCTCTTGCACACTCCGTCCTTCTTTTACGCCATCGTCAAGCCCAGAGAAGTTGCACAGAACTTGAACTTCTCTACAGGAACATTATTGTTGATCATGTTTGCCGGATCTAAATCCACATGCCCAACCACCTTTGCTCCTGTCTTCCTAAAAGAAAAAACGTAGTCTTCTTACCATCTCATCGCTACCCAATATTGCTTGTCGGGGTACTTGCTCACAACATTGATAGCCTGTGAAATAACCGGTCTAATCCAGACCATGACATACACTGCCAACCACATTCGAAATAAGTCTTATGAGATATCCTGCTTTTCCTCATCTGTTTTGGGACATGTCCTGAGGAAAACTTGAGGAGAGACGTGTAGGGAACGCTCTTCGGCTTTACCTGGCCCATCACATCTTTGATCAATACCTACACATAAGGTATTCCTCCTGTGATTACCAAAGCCTACTCCTCTTTCAGTCTCAATGTCAAGAACCATCTTTGCAGCCCCGCAATCCTTCATCCTGAATGTCCCACTTAACAGAGTCTTCAGTATATTGATTTCAGACATGTCATAATTGACGATTTATATGTCATCAATTCCTGACTCACCATGAAGGAATCAAACCACTGCCTAGATGACAGGTTGAACCACGACCTCCTGCAAAGTCTTTTCTCAGCCCCTTTAACTTCGAACCACTCTGGTTGCTTCATGTAGATCTGCTCTTCACTTTCTCTTACAGAAGTACAGACTCCACATCCATCCTTCCAGCTCAAGATCACATTGGCCAACTAGCGCCAATCACGGATCCAATAGACACCTGTTATACTGTCGGCGCGAATATCTCTAAGAAGCCGATCCCTTCTCTCTAAGCATAACCCTTCGCTACCAACCTCACCCTGTATTTATACTGTATCCTTATGAAGATCCACCTGCATCCAACCACTCTTTGGCCCACTGGAAGCTCCACCCGCTCTCATATGTCGGTCTGGTACAACGAATCCATCACATCGCCCATAGTCACCTTTCACTTTTCAGCATCAGGCTCACTTAGAGCCATCTGAATAGAAGATAAATCCCATGCGATATTGAAGTCATTCATGTACCTCGCTGATATCCTGTGATCATGCCGTGTGATTCTTCTCACAGGTAGCTGCTCCACCTGCTCTGTATCCTTGTCCACACGTCTCAGAATTCCTGTCCTGCCCGCTCATGTGGCCATGCCCAACATGCCACACACATGCAGAGGTGAAGTCCGCTACATCCACTGCAGCTCCACCTTTTGAAGTGCTCCCGCTCAACCTGTACAAGTTACCGAGTCGTTGCGCTTTCATGATTACCTGTGCCCCCTTAGATACCTTAAGAGCACTATCAATACCCGTATACTTGCATCCTTTTGCCTCAAGTACACCAAGAGAAATCAGATTCTGCTTCAAATCAGGAACGTGCCTAACATCAGTTAGGGTACGCTCCACCCCATCAAACATCTTGATGCGCACCGTACCAATAACCACAACATTACAGGCAAAGCCATTGCCCATAAATACCTGTTCACCATTGCACTCCCTGTAGTTGGTGAACCAACTCCGATGAAGAGTCATATGAAAAGATGTCCCTGTGTCTAGCATCCACTCGTTCTTACTATTATCGTATGACCACCTGATAGTAAACACAGACAAAACATCACTATCACATCCACTTGATCCATCTGACGTGACAACATTGACTTCCCTGTACGAAGCCTCAGAATCTTCTCTCTTCGATTTAGAATTTCCACAATCCTTCTTCACATGTCATTCCTTCTCACAATTCCAACACTTTACCTTTCCTTTGCCCTTGCTCTTTAATTTGGATCTATAGCCTGAAGAACCCGTACCTTGTTCAGAATTCCTACCCATTGTAAATATATAGTGCATCAGAAGATGTTTCCGTGTCGCCGTTTAGCTTTCTCATAGCTTTCCCTTGAAGGGCTGAGATAACAGTGTCGACACTCAGGGTTTTATTCGTACTGCAGATAATGTTGGTGAATGACTCATACGACACCGGAAGAGAATTCAACAACATACATTCTTGTTCTTCATCTTTCATCACTTCCTCCATATCCAGCAATTTGCAAACTAATTTATTAAAGTTGCTGATGTGAGCCTCCAGATCTCCACCCTCTGCCATCTTGAAGTTATACCATTGTCGTTTCAAGTGTAGGCGATTTTTCGAGGATTTTTTCGCATAGACATCCTCTAACTTCGCCCATAACTTAGCCGAAGTTTTCTCCCTCATGACGTTGTAGAGAACCTCATCCGTGAGACATAAACGAATCGATGATAAAGCTTTCTTATTAAGAGTATTCCAATCATCATCAGTCATAGTAGACTTTCGCTCCTCAAGAGCACCATCTTCGCCTTGCTTGATTAAGGAACTCATCATCTTGATCTTCCATAACTCAAAATTATTTTTTCCAGAGTACTTCTCAATCTCATACCTGATGCTCTCCATTATTATTAATCCTGCAGATTCAGATCTGTGCGCCAATCGATTGCTCTAATACCACTTATTGGAGATTTTGACCTGCGGAATCATACAGATCTAGATCTAGAATAGTAATCCAATGACACCAAGCACAAACAAGAGAACACAGATTTAACGTGGAAAACCCTTGCGGGAAAAAACCACGGCACAAAGCGACAGATCTCCACTATGAAAATAGAAATTACAAAGAGAGAAGACTTACCCGATTCGAACAACCTCGAATCTCATCCTTGCTACACCCTTTAGAAACCCTAAAAAACTTTTTAGGAACCCTTGGAACACTTTTAGAAAGCCTTAGAATACTTTGAATACACTCCAATCCCGGATACACCCCTTTAAATAAAAATAGAAAGAGGTAGAATCCAAATAGGAAACAAAATCCGTAAAATCTGCGTTTCAGCAATCGCATCTGCAGAACTTATCGATGTCATCAAGCCACTCTCGATGACAGCCTCGATATCATCTGAAGGTCTCTCGATGATATCGAAACATGACCAAAACTGTCCAACAACTAGGGTTGAAAAATACTGCGAATTATCGATGGCATCGAGACCCTATCGATATCATCGACAGACCAACAGACAGTTTTAAGACATCTGTCGATATCATCTAAAAACCCTGTCGATATCATCGACAGACCACCAAACAGATTTGAGACATCTGTCCATAACACACCCTACAATCATTTCAAATCTATAAATGAACCTTGTATTAATAATCAATGCATGCCATTCGTGTTTTTTCTTTTTTTTTTTGGACAATGATATAAGGCTAAAATCATCTATTTAAGGGGGGATTGGCAACCAGTGGTGGGCCCTGCATAATTGACACTTGATCGCTAATTGGGTTTTTAATATGATTATCATGAATAATCAATTTTCAATCAATGGTTAAAGGATTAGGAATTTAGGATCATCATATTAAAGAGACTTTCAAGATGTGTTATTAATCTAAAGGTGGGCTCCACATGATAGACAACCCATATAATTAGTTGGACCGCTCTTGTATAGTAAGCATGGCCTATCCATTTTCGTAGGTATTATCCAATGGAGATAATGATTTTTGGAGGGGATAGGCAATAAAAGGTAGAGCCCATGATGGAAGGTTCAAATCATTATTTGTACCACTTTTTTATTTATTTATTTTTCTGGTTAGGACTTTAGTATGCATACCCCACTTTAGCCACACCCCACTTGGGAATGGATATCAAGACCTTAGTCTTGAAACGAGGTTGTCTTCACTCAGTGTACCACTTAAGCTATGAATCGGTGTGCTTGTCCCACTATTTTCATCAATCTCAAGTGGAATCATGATAGGCCCACCTTTGATGTGAACTGTGCATCATGTGGGGCTTGCTTTCAATGTAGGTTGTCCATCTTATGGGGTCTAGCATCGATGTGGACCTTCCATCCTATGGGGCCCACCTTTGATGCGGACAGTTCAGCTTGGGCCTATCTTCATTGTGGATTGTTCATCAAGTAGGCCCCCACCTTTGATATGGACCATCCATCATGTGAGGGCCACCTTTGACATAGGTCATCCATCATGTGAGGCTCACCTTTAATATTCACCTTCCATCACCCCACCCTTAACGTGGACCATGCATCATTTGAGCCCACCTTTGATATGGACCATCCATTACGAGGGACTGGACCATCCATCATGTTGGGCCCATCTTAATGTTGATGGTTCAACATGCAGTGCCAACCTTTAATGTAGTCTATCCATCTGCAAGGCCAACCTTTGATGTCCAACATCCACTATGTAGGGGCTCAACTTGATATTGCATGTCCATTAAGTAGTGCCCACCTTTGATGTAGGTCATTCACTAGGCCAACCGTTGAAGTCTACGTCATGCAACTTTCAATTTTTATTTTTATTGTTATGAAAAAAAAAACAGAAACCCTTTTGATGCTTTTATTCTGGATTGAATTGAAGACTAATTTTAACTTTAGAAAATGAATTTAGTATAAAAAATGTTGATCACAAATGGCCCAATTGGATCATTTATTCTCGAGAGCATAACATGTCTACAAAGCTCGTTTCTAGGCACCCTTATGGTCACTCTACAGAACCGCGCATGAGATTTTCACCTCATACAGCTCCTCGTTCAATCCATCCCTCTATTTTCACTTTACTTATAGGTCACAGAGAACATATTTGGTATTTGGATATTATTTGTATCAATGACTTGGCCAATCATTCATGATTGGATATGGATATGATCCATAAATGATGAAGGGATAAAAAAATATATAACAAAACCAAAAAGTACATTTCTTCGAAAGGTGGAAGGAGGGGGTAGGCTATGCTTGGTCATTTTTGGTACCTATCTTTACCCCCGATGATAGAGAATAGACCGAAGCCTTCACTTTTCAAATAGCTTCATTCCCTTGTCTCTTATCCTTTATGTGGACTCTATCAGGATCTCTCGAAGGGTCTTCTAATTAGTAATGGTTTTTGACCAACTCTAATTTATCTCTCCCTCATTACGAACAAAAAAGTGGGGCTATGCCCCAGTTGTACACTCCCTTTGTTCTATGAATCCTTGTTGATTTTGAACTTCATTCGCAAAGGAACTGATCTTTTGATGGGTTAGCCCAATTTTATGTGTCGTTTTACCCTGGAAGGAAAATGAGCTTAGGGAAAGCAAGTACAGTGATGAGATCTATCTTTCGGCTTGGTCGATTAAAGAGAACTCTCTCCGCAAGAAGACTCTTTTTGTAGTGAGTTACGGGAATGCGGTAAGTTCAGTAAGTCAAGGTAGTAAGTGAACCACTCTTAGTGAAAGGTATGAAGTATGCTTTCTGAGAAAACTCCTTTTGGTTTCGGGTTAAGGTACATATAACTAGGCCAAATCCAATTCTCTCTTGACACATTCCTCAAAAAATCCGATTTGTATGCCACAATTACAGATTGAATGGCCGTGATGGGAATATCTCATGGCCACTAAAACCAGCATTGTTGATGAGCATTTTCCATTCCTCTTCAATCCTCTCCTTACTACCTGTGACCAACATCATGTCAAGGCGAAGACTAAGTTTACATCGAATCAGATCTTCATCATCGTCTTTGGAGTCCAAGCTGATATCCATTATCATCACCTTTCCTTCGACTTTCGAGATTGCTTCCTTTCATTTCTCTAGAATCTTAATGCATTCCTTGTCTCGCTAGTTATGAAGCATAAACTGCATGCAAAAGATTAAACCCATGAAAATCAATGAAACATAAGAAAGAAAGAAAGAAAAAAACACTAAAGATACCACAATTTTCATTTCCCAATAAATTTACAAGTGATATGCACTGAGAAAATTGCTACCTCCCCCCCTTTTTTTTCTTCTTAAACGTGGAGGTGTTGTTGATAGATGTCTTAAATCTGTCAAACATGCTCAATGTCATCAAGGAAATTCGGCCAGCCTAAGATAGTTCGGCTAAAAATCTGGCAGCATATTCTTTTGGAATTTGCGAGGAGTTCGGCCAGCCTAAGGTCAAGTTCGGCTAGCCGAAGTGTCGGTCGGCTAGCCCAAGCTCTGCTTAGGCCAGCCGAAGGTTACGCAGTTTGTGTGCGGACTGCGTAAAATTGAGGAGGTTTCCGAACTATTCCAAGTCGGTGCGAAAGTAAGATTTCCTAATTTATAAATAGGAGTTCCTAGGGCCATTCTAAAATAGGCTAAGACTTTCTAAAGTATTCTAAAGGGTTTCTAGAAAGGGTTCTAGGGTTTCAGAGGGTGTAACAATGGTGAGATTTGAGGTTGTTCGAATCGGGTAAGTCTATTCTCTTTGTAATTTATGCTTTCATAGTGGAGTTCTGTCGCTTTGTGCCGTGGTTTTTTCTCGAAAGGGTTTTCCACGTTAAATCTGTGTTATCTTGTGTTTGCTAGGTGCTCTTGGATTGCTATCCTAGATCCATATCTGTGTGATTCCGCAGACCAAATCCCGACAGGGGGAGCTAGGCATTACTTTAACACTCTCACACGTCTTAAAATATGAGATGTTTCAAAAATTGAACATTTCATTAAAATCCCTTTCGTAATTAAATTTCACACCTGTTAGATACTTGGGTGGGCCATAATCTCATATTAATTAATTCTAGCTATGGTATGCTTACTTGAAAAACTCAGTCAAGTCAATTCGACTCAGGGAGATTTAGAGCTCTTTTTAACTAAAAGTGAAAAACAAAATATTTAGATTGGATTCCATCTCACAATCTCTTTCAAAGTAAACACTTACCAACTAGCTATCCAATGCTTAATTGCTATTTTCCTTGTTTTATAATACTTAATTAAATATATATAGTCATGAACAATTGAGTCTGTCGAGTCGAGTTAGGTTAAATCTTTGAGTCAACCCAACCCAAATGTACATCGAGTCGAGTCGATCGATTTTGGATTATTTTTCTTAAACTATGCTACAAAACCTGTCTAAAACATGTTCAGAGAGGAGAAAAACTTTGATAGTGATGCAGTGTGATGGTTCATATGCATGCACTCATAAATTGTAGATTTCACATATTTGTGAAGTCAATGAATTCAATAAATACTTGTCCATTAATCAAAGGTTAGGATCGATGTGATCTTATGTTAAAGGCTGTGACCTAGGTGGGCCGCATAAGTTGGATGGTATAATTTGAGTTAATTGTATGCCATGGGTGCTTAATCATGGCTCAGTGGTAGACTCACAGGAGTTTAAGAATATATACTTTCATAGATTTATAAATGATATGAATTGAATTTGAATATAATTGTATCACTTCACTTAAACAACATACAAATTATGACTCTATATAAAGTACACCTACTCTGTGCATTTGTTTTTGTGATTTTTGAAATTTTCAAGTACATATTAGTGTCTTTTTAGCATTCTATCAAGTTTCATTGAAAATATCAACCAATTGTATGACATTTTTAAAACGAGCAATACATTCAATATTCTCATGATAACTGATATATTTCCATAAATTCAAGGATGTAATTATCCATTGATAACGATACAAAAAACATTGGATTGAACCATTACACTCTACCAAAAGTATATGGTAGTGTTGCCCCACGCCACCCCTAGAGGCGGTGTGGTGATGTATTGGGTTCTGTGGGCCCACTGTAATGTATGTATTTTGTATCCACGCATTCATTAGCTTTGCCAATTCATTTTAGGTAATGTGTAAAAACATGAAGCAGATCCAAAGCTCAAGTGGACTATACTACGGAAACAGTGAGGATCATGACAATCACGGTTGAAATCTTTTTACGGTCAAGCATAATGTTTATTTACCATCCAACTTGTTAATAAGGTAAAAAAGACATGCACGAAGGTAAAACACGAATCACAAATATCAGCTTGTGGCTCCAAAAAGGTTTTAACGGTGGGCGTTCAATCACTACTGTTTCTTGTGCTGTGGTCCACAGCGCAAAAAATATGAATGAACGGCATGGATATAAAACACATATCACTGTGGACCTAACAGAGCCCAACACGGTGTCGTGGTGCGAGCAAAACCACCAGATACGCCTCCGCTCTTGACAACGTGACATTTTACAAATAAATATTATAAAGAGGCGGGCGCGGCTTCGGTGGATTCCAGAATCCACTGAGGTGGCCGGATCCCGGGCTGTGGGCCCTCCTTCATCTATGTGCCTTACATCCACGTGGCACCTCTGTTTAAAAGCTCATTTTAGGAAATAATACCATAGATGAAGCAGATCCAATCTCAGGTGGACCATACCATAGGAAACAGTGGTGATTAACTATTAAATAGTTTTGAATTTGTGACCTTATCAAGAGGTTAGGTGGAAAATAAACATTCAGGTGGCCTCAGGAAGTTTTTAATTATGGTATTCAATAATCATTTTTTTTTAATGTGGTGTGGTCCACATAACATTGGATTTGCATCATTTTTGGGATAATATATTAAAATGAGCGGTCAAAACAGATAAAAGGCGTGGATGTGGGCCCCACAGGATCCACCCACCTGTGGATACGGAGATCGAAGCCGCACACATAAGAGGCAGGATTCACGTGGAATGGCAGACGTGGTTCAAGTGGGAAGGAATTACTACGGGTGGTTATTTGAAACTCTGGCGGACGTGTGGCGATGGATACACAGGTACTCAGAAATTGCACTTGTGGCATATATTAACTCGGACGCCGATTAGGTGGTGCAGTGATGCGTTGGACACTGGGGACCCAACATGACGTATGTGTTTTATGTCCACACCTTCTATCCATTTTGCCAGCTTATTTTAAGGTGTTAATTTAAAAATAGAGTAGATGGGAAGCTCAAGTGGACTACACTATATGAAATAGTAAGGATATTGACACCACCATTGAAATATTCATAGGGTCCACCATAATACATTCTTAGGGTCCACCATAACACCAATTCACCCAAAACTTTTATAAGCCCCCAAGAAGTTCTTAATGAGGTATTTAATCACCAGTGTTTCCTCTAAAGCGCGTTTGGATAGTAAGTTGCTTTAGATAACTTACTTATGCCACAAATAACTAATCTTAGTTTATACTTACTAAAAAGAGAAGTATTTTGGATAAACAACCTACTTATCACTTATTTTCTCTTTTGATGTAGAACGTGTCACACATACATTCTCCGCATTGTTGGGCCAAAAGAAGGTGGATTGTAAATTGATCATAACTTTTAATCCGGATATCATTATAGGACGCACAATCTATCAATTTTATTGAAACGGGCCATTTGAGGTGAACCGAGCGTCTATCTGTTTCATCAGAAAAGCGTGCTTTCAGCTCAAAAACAAATTTTTAAGGAAAAATTACTATTTTTAATAATTCCAAATTTTAATATTTTATTTTTAATTTTTAAAGTTTTAAATTTTCTTCTTTTTTTTAAAATAACATTTAATTATGTCAGGACTCTTCTAGGAAAAGTTTATTTGAATTTTTATTTTTAGAAATTAAGTTTTAGAAGAGTTTTATTAGAATTAAGATTTTTATTAGAGTTAAGATTTTATTATTTTTTATAATTACGATTTTTTTTCTATATTAATGGTTTAATAGAGGCACATACACATTAGATAATTATCAATCAAATTATTTCGAATTTTTAGAATTATTTCTATTTTCTTCTCCTCGTGGCTTCGAGGTTTCTCTCCTTGAGGAAGACGATGCTCGACCTCACGTCCTTAACTGCATCATCTTTAGTCTTTCATATGCTTATCCTCAACAACTTATGAAAAGTGAAAAAAGTAAAAGAATTTAACTAAAGGGAATAATTACTTTTAAGTTAAAAAAGTTACAATTAATTATAAACCAAACTTAAATAAGTAAAGTAACTTATTTAGTGGTATCCAAATAGGCCTTTACTATGGTCCACATGTGCAACATATGCTATTTTCATCTTTAAATTCCCTACATGAGCCATATGTGCCACACTACTAATCTTTAACTGCTTTACTTTGGTGATATATGCCTATAAGCTTGATTGTGAGCTTGTAAATGGAAGTAAATGGAAAATGGAATTGGAAATAAATGAATTGTGGGTAAATGGCTTGCACAGTTGTATTTGAATGGGAGTCAATGAAATGTATTCGAAATCAAAATGTTCTGTTTGAATGGGAGTAAATGATAGAAATCGGAATGTATTGAATTTTTCAATATATTCACAAAATAATATGTGACATCACAAATCAACATGAATATTTTAATATAGTGTATACATGCAATATTTAATAAAATGATTATTATAAGCCCATTGAATTATATACTTCAGCTAAAAAAGAGAAAATTTCGAACCTCTAGTAAACCACAAATATGTAAAGATCACAAACAAATAACTTGCTAATATTTTTTAACCGTCTATTTAGATGGTGATGTAGAACGTGTCACAGATACGTTCCTAGCATGGTTGGGCCAAAAGAAGGTGGACCGTAAATTGACTATAACTTTTGATCCGGGTATCGTTACAGGGCGCACAAGCTATCAATCTTTAAGCTATCAATCTTTACTGAAATGGGCCATCCGAGGTGAACCGACCCACAAAGTGGGTCGCGTCTGTCCGTTTCGTCAGAAAACGCGCGCTTTCAGCTCAAAAACGAATTTTTAGGAAGATTTTACTATTTTTAGTAATTCCGAATTTTTGATATTTTTTAGAGTTTTAGATTTTCTTTCCTTATAGAAATAAGTTTTAGTTATACTAGGACTCTTCTAGAGAAAGTTTATTTGCAATTTTTATTTTTAGAAATTAGGCTTTAGAAGAGTTGTATTAGAATTAGGATTTTTATTAGAGTTAGAATTTTGCTATTTTTGGTAATTACGAATTTTAGTTTATTTTTTCTTTATTAATAGTGTGAGGAGACACATTAGAAATTATCAATGATTAATAAATCTATTTCGAATTTATTTAGAATTTACTTCTATTTTCTGCTCTCTTTTCTCGTGGATTCGAGAAGTCTCTGTGAGGAGTCCAGAGAAGTTCCGTGGATTCGGAATATTTATCCTCTTGAGGAAGACGGTGCTCGACCTCACGTCCTCCCCTGCGTCAGTTTGGTATCAGAGCGAGGTTTCTCCTCGGGTCGATGGCTTCTAACGACGGGTCGGGCAACAATCCCATAAACGGTGCTCCAGGAAATTTTACTTTAACGGCGGCAACTTTTCAAGCAGCGCAGCAAGAGAATCGACAAGCCATGCAAGGGCTGCAGGCTTCCATGGACCGCATAGCGAATCTCTTGGCAGAAAACCTAAGGCAACTCCATGTTCATGGTGGTGATCCACCACCAGCAATTGCTGGAATTCGTAATTATACTGATCGTAGGGCGATGCTATCAATGAACCACAGGATGGTTCAAGAATTCAAGATGAAAGTCGATCTTCCTAGTTTTAATGGTCAACTCTACTTCAAGGACTTCCTCGATTGGTTGCTCGAAGTCGAACGTTTCTTCGACTATATGAACATCGTAGAAGAAAGGAAAGTTAAACTCGTGGCATACAAGTTAACGGGTAGAGCTTCAGATTGGTGGGAACAACTTTAACTCGAGCGGGCGAGACAGATGAAGGCGCCAATCCGCACGTGGTCGCGGATGAAGAAGTTATTGTGCATGCGATTCCTCCCTCGAGATTACGATCAGGTATTATTCCAACAAAACCAAAATTATTATCAGGATAGCCGATTAGTAAAAGGTTATGCAGAAAAATCCTATTATTGGTCCGTGAAAAACGACTTCATCAAAACGGAGTTGCAACAGACTACAGGATTCATCAGTGGCGAACATGTGACCTCTATAAGAATGGAGAACCAACTCAAGACTTCTAAAGTGGAAGGACAATATCTCATCACTGAACAGGCCTTTGTTAAACAATATGAGGAAACAGGAAATATATATCCATTAGTTGAAAAGAAAAAAATATGTGGAGCCTGTGAATATCTTAGAGGATTTGGAACCAGTATCACAGGAGTTCAAGAGGGTTGTGCTCGATGAACTCCCTAATAAATTACCTCTCATACGAGATATACAAAATCACGTTGATCCCGTCTCAGGGGCAAGTCCGTCTAATTGTCCACATTATCAGAAAAAATATGAGATTTTGAAGGCAGATGTGAAGGAACTAATCGATATTAGTCAAGTCAAGGAAAGCATGAGTACATGTATTGTGTCAACTTAAGAGCTTAATGTCAAGTACAAAAAAGAGCTAATGAATATCGACGTCGGAAGTTGTCTCAGACTCATGTGCCAAGTATCTTGCGTAACTCGAGGACGAGTTTTTTTCAAGTGGAGGAGTCTGATGTAGAACGTGTCACAGATACGTTCCTAGCATGGTTGGGCCAAAAGAAGGTGGACCGTAAATTGACTATAACTTTTGATCCGGGTATCGTTACGGGGCGCACAAGCTATCAATCTTTACTGAAACGGGCCATCTGAGGTGAACCGACCCACATAGTGGGTCGCATCTGTCCGTTTCGTCAAAAAACACGCGCTTTCAGCTCAAAAACGAATTTTTAGGAAGATTTTACTATTTTTAGTAATTCCGAATTTTTGATATTTTTTAGAGTTTTAGATTTTCTTTCCTTATAGAAATAAGTTTTAGTTATACTAGGACTCTTCTAGAGAAAGTTTATTTGCAATTTTTATTTTAGAAATTAGGCTTTAGAAGAGTTGTATTAGAATTAGGATTTTTATTAGAGTTAGAATTTTGCTATTTTTGGTAATTACGAATTTTAGTTTATTTTTTCTTTATTAATAGTGTGAGGAGACACATTAGAAATTATCAATGATTAATAAATCTATTTCGAATTTATTTAGAATTTACTTCTATTTTCTGCTCTCTTTTCTCGTGGATTCGAGAAGTCTCTGTGAGGAGTCCAGAGAAGTTCCGTGGATTCGGAATATTTATCCTCTTGAGGAAGACGGTGCTCGACCTCACGTCCTCCCCTGCGTCAGATGGTCATTCTCTTAACTATTTAGATCATTCTTTTGGTGTGATTTTAGTGATATATCTAATATTTATTTTGTTTCGGAACAACATCAATGTGACACGTGCATAGTAGACATGTACATAGTGATACCTTTGTTTACACGTGTGACTCTCCAAGGGAGCTCAAAATGCCTTTCACTCCTATTTACTACCAAATCCTCTCTTGTAAAAATAATTTCATTTACATACACATTTATTTCTATTTCAATTCATTTACATGCATTTAGTTCAATCCAAACACACCCCAAATACCATTTACCTCCATTTACTTCTAATTCCACCCATTTACCTCTATTTATTCCCATCCAAATGGCCTCATGCAACATATGTGACGTGTGCCGTTGACTACTTTCAAGTGCTCCACATGTACAAATGTCTATTTAGGTACTTCACATGTGCTATTTTTTTATTATTATTTTTTTATATACACATCCCCACACACTCACACCGTAGTGGGATTTCACCACCTATGGGTACACGAACCCTGACATGGTGTTGAAACTCCTAAGAGCCTTCCACCGGAGCAAGAGTAAGGAGCCTACTCCACACATGCTATGATCCATCTTAAAGCACTATATAAATGCTAACGTGCAAATATACCACATATGTCGCCATCCATCTTTAAGCCTTTCACATGCGTCAGATACATATGTCATCATTCATTTTCAAGCAGCCATGTATTACATGCCGATGTCTCACATGTACTAATGTACCACATGTGATTATATGACACATGCCACAATTCATCTTCAGTGAATGTTTATGTTGCTTTCTGTGATTGAGTTAAATTTTTATGGAAAAACATTTTTCCAAACAATATATTTAAAGTGAAGAAGTTTTTTCCAATAATTAAAAAAAAAAAGAAATCTTATTAAAAATTAATAAAGGATAACTAATTTTCATTTCTCATTGTGTTCTAAAAATGACATTTTTTTTTAAAAAAAAAATACCACTTTCTTTAAAAAAAAATTCCACAAATCCAAACAGGCTATATATTTATTGTGACAAGGACACAACATACCCCACAGCTTAACAAATATCATCGAGATTTTGAAAATCTCACGTATTTTTGTGAAAATTTTAGCTAATAATATTGTCACAATAATATCACAAAATTTTCACCAACTTGGTACTTTTAAAAATTTTCATGATTAATGATATTATCACAATTATATCACGAGATTTTCTCAATCTTGGTATCTATATTTTTTTTAACTTTCTTAATTTTATCATGAAAATATCTCAATTTTAACGGATAAATATTTAGAAGTTAAATCATTCAATTTATACCTAAATATTTTAAAATGATTTATTAATTCATAATCAATGTTTTAAAATTGTTATTTTTAATGAAAATTTCCCATAACATCACAAGAAAAAGGCTTCATAATCTAAAAATCTCCAAAGGCCGAGAAATTGCCTAGAAGGAGATTTGATATTATGCCCCTTATCCTACGTCCCAAGACAAACCGCCCCCCTTTCACATCCCACACACACCCCAATCTATTTTCCTATTTTCACATGATCTCCCACTCAATGGTGGTTTGCTAGAATACATCCTCATATATTGCTATAAAATACAGGATCATAGCAGCTGAATTTGGCTTAATATTAAGTGATCCAATCGTTCATATGGTGGGCCTTACATGAGAAAAGAAAAAGCTCTCAAATTATTAATATTTTAACTCTTCCTTTGAAAAAAATTGCATCTTCAAGCAGTTGTTGTGATCCATTAATTAAAAGGTTAGGATCTTCTAAATTTAAATCTGTATGTATCACACCAAATTGTCTATTTGGATCATTGAACATGACCTCATTATTAAATTCAATAGCTATGGTCCACTTGGTGGGGCTTATGGATGCCATGTCGTAGGCACTTGAATTATACACTTAGCATATATGTAACTTAAATTGTAGATTTCACATATTTGTGAAGTCAATGAATTCAATAAATACTTGTCCATTAACCAAAGGTTAGGATCGATGTGATCTTATGTTAAAGGCTGTGACCTAGGTGGGCCGCATAAGTTGGATGGTATAATTTGAGTTAATTGTATGCCATGGGTGCTTACTCATGGCTCAGTGGTAGACTCACAAGAGTTTAAGAATATATACTTTCATAGATTTATAAATGATATGAATTGAAGTTGAATATAATTGTATCACTTCACTTAAACAACATACAAATTATGACTCTATATAAAGTAAACCTACTCCGTGCATTTGTTTTTGTGATTTTTTAAATTTTCAAGTACGTATTAGTGTCTTTTTAGCATTCTATCAAGTTTCATTGAAAATATCAACCAATTGTATGACATTTTTAAAACGAGCAATACATTCAATATTTCTCATGATAACTGATATATTTCCATAATTCAAGGATGTAATTTATCCATTGATAACGATACAAAAAACATTGGATTGAACCATTACACTCTACCAAAAGTATATGTAATCACCTAAAGGGAAGGTTCCTTTGCCTAGGTAATCCCTTTTTTTTTTTTTTTTTTTTTTTTCATTTTGCTAATATTCACTTATTGATTTTTGGAGTGGAGGTGGAAAAGCCGCAGCTCTATTCAGGTCTAGTTTTCCACATGGTCTCAAGTTCTTTGTCATAGTATCCACTCTCTACAGTGATTTGGGTACACCGAAGCTCGAGATTATGAAATCATAACTAAGTTCGCAACACACTAGTTATGAGTTAGAACTGGATTAGATGACCATGCAGTCCTTAGCCTAAGGGCTTATTTGTTTTAGAGAGAAAATCATTAAAAAGAATACAAATTCCCCTAGTGTGATAATCGTTGGACTATGCTAGCTTCAGTATAGTGTGAGAATTACTCAAGCTATATTCACAGCTTTCTACCATACTCTTCTTTATTTGAGAAATTAGAAAATATTCCCTTTTAACCTTAAAAAGTAACTAAAATTATTTTGAGAAAAAAAGAAAAGAAAAAATCTTTAAATAAAGATACAGCTCTCATCATTTGACCATCGACATTTCAGAAGAAATAAAAAGATGTAAGTTATCTTCAACAAAATAGCATCGGCATTTAGTACAAACTCAAACATGTCCCCTCAAACAAAGAAATACACATTATAGGATATGACGGTGCAGTCGCCACTACATGAGGGAGATCGAAGACAGTGCATTTCAAATGTGGGAAGGCCTCTGCCAGCATACTCATGGCCAAGGTCGACCAAAGATCCAATTCCCTTAAGAACATATCCATTTGAGCTCTGGACCTGACATTTGAGCTCTTGTTGTGGGCCCACTTCCTCCATTTCCTATATACCTTATAATCAATTTTCCACTGAGACCAATTTTTTAATGGGGGATATAAGGAGTCTTTGATTCTCTAGAGAGGTTGAGGTGGCCACAGGGTCTTCTGGGTGGGCCATCGCTCGTTTTGTTTGTTCTTGATCATTGAACTTCCAGAAATAAGAGTCAGCATTCACGTGGAGTGGAATATGTGGGTCACGTGGGAAGAAATTAAATGATGTGACGATTGATACACAGCACTCAGAAATTGTACTTGTGACATATATTAACTCGAGTTAAACCGAACTGTGAGAATCACTTTCGCTGCTAATTAAGTCTCTGTCAATCCTATTCTCTGATTGGACGCTTGTTTATTAAAATAGGACCATTGGTTTTTTTTTTTTTTTCATTTTAATATAATAAATCTCCACTAATCCAATAGTCATATAATCAAATAAGCAGAAGTTTTGGTCCATGATACGTCTAACTTAGGACCCATAATTTGGACAGTTTAATTTGAATTACTTGTATTCCTAGCATGCAATAGTAATTTCTAAGTGACTGAATACTTGAATACCGTCCATCTCAGTTGGGCCGGGTTTAAGGGTGGTCCAGGTCTGTCCCGTGCCTAGCTTGTTAATCGTTTGACTTGAAAATTAGGCACGGGTCTAACCTCCACAAGACTTAAATTCAGGCCTAGGCCGAGCGTCCGGCGACCATATATGGGTTTGAATTCAGGCATGGGCCTCAATGGAAAAACTATCGAACTTTGATGTGTGGAGTACTAATCGTCAACCCTAAGATTAGGCCTATGTCTGACCTATGGATGTGACAAGTATGAAAGCCTGATAGGCCTCATGGCTGGATGGCTAAATAACAGCCCAGTGTGTGATTAGATTGCCAAATAATTTCTTTTATGGTGCACCCAAAAAAAACAGAAGAAAAGAAAAGAAAAAAAGAAGACATATATGCTATCCCAAAGGCTTATTTAATTAGCGTAAACATAAATTAAAGAAATATCATTTTCATGAAAATAATGGTTATTTATTTATAAAAAGGAAACTTGTTTTCGTGAGATTGGATTTAAGAAACATCATTTTTATGAAATTGAAAAAAATGAGAAGAAATAATTCTTATATATATCCCACGTAGTCGTCACATGTGCCATTGCTCATTTTTTAAGCGTCGTGCAACTGTTTATCTTCAAGTGCCCTACATATGCCCAATATATGTAACGTGTGTCATCACTCTTCCTTTAGTTACCTAGGTTTCAATGTGTTACACACCCCAATAAGCATGTACAACATGTGCCATCCTCACCTTTAAGATGGTCAAAATGGATGCCATCAACCTATATCACAGCAGGACCCACAACACCCTTTTGCACCGCAGTATGGTGAAAATGTTTTATGAGCCATACCATTGTTGTGAAGTATGCATGGTGGACCATAAGTTGTGGGAGGACACTGTACATAATGGACAACTGATATTGAATATAACTTTGTATTCTTAGGCAATTTAATTATGCATGGTCCCATGCCTAGCTAGGCGACATCTCACTAAAATGTTGCAATAAAGATGACATGATAATGAGATTTTTGTGAAAATCAATCATTCAAAATGATTTGAAATGGGAATACAAAGGGTCTTTTTGGTAAGGAATTTTTTTTAAAGGAAATTATAAAAACTTAATTAAGAAAATCTAATTTTATAGGAAAATATTATTTGGACAACCCTATTTATTTTATTTATTTTTCTTACCTTGTTGTTTAGATGACATTGTTAGAAAATTGATTTTATGAAATAATGCAATATAATATATTATTAATATAAATTACTCTCATGACATCAGTCTCATTTCTTTTCTCTTGACTTTTCATCTTAAAAAAAAAAAAAAAAAAACAAACAATCAGGGGTGTATCTCTCCTTACAGATGATTCAAATCTATAACTGAACCTCCGTTAAAATCAATGCATACAACATTCGTTTTAACTTTAAAAAAAATACATTTAACATAAAAACTGCTTACCAAAATGGTCCATTTGGGTAATTTATTCCCGAGAGCAACGCATGTCTACAAAGTTCATTTCTAGGTGTCTACTAAACATGCCCTAAGGATATGCCACGATTACTGATTGAATGGCCATGATGGGAACTATCTCAAGGCCACTAAAGCCAGCACTGTTGATGAGCACTTTCCATTCTTCTTCAGTCCTCTCCTTACCACCTGTGGCCACCATCATGTCAAGGTCAAGACTATATTTACTTCGAATCAAATCTTCATCATCGTCTTCCAAGTCCAAGATAATTTCCACTATCATCACCTTTCCTCCTACTTTTGGAATTGCTTCCTTGCATTTCTTCAGAATCTTAATACATTCGTCGTCTCGCCAGTTATGAAGTATAAACTACAAGCAAAAGTCCAAGCTCATGGAAATCAATGAAACATAGAAAAACTACAAGTATGTTTAGATGTCACAAATCTTCATGCACTGAGAAAATTGTTACCTCCCTGTTTTCCAAAACATGGGCGAGCCAGGCATTGCTTGAACACTCTCAAACATTTTAAAATATGAGATGTTTTGAAAATCGAACATTTATCAAAATCCCCTTGGTAATTAAATTTCACACTTGTTAGATACTTGAGTGTTTCACAATCTCATATTTATTCTAGCTGTGATATGCTCACATTTAGGGGATTTCATCTCACAGAATTTCCTAACTCGTAGGAGAATATGTTATGGAGTTATATTTGCTATTCCCGGTATTCCAACACTTACCTTTTGCTTTGATGCAATGTCAAATAACTACTTGTTCTAAAAGCTCGAGTCATTAGAAGATGGTATATCAATATAAGGAATTTTAACTGACCAACCATAGGTTGTTTCGTAGACATCTAATGAGCAATTAAAAGAAAAAGCTCAATAAATTCAATAAATACTTGTTCATTAACCAAGGGTTAGGATGGAGTTGATCTGATGTTAAAGGCAGTGACCTGGGTCGACCGCATAAGTTGGATGGTGTAATTTGAGCTGTATCTTAAATTTCATGCATTTGAACCATCACTTGCCTAGTGTATATATAATCCCCTAAATGAAGGTTTCTCTGTCAAGGGATTTTTACTTTTTCCAATTTGCAAATGGGGGTATTTTGAGAGTAGATGGCACAAAATTGGGTTAACCTTACATATAGGTTTGGCCCACTTGATGAATGGATCCCCGTGTTTTTCACTCTAGGAGTGAGAAGCCCGTGCTCTTGAAATCATGACCATGTGACCTTGCGGTCCTTTAGCCAAAGGGCTTGTTTGTTAATGAAGTGACCAAAATCATTCCCATCTAACCTCAAAAAATTATTAAATTCATTTTGGAAAAAAAGAAAAGAAAGAAACCATTACAGCTGTTTGGATCATAAGTTGCTTAAGATAAGCTACTTATTTCACAAGTAGCTTATCTTAATTTTTACTTATTAAGAAGATAAATATGTTTCACAAACAACATACTTATCAGATTTTCCTTTCTTTCGTCTCTCCAAATGCCTTTCTTCAGCTACTTATGAAAAGTAGAAAAGCTAAAAAAAATTAACCGAAGTGATCATATAATTTCAAATAAAACAGTTACTAGAAGCTAATCATAAATCAAACTTATCTGAAATAAGTCACTTTTCTACTGTTGTAAGTAAAAAAGTAACTTATTAATTAGCGGTATCCAAACCAACCTTAAATGACAATATAACTCTTGTTATTTGACCATTAACCTACTTAAAGAAACTAGGAGATGAAAGTTACCTTTAATAAAATGGCATCGGCGTTTGGTACAAACTCAAACATGTCCCCTCCAACAAAGGACACATTAGGATATAACGGTGCGGTCTCTACTACATGAGGGAGATCAAAGACAATGCATTTCATATGTGGGAAGGCCTCTGTTACCATATTCATAGCCATGCCAGTACCTCCGCCGAGGTCAACCAAAGATCCAATTCCCTCAAGAACATGACCACAACCTTGTATGAAGGCTGGCATGACCAGCTTAGTGTCGCTCGCCATCGCATCGTTGATGAGCCGGTTAACTTCTGGGTTCTTTCCAACATACTCCCAAGCACTCATACCATGCATCTGTTCGAGCAGCGTTGGCCCACCGCTCTCCAAGGAACAACAACGGCTCAAATGATGCCAGCAGCCCATGCCGACGGCCTCATTGATGATCGCTAAAGCCCAATTGACAAGGCTCTTCTCACCATCTTTTACTAGGAATTCACCTAACTGAGTTAGTGAAAACTCATCTTCTTCGAGTGTAACATTTTTTTGTAGCAGGCCCATATGTACCAAATACATCATTAGACGGTGTAAGTTGCGTGTGTTGATGGAATGTAAGGGGACAGTAGTTGCTAGGGTGGAGAGGGTCATGGGCTTTCCTCCTTTGGAGCCATGGATGGTGTCGAAGATGCCCAGCTCGATCGCACACTTGAGAACGTGTGAATTGACGAAGCTGTAGATGTGGCTGAAGATCTGGGACTGTGATTTGAGGTCTTGTTGTGGGTCTGCTTCCTCCATTTCCGATATAGCTTGTAAGGAATTTGCCACTGAGCAATTTAAATAGGGGATGTAAGGAGTCTTTGCTTCTCTAGAGAGGTTGCGGAGTCCACAAGGTTTTGTGGGTGGACCACTGCTCGTTTTGTTTGTTCTTAACCAACGTGGATTAGGTGGTGTGGGCCACTGCTCGTTTTGTTTGTTTTGTCGGCGTGGATTTGGTACTGTTGCCCCACGCCACCCCTAGAGGCGGTGTGGTGATGTGTTGGGTTCTGTGGGGCCCACTGTGACGTATGTATTTTATATCCACACCGTTCATACGCTTTGCCCGTTCATTTTATGTAATGTGCAATAAAGATAAGCAGATCCAAAGTTCAAGTGGACTATACTACAGGAAACAGTGAGGATCGTGACAACCACGGTTGAAATCTTTTTACGGTCAAGTATAATGTTTATTTACCATCCAACTTGTTAATAAAGTAAAAAAGACATGGACGAAGGTAAAACACAAATATCAACTTGATCCAAAACTTATGTGGCTCCAAAAAGGTTTTAACGGTGGGCATTCAATCACTACTGTTTCTTGTGCTGTGGTCCACAGCGCAAAAAATATGAATGAACGACATGGATATAAAACACATATCACTGTGGACCTAACAGAGCCCAACACGTCTCGACACCACCGTTGGAGGTGGTGCGAGCAAAACCACCAGATACGCCGCCGCTCTTGACAACGTGACATTTTACAAATAAGAATATTATAAAGAGGCGGGCGCGGCTTCGGTGGATTCCAGAATCCACTGACGTGGCCGGATCCCGGGCTGTGGGCCCACCTTCGTCTATGTGCCTTACATCCACGTGGCACCTCTGTTTTAAAAGCTCATTTTAGGAAATAATACCATAGATGAAGCAGATCCAAATCTCAGGTGGACCATACCATAGGAAACAGTGGTGATTAACTATTAAAATAGTTTTGAATTTGTGACCTTATCAAGAGGTTAGGTGGAAAATAAACATTCAGGTGGCCTCAGGATGTTTTTAATTATGGTATTCAATAATCATTTTTTTTTAATGTGGTGTGGTCCACATAACATTTGGATTTGCATCATTTTTGGGATAATATATTAAAATGAGCGGTCAAAACAGATAAAAGGCGTGGATGTGGGCCCCACAGGATCCACCCACCTTGTGGATACGGAGATCGAAGCCGCACACATAAGAGGCAGGATTCACGTGGAATGGCAGACGTGGTTCAAGTGGGAAGGAATTACTACGGGTGGTTATTTGAAACTCTGGCGGACGTGTGGCGATGGATACACAGGTACTTAGAAATTGCACTTGTGGCATATATTAACTCGGACGCCGATTAGGTGGTGCAGTGATGCGTTGGACACTGGGGACCCAACATGACGTATGTGTTTTATGTCCACACCTTCTATCCATTTTGCCAGCTTATTTTAAGGTGTTAATTTAAAAATAGAGTAGATCGGAAGCTCAAGTGGACTACACTATATGAAATAGTAAGGATATTGACACCACCATTGAAATATTCATAGGGTCCACCATAATACATTCTTAGGGTCCACCATAATACCAATTCACCTAAAACTTTTATAAGCCCCCAAGAAGCCATAATACATTCTTAGGGTCCACCATAATACCAATTCACCTAAAACTTTTATAAGCCCCCAAGAAGTTCTTAATGGGGTATTTAATCACCAGTGTTTCCTCTAAAGCGTATTTGGATAGTAAGTTGCTTTAGATAACTTATGTCACAAGTAACTTATCTTAGTTTATACTTACTAAAACGTGAAGTATTTTGGATAAACAACTTATTTATCACTTATTTTCTCTTTTGATGTAGAACGTGTCATATATACATTATCAGCATGGTTGGGCTAAAAGAAGGTGGACTGTAAATTGATCATAACTTTTGATCCAGATTTCGTTACGGGACGCATAGCCTATCAATCTTTATTGAAACGGGCCAATCGAGGTGAACCGACCGTCTATCCATTTCGTCAGAAAAAGTGCACTTTCAGCTCAAAAACAAATTTTTAAGGAAAAATTACTACTTTTAATAATTCCAAATTTTTAATATTTTTATTTTTTATTTTTAAAGTTTTAAATTTTCTTCTTTTTTTAAAAATAACTTTTAATTATGTCAGGACTCTTCTAGGAAAAGTTTATTTGAAATTTTTATTTTTAGAAATTAAGTTTTAGAAGAGTTTTATTAGAATTACGATTTTTATTAGAGTTAAGATTTTGGTATTTTTTATAATTACGATTTTTTTTCTATATTAATGGTTTAATAGAGGCACATACACATTAGATAATTATCAATCAAATTATTTCAAATTTTTTAGAATTATTTCTATTTTCTTCTCCTTGTGGATTCGAGGTTTCTCTCCCTGAGGAAGACGATGCTCGACCTCACGTCCTTAACTGCATCATCTTTAGTCTTTCATATGCTTCTCCTCAACAACTTATGAAAAGTGAAAAAAGTAAAAGAATTTAACTAAAGTGAATAATTACTTTTAAGTAAAAAAAGTTACTTACAATTAATTATAAACCAAACTTAAATAAGTAAAGTAACTTATTTAGTGGTATCCAAATAAGCCTTTACTATGGTCCACTAGAGCTTCTTGCCCCAAAATAAACTAGGAAAATGGACAATGTGGATATAAAAATGTATACATCACAATGGGCCCACAGCGCCCAACACATCAGTGGTGTGGGCAACACCACCTGATCTTCATCCTGTTAACTCAAACTAAACCGACTAAATTGTAAAACCCACTGTTGCTGCTAAGTCATAATCCTAAAATTAGATCGGCTGAACAATCCCAATCTCTAATTTGTAGACACTTGTTTTTTTAAAAATATAGGACCATTAGATTTTTCATTTTTTTTTTTTTTTTTTCATTTTAACGATGCATTAAATGTCTACTAATCCAATAATCAGATAATCATATAAGCAGAATATTCAGCTCATGATACATCCAACCTAAGACCCGTAATTTGAACAGTTTAAATTGAATTACTTTTATTACAAGTATGCAACAGTAATTTCTAAGTGCCTGAATGCCGTCCATCACAGTCTGCCTGGGACCAAAGTTCTTCTCATGCACAATAAACAGCAGTTGGCAGTCAATAGCCCAGTTTTGGGACGGTCGAGGTCTGTCCTGCGCTTAGCTTGTTAGTTATTTGACTTGAAAATTAGACGTGAGCCCAACCTCCACTTCAGGCCCAGGCCTAGACTCCAGCAACAGTAAATGGGCTTGAACTCAGGCATGGGCCTCAATAGAAAAACTATCAAACTTTGATACCATGCATGGCCCACCAATTCATCAACCTGGGATTAGGCCCAGGTGTGATCTATGGATGCAACAAGTATCAAAGGCTAATGGACCTTATGGCTGGATGGCTAATCAACAGTGCTGTGTATGATTAGATTTTTGATGTAATTTCTTGTATGGAGCAAAAAAAGACGTGACATGTCGACAGCTTATTTAATTAGTTGAAACATAAGCTAAGGAAACGTCATCAATGACGATTTTTTCGTGAAAAAGGAAATGTCATTTTCGTGAAAAATGACATTTTCAGTGTTTATTTAGTCAGTTTTGATACATCATTTTCATTTCTAACTATTTATTAAAAATATTCAATTTTCACTTCCTTATCTAGACTTTGAAAACATTGCTTCCAAAAAATTAAAAGAAAATGATAGACAATGACTCTTCTCTTTATAAAATATCTCACATGGTAGTCCATGTGCCACTGCCCATCTCTTTAATGCTGTTCAATTGTCTATCTTCATGTTCACCGTAAGTGTCAATCTACCACATGTGTAGTATGTGCCACCATTTATCTTGAAGCGCCACATGTATGTCATTTTGTAACATGTGCAACATATGCTATTTTCATCTTTAAATTCCCTACATGAGCCATATGTGCCACACTACTAATCTTTAACTGCTTTACTTTGGTGATATATGCCTATAAGCTTGATTGTGAGCTTGTAAATGGAAGTAAATGGAAAATGGAATTGGAAATAAATGAATTGTGGGTAAATGGCTTGCACAGCTGTATTTGAATGGGAGTCAATGAAATGTATTCGAAATCAAAATGTTCTGTTTGAATGGGAGTAAATGATAGAAATCGGAATGTATTTGAATTTTTCAATATATTCACAAAATAATATGTGACATCACAAATCAACATGAATATTTTAATATAGTGTATATATGCAATATTTAATAAAATGATTATTATAAGCCCATTGAATTATATACTTCAGCTAAAAAAGAGAAAATTTCGAACCTCTAGTAAACCACAAATATGTAAAGATCACAAACAAATAACTTGCTAATATTTTTTAACCGTCTATTTAGATGGTCATTCTCTTAACTATTTAGATCATTCTTTTGGTGTGATTTTAGTGATATATCTAATATTTATTTTGTTTCGGAACAACATCAATGTGACACGTGCATAGTAGACATGTACATAGTGATACCTTTGTTTACACGTGCGACTCTTCAAGGGAGCTCAAAATGCCTTTCACTCCTATTTACTACCAAATCCTCTCTTGTAAAAATAATTTCATTTACATACACATTTATTTCTATTTCAATTCATTTACATGCATTTAGTTCCATCCAAACACACCCCAAATACCATTTACCTCCATTTACTTCTAATTCCACCCATTTACCTCTATTTATTCCCATCCAAATGGCCTCATGCAACATATGTGACGTGTGCCGTTGACTACTTTCAAGTGCTCCACATGTACAAATGTCTATTTAGGTACTTCACATGTGCTATTTTTTTTAAATTTTTTTTTATATACACATCCCCACACACTCACACCGTAGTGGGATTTCACCACCTATGGGTACACGAACCCTGACATGGTGTTGAAACTCCTAAGAGCCTTCCACCGGAGCAAGAGTAAGGAGCCTACTCCACACATGCTATGATCCATCTTAAAGCACTATATAAATGCTAACGTGCAAATATACCACATATATCGCCATTCATCTTCAAGCCTTTCACATGCGTCAGATACATATGTCATCATTCATTTTCAAGCATCCATGTATTACATGCCGATGTCTCACATGTACTAATGTACCACATGTGATTATATGACACATGCCACAATTCATCTTCAGTGAATGTTTATGTTGCTTCCTGTGATTGAGTTTAATTTTTATGGAGAAACATTTTTCCAAACAATATATTTAAAGTGAAGAAGTTTTTTCCAATAATTAAAAAAAAAAAGAAAAGAAATCTTATTAAAAATTAATAAAGGAAAACTAATTTTCATTTCTCATTGTGTTCTAAAAATGACATTTAAAAAAAAAAAATACCATTTTCTTCAAAAAATAATTCCACAAATCCAAACAGGCTATATATTTATTGTGACAAGGACACAACATACCCCACAGCTTAACAAATATCATCGAGATTTTGAAAATCTCACGTATTTTTGTGAAAATTTTAGCTAATAATATTATCACAATAATATCACAAAATTTTCACCAACTTGGTACTTTTAAAAATTTTCATGATTAATGATATTATCACAATTATATCACGAGATTTTCTCAATCTTGGTATATATATATTTTTAACCTTCTTAATTTTATCATGAAAATATCTCAATTTTAACGGATAAATATTTAGAAGTTAAATCATTCAATTTATACCTAAATATTTTAAAATGATTTAATAATTCATAATCAATGTTTTAAAATTGTTATTTTTAATGAAAATTTCCCATAACATCACAAGAAAAAGGCTTCATAATCTAAAAATCTCCAAAGGCTGAGAAATTGCCTAGAAGGAGATTTGATATTATGCCCCTTATCCTACGTCCCAAGACAAACCGCCCCCCTTTCACATCCCACACACACCCCAATCTATTTTCCTATTTTCACATGATCTCCCACTCAACGGTGGTTTGCTAGAATACATCCTCATATATTGCTATAAAATACAGGATCATAGCAGCTGAATTTGGCTTAATATTAAGTGATCCAATCGTTCATATGGTGGGCCTTACATGAGAAAAGAAAAGGCTCTCAAATTATTAATATTTTAACTCTTCCTTTGAAAAAAATTGCCTCTTCAAGCATTTGTTGTGGTCCATTAATTAAAAGGTTAGGATCTTCTAAATTTCAATCTGTATGTATCTCACCAAATTGTCTATTTGGATCATTGAACATGACCTCATTATTAAATCCAATAGCTATGGTCCACTTGGTGGGGCTTATGGATGCCACGTAGGCACTTGAATTATACACTTAGCATATATGTAACTTAAATTTAATGATCTAAATCATAGAATCTAATGTAGATAGGTTATATAAGCTTAGACTACGATCCTATGGCTCAATGGTAGACTCACAAGACTTTCAACATGAGGTCATGGGTTAAGGGCCTGCTTGGATCTTAAGTTGCTTAAGATAAGTTACTCATGCCACACGTATCTTACCTTAGTTGTTTAAGATAAGTTACTTATCAACTTTTCTTCTCTTCATCTCTGCTATGCCTTTCCTTAGCAACTTATGAAAAATAGAAAAGCCAAAAACTTTAACTGAAGTAATTATATACTTCTAAGTAAAGAAGTTATTTATAATTAATTTAAACCAAACATACTTATTTGAAATAAGTCACTTATTTACTACTATAAGTAGAAAAGGTAACTTATTTGGTGGTATCCAGATAAGCCCTTAGAAAACCACAAATAAATTACTTTTTCTACTTACAACAGGAAATAAGTGACTTATTTTAGATAAGGGCTCATTTGGATTCCACTAAATAAGTTACTTTTAATACTTACAATGTAGATAAGTGACTTACTTTACAAGTAAGTTTGGTTTATAATTAGCTATAGGTAACTTTTTTTACTTAAAAGTATATAATCACGTCAATTAATTTTTTTAGAACTTTTCTACTTTTCATACGTTGCTTAAGAGAGACATAGAAGAGATATGAAAGAGAGAAAAAGTTAACAAGTATGTTATTTACCAAACATACATATTTTCTTAATAAGTAAAAAACTAAGGTTAGTTACTTGTGGCATAAGTAACTTAAGTGACTTATGATCCAAACGCACCCTAGGTGCCCGAGTATCAACAACCACATGTAGCTAGAGTATCAAAGGATTTTATTTATTTATTTTTTTCATTTTTCCACCTTGCAAATGCGCCCATGGACCCCAATGCTGAAGTACAATATCCAGGCTGTTCATCAGATTGGGCCGGCCATGACTACTGGGGCCCAGTACCTGTTGGCAGCCCTAAACACACAGGCACGCACCCACGTGCCAAACACCCCTCCTCATGAGTGGACGAGCCTTATGGGCATTTGAGTAGCGGGTCCCATGAAAAGGGTCCTGGACTTGATGGTTGGTTCAGATTGGTCGATTGGAATGTCCAAGTAAAGTAGGAGCACTATAACTTATAGTACTCTGAGAGCACCAGAGTATTTATTTGTTCATGTGCAGCCCACCCAACCTTGGAAGAGATTGGGAACATTCACAATAAGAAACAGGGATTTGATTAGTTTTGGGCTGAGCCCAACCACCTTTTGGGCTTGAGCTCGGGCATACCATGAAAGACACATTCTGGGCTCGGTCATGGGGCCTTATGGTCGTATGGGGTGGGGCCTATCTAGGCCCGGACTACTGCCTCTGATGCTGAATAGGCAGAAGGAAGCTGATGCGGTCATTTGGACGGTCCATTTCATCAATAGAAGAACTTATTTTACGGCCTACTATATATATATATATATATATATATATATATATATATATATATGTGTGTGTGTGTGTGTGTGTGTGTGTGTGTGTGTGGGAAAAGGTTCTATGCGGTCGAGCTCATGGGAACTTCCCATGAGGTCGAGCTGTGTGGGCCCCACTGTGATGCATGTCGACCATCAACACTGCATTTGATGGGTCCCCTCTAAATTATGGGATATCCCAAAAATCAGCCGTATACGGAACTCAGGTGGGCCATACCATCTAAAATCATGCGAAGACATGCCTAAAACATATAAAAGCACTTGGTGGGGTCCACCTGAAATTTGGATGCATCTGAAACTTGGTCTGACCCCTCATCCAAGTACGACATACATAATGGATGGGCTGGATTTGTGAACCCTATCTCGGTGGGCCCAACAAATTGTATATAATCACACTGATTTGATGATCCAATCCATCCCTGATTTTAACTTATTGTTGTAGCCATCCTTTCTCCAGGCCATGGATGTGATGGTTAGAGCTGGGCATCGAGTCAAGTTGGACCGAGTTAGGGCTAACTCGACTTGATCCGGTTTTGAAATAGGCTTGACTCGAACTCGATCTGACTCGATACCGAGTCCAGCATGCCTGACTCGATCTGAGTTCAGTTTGGCCTGGACTGATTTGGACTGAGTCTGATCCGATGAGAAGTACTAAGTCGGGTCAAGTTGGCACCGAGTTGGATTGAGAGATGAGGGAGGGGAGGGAGGGAGTGGAGAGGAGAGAGAGGAGGAGGAGGAGGAGGGTGATGGTGGTGTGGTGGTTGCGGGCTCGGAAGAGGAAGATGAGGAGGATGAGGGAGGGAGTGAAGAGGAGAGAGAGGAGGAGGGTGATGGTGGTGGGTGGTTGCTGGGCTTGGAAGAGGAGGATGATGAGGGAGGGAGAGAGAGCGGTAGGGATCTGATCGAGGGTAGGGTTAGAGAGTCGAGTCGAGTTGGGTTTTGGATCGAGTCGAGTCTAACTAGATCGAGTTTCGGGTCAAGTTACTTGGTAACTCGAACCCCGACTTGGTTTGAGTTTGGATTGGGTGAAGCTTACTCAGTTCTAACCGACTCACCCATTCGATTAAGGTCGAGTTAGATTGGAAGGAGTCAGACGAGTCAAGTTAGCCGGATTGAGTCGTCCCGTGCCCACCTCTAGTGATGGTTAGGATGCCTTACAAAAGTGACTCTTAGAATAAAAAAGCACTCAAAGGAAACATTGACCAAATTGTTACTTGACCTATTTTTATGTAAATGATCTGGACTGGTCAAATTAAAATTTAATGATCAGATAGGTACTATTGTCAGATTAGTGCGGTATTTGCATGGTAGCACATAAAAGTTGTGTTATATGTAATGTACGGTCTAGATCAAGCGATTGGATCGTCAAAGAGTCTCGATGCAAGTAGGAGCATTATAACTAATAGTGCTCTAAGAGGACTAGAGCATTTCTCAATCTGCCATATTAATAGAATATTTAGTAAAACAGGCAGCATGAGTGCTTTTTTTAATGGACGGTGTATGGTACCATTTATATTTATTGATTAGAGAACGAATAAAATAAAGAGGGAGGACCAAATTGAAACCCCACAACTAGAAACAACTCAATAAATAAAGTTACCTAATTCTAACATATGTATACCATTTTTATTAGAACATAAGCCAAGGCCAGTCTAAATAGGGTTGTACACGAACCGAGTTAACTCGGTTAGCTCGACTCGACTCGACTTGAAAAAGCTTGATTTGACTCAGTTCGAAACTGAGTTCGAGACGAGCTGAGCTAATTTTTTGAGCTCGAAAAAATTTCAAACCGAGTTCGAGCTTGGCTGAGCTCGACTTGACTCGGATCGAACCAATTCGGTGACTCGGTTACTTTGATATTGATGTTGCTCACCAACTGTTTGATGAAATGACCCAACGAAGTGTCGCCCGGTGGCAACGAAGGTCTGTATGTGAAACAAATACCCCCTTTTCTTGATTTTGATGTTGGTTACAAGGTGTTCGATGAAATACCTGTAAAACCATTGTTGTTGTTTTACAAACAGAGAAAATTTGAAAGTGCATTCCATGTGTTTGTGAAAATACTGCAGAGGTGAACTCAGCTCAATCTTGGCTCGAACTCGGCTCAAACTGGCCCGAGCTGCTGACCGAACCGAGCTGAGCTAGCTAGTCAAGATTGAGGACCAAGTCAAGCCGAGTTCGAGCTGGGTTCAACTAGTGGCCGAGTCGAGTCAAGCTGTGCCAAGCTCGACGCGGTTCGACTCGTGTACACCTCTATATCTAAATACCAACTTAAACATAAACTTAAACAATAAGTGATTTTTACATATGACTGCCTTCCTTTTCAACTATGTACCAAAAACTCCTGCTTTTAAATTATGTCTCAAAACCCGCACATAGTTTTCACTGTTAGGCATTAAATAGCTAGCTATTTAGTTACTCACACTCATGAGATCCTATATTTTTATATTGGAAAAGCTACCATCATCACTTTATTGCACCTGCAATCTCCCCTCATCCACACGTGGGGCCTACCTCGTTATTTCTGAGAAATCTATGCTGTTCACATGTTTTTCAAGATCACTTTAGGTACGAAATAAAATAAAATAAAAAGAAGCATATTCAAATATAAATTGGGCCCATGATAGCCTCAAGAATTTTCAATGGTGGTGTTCATTTCTCATTGTTTCCTGTGAATTGGCTCACTATAGCTTGGTATTGGTTTCATTTTTGGGCACAATTCATAAAATGATCCGCTAAAACAGATGAACATGGTAGATTTTTCACAAACATTCTATGCCCCACAAATATTTCAATACCAAGTATTTAATTCCCAATGTTTCATGTTCGTTTGCCTACTTGTCCTCTCAATTAATCTTGTTTTTTGGTCTAATGTCCTAAAATGAAGTGGCAAAATAGATGAAAAGAGTAGATTTGTCACAACTCACAAACATTGTTATGGCCCACCGATGATAGAGTTTATTGCCGTGCAAACCTAACCTTGACCATACTAGGTGTCACTTTTATGTTGTTAGAAATCCACTTCATCATTTGTTTTCTCAACTCAATTTAGGGCATGGGTCAAAAAAATAAGACAGATCAAAAGCTATAAGTAGCGTCAGAAAGGCTAGAAGAGATTTCAATGGTGGACCTTTTATCGCACTCTACCTTGGTATTGATTTTGTTTTTGGGATCATGTCATAAAATGACTTCAAAAAAAAAAATGGACCGTTAATTAGTAAAATACATCACGTGGCTCCATGAATGTTTCAAGGGCGATTATTTAATTCTCATTTTTTAAAAATGTTCATGTGGCCCACTTGAGGTTTAAATCGGTAGAATACGTGAGCTCGTACAGTAAAATGAAGTGGTAAAATAGATGGATGGAGTGGATTTGTCACGAACATCATGCTGGGCTCTACCTAAGTTAAGCAACCCTCACCTTCTCTGGTCCTGTGCGGAAGGATTAGAAGGGATTAGGTGGGATAGGATTCATCTGGTCCTATGCCAATTCCACTCCATGTTTGGGAAGAATGGAAAAGCGTGGAATTACATTAAATGAAATTGCATTGGGTCTCATGCCAATTTCACTCAATGTTTAGGAAGTTGTGTAGGTCCCACCATGATGTGTGGGCTATATCCACACCGTCCACCCATTTATCAAGATTATTTTAGAGCATGAGCCAAAAAATTAAGTAAATCTAAAGCTCAAGTGGACCCCACCAGAAAAAGCAACAGGGATTGAATACTTACCGTTGAAAACTTCTTTAGGGCTACATAAGTTTTGGATGTACCTCATTTTTAGGCCCATGCCATAAAATAAGGTTACAAAATAAATGAACGGTTTAGATATAACACATGTGTTATTCTCAGTAATTTTAAATGATGATGAGTATATCCATTCAATGTACCACCCTATTATCAACAAAGTATGACATTAATTTTATCCCATGGCAATAGGGGACAATCCCAGCCATGGGTAATAATTATGTTTTTTAAATCTCATCCCACCTAATCCCTTCTAATCCCACTGCTCAAACTGACCCTTAAATGCCCACCAAATCTGTGTATGACGTTGACGGTGGTTGATTGCTGTGCCAACCCAACGCTTACTGTGTGTGGGGCCACAATTGATGATTTTTGGAAATCCACCCGGTCCATCTGTTTTTCCATCTCATTTTAGGGCATGAACCCAAAAATGAGAAATATCATAAGCTGAAAATGAGCCTCACGATGGCCTCAAGATGTCTTAATAAAGGCCATTCAATCTCACTTTTTTCTGTCACGTGTCTTACCTGAGATTCGGGTTTACTTCATTTTTGGACCCATTCTCTAAAATGAACTATAAAAACAAATGTACGGAATAGATTTATCATAAACTTATAGTAACCCCATGTACCATCAGACCTGCATTTCCGTACAATCTCCTCTCCTTCAGCGCATAAAATGACTGGTGGAGACTGTTAAAATAAGAGTCAATCACCATCATTTCTTATGGTGTGGTCCACCTGAGATTTGATTCTACTTAAGTTTTAGGCCCACATCTTAAAATGAGTTGGAAAAAGAGATGAACAGCATGCATATACAACACCTACATCAAGGTGGGCCCCACGGTCAGGTCACCTCTTCACTGTGTTAGAATCCAATGGAGATATGTAATATAAGACTAAAATATTATTTCTATGATTCTAAACTCGATTCATAAAAATTTGTTTGCTAAATATGAATTGCTGATTGATATTCATATTATCTGTCCATCTGTCCATCAGTCCATCAGATATTATGAGACCAATCAGCTAAAGCATCATTTCAATATATTTATTATTTTATATACCATCTAAAGGGTTCGGATGAGGTGCGGCACCCGCCTCACCCAATAAAGTGTAGCCCTTAAGGTGGGGCCCACCTAATGCATGTATGCTATATCCACGTCGTCCATCTGTTTTTTCAAATCAGTTTAGAGCAAAATCCAAAAAAAATGAAACAGATCTAGGTCTCTCAGGTAGACCATACCATATGAAACAGTGGTGATTAAATGTCCCACAATTAAAAATTTTCTAGAGAACAATGTTATATTTCAGTAATGTTTATTTGCCATCCAACTTATTAATAAGGTCCCGAAAACTTAGATGAATGTAAAAAGAAAAAATTCAAATACTAGCTTGATATAAAAAAAAAAAAATCTTTTGTGTCCCACAAAAAATATTTAAATAGTTAATCACTACTCTTTACTATGTTATGGTCTACCTAATCTATTTGTTTCATTTTGGAGTTCATGCCCTAAAATGATATGACAAAACGGATAGATAGTGTGGATATAAAATACATACATCGAGGTGGGCCCGATGGTGAGGGCTACACTGTCTGTGTTTGGGGGTCATCTAAAACGCTGCTGGACAATTTATTTAAGTGGCCCATGTGTGGCATGTACAATTTCTGAAAGCCCGTGTATGGCATGTATCTAGAGCATTAAAGTTTTTCTCCTTTATTTTTAGAAATGCTAAAGTCCAAAGTGGCATCCAAAATGTAGCGGCTGTTCGGCGAGAAAAGCATTAGGTAAAGGGCTATTGATCCTTTTTTTACCCTTATTATAATACATCTCTGTCACAACACAAAAGCATGTGTTGGCATGACTCAGAGACCAATACAGCCGTCCACTTCTATTCTTTTATGAGATACCAGCTTATAAAATTCCTTGGATCCTCGCCTTTCATTTTCTTTCTTTTTTAATAAAATGGCTAAATGTACGCTTAATTCTCTATATTCATATACAAAGCAGAAGGATAAGGTTTGGCTAGTAACCCCAACATCAGCCAGCTAGCTGGTTTCAAAGCTCTGTGGACCCACCATGATGTATGTGTTTTATTCAGGTCATTTATCCATTTTGTCAGCTCATTTTATGAAACGAGGCAGATTCAAATCTTAGGTGATCAAGAATATATTTGTGTTTTCCCTTCACCAGTCTATGTGATCAACATGTTATATAGCAAATAAATATTACAGTGGGCCCTGGGAAATTTTTAACAGTGGACGTTCATTCAACACTGTTTTCCTGTGGTGTGGTCCACCTGAGATTTGAATGTTCCTCATTTTTGGGCTCAAGTACTAAAATGAGCTAGCAAAATGGATGGACAGTATGAATAAAACATATACAACATGGTGGGGGCCCACAGAGCTTTGACTCAATCTAGCTGGCGGGTGTATGAGGTCACTAGCCAAACCGCGTCCAATGCAGAATGGTCGGATCACGGAGCAGTGGGCACAAGTACGTAAGACTGTGGGGTCCACTAGATGACATGTCTAAATACCAAAAGGTGGGCCCCTCCGGTTGGGATGTGGTTCAATCAATGGTCTTGAGAACCCATCCGACCCACTGAGCTTGACCAGGCGTTAGCCTGTAGGCTGGGTTTGGGCCCGGCAGAGTATGGCCTGGTCATTTTAGCCCGACCAGCACTGCCAGCCCAGCCTAGCCCGGCCGCAGTTCATGTGTACATGGCTTTTGTTTCACATATATCCCATTCCAATCACTGGTCAATCAACAAATGTAGCTTGCCTATAGATCTTAATTTTCTTCTTTTCTTTTCTTTTTTAAATTTCTATTCATTTTTGCATGTGTGGCCCACCTGATCACGGAATCGATGGAGATTATTCACGGTGGAAAAATAGGAATTTAATCAATTTCTGGGCCGAGCCATATCAGGCCCAGGCCAGACCATTTTTACATTCATGCTTGGGCAAGCTATGCTAGCCCATATTGAGTTCCAGTCCTTGCCCGAGTAGTAGAGTCCAAAGGAGTTTCAACACGAGGTCTTAGGTTCGAAACCCATATGTGGTGAAATCCCACTATGGCGTGCGTAAGTGTGTGGCGGGTGCATGTGTAAAATAATAATAATAATAATAAATAAATAAATGCTAAGGCCCATGTTGGGCTGGGGAAAACAATGGACTCAGGACCCGTCCAAACCTGGTCCATTGCCCTAAACCTTTTCACTTCAAATTCCCGCCGTAAAAGTAGCAGATTATTCCGCTTAATCACACCTTTCATGTGGTTCATCTTTTGAGAACTTTCAAAAGTGTGAATGAGCAGAAGCTATGGTTATCTGATGTGGATGCTACAAACGCTCCCTAAATTAGAATCTACCTTTATTGGTTTGGTGACTCATTTCCCTTGTAATAAAATGATTCAAACCACCCTTAACATTTAATATTCAGCAAGACACATCAAATGAATCTTTTTCTCTTGTAAGGGAGGATATATTGTACTATCATCATTCATTAATTAGAAAAATAAGGAGAATACAACAAAGAAGGTGGGACCAAATCATACCTCACAAGGAGAAACAATCCAATACAAAAGTTATGTAATACTAAGACAATCCAAATATTAGGACAACATAAACCAACTCTGGCTTACATTTAAAACAATAAAAAATAAAAAACCATCCTTATTGTCATAGGTATGTGTGAACGCTTTGACGTGGTTGGTGTCCTCACTTGCTCAACTTTCTACTCTCATGATATAGTTGAGGTGTGCTATTAACTTTTGTGTGAAAATACATTTAGTTCAAAGTTGTCATTAGTCAAATAAAATTTAAAATCTATAACTTATTAGAAATACAATTCTTATATAGTTTTTTTAATTTTTTGTAAGTCATAGATTTTAAATTTTAGTTAGTTGGTAACAACTCCTAATTAAATACATTTTTACATATAAATTAATATCACACTCTAACTACGCTAACAGAATAAAGAATCGAGAAAGTGAGGGCATCGCTTGTGCGAAAGCATTCATTTAGGCACTAAGATGTAATGCATGTGGGAGTAATTTAAACTAAATTAAAGTGAGATTAATTGAACAATCCTAAACTCTGATTCATGAACACTTGTTAATTAAAATAAGACCATTGTATATTTTTCATTTTAGCTGTCTAATAAACATCAAGTAATCTAATATTTAGATACCCAGATAAAATTAATTTTTGGTACATGATACATTTAAGCTAATTTTCAAATGTGAACAATTTCATTTGAGTTATTTATATACATGCTACCTCTGCAATATCTTAATTACTTTTAATCAGGTGCATGTCATCCATCACACTTTGTCATGGTGTCATTGTCTTATCATCCCATCACACGCAGCCCATTTTCCAATGTTTGAATTAGGGTTGGCTAGCGATATTCATTTACTCGTTTGACGAGCATATCCTACCCAAAAAAAGTAAAATGAAGATATTAGAAATTTTACTTAATTAAAAAATATTTATCAAATTATCCAATTACCCTAATAACCCTACCTCTAAGTGGATCAAACATGAAAGAATAATTTCATAATTTACTTAACTAATAATAAATTTAATTAAATTATTCAATACTAACATATGATATATTAAATTGTATGGTGTTTAATGACAATGACGTCAATGATGATGTTGTACATAACAGTTACTATTAAATGACTTTGTCTTTTTATAAGCTTTTTAAAAATGTTTTATAATTTGTAGTTTGATATTACCTAATTATGAAAATTATTTTATTTTTTATATATTTATTAATTTTATTTAGTACTTTAATTATTTTTTATTTTTTAATTAATATTAGTTGGATATTTAATTACCCAGAACTTGCGACTTATATGTGACCTATTTCAATTATACTTATATATGACCAATATTCAATTAGACAGCGTCCAACCCGTATCCGTATCCGATGCCCAAGGACACGGATATTCCAATGTCCAATCCATTCACAGAGTACACAGAGTACGTGCATCTGATGGATCAACCACTGGTTTTACCTTTCGTCTTAGAAAGACCTGAAGCGGATTGGCTGATGTACCACACACCACCGATCTGGCTGCTTTGTTGGCGTCACCAAGTTCTGTGGATCCCATCATAAGGTATGTGTTATATCCAAACCGTCCGCATTAGGCGAGCTTGTCCTAATGCTTGAGCCGAAAATAAGACAGATCAACGATCAAGTGAACCACACTGTAAAGGTAGTGGAAGATTTCCATCTACCATTGAAACCATTTTGGGGTCACAGAAGGTTTGGATCAATATGATATTTGTTTTTCCTCTTCATACAGGTATGTGTGTCCTTATGAACAGATTGGATGGAAAATAACCGTTATGTTGGCCCTGCAAATGTTTTAACGGTGAGAATCATTCTCCCCACTTCTGTTTGTGGTGTGGTCCAATTCAGATTTGAGTATGACTCGTTTTTCGTATGGTACTCTAAAATGATCTTTGAAAATGGATGAACGGTGTGGATATAATAAATACATCATTGTGGGACAATGTTACTTTGATCTCCTTTGGACCGTTTGTACAACTGAGCTTGAGGAGCGTCAGCGCCCGTCTTTGCATGCCACGTACCCTAAAATTAGCGATTGAAAAATTAAAAATGGGGAGATATTATACTTTGTTGTTTATGACACTTGATACACAGGCACTTGTAAATGTTACAGCTGGCATCTATTAAGTCAAGTTAAACCGACTACAGTAAGGAGACTACACTGAATAAGTTACATTTCAGAAATCAGATCAGTTGAACAAATCTGAGATCTGATTTCGTGACTAATAACTTCTTGATATGAGAACATTGAATATTTTTCATTTGTAATCGTCCAATAAGTGTCCACCAATCTGTTAGTCAGATAATTAATACATATGAACTGGTGCATATTATTTGTACTTTTTAAATTGGAATTATGATATTCCACATATACAATCAGTAATTTTAAGTGCCTGTGCATCATCTATCACACTGCCAGAGTATCAAAGTTTTTCTCGTGAAAAATATCGATGGGATATTGGATAAAGAATCGTAGAAGTTGCTTTTGCAGGCACAGTTCATTGGGAAACAAAAAGCGAAATCCGTAAAGAGAGGAAACTTTGATACTCTGCGACAGTGCGACTGATGATAGGCAGGCACTTAAAATGTTCTTAGAAATTTCCTACATGGCGTACGGATGAATCAAATTAAACTGTCCAAATTATGGTTACCAGCTTAGATGTTGCATGAACCAAAAATAACACATAATTAATTACCTGACCATCAGATGGGTGGACGTACATTGAACGGTTGTAAATTAAGAACAGTCACGTCTCCACAGATCAGTGCTTAGGATTATTCATCTAGTTTGATTTTTAGGATGTACCTCAGATACAATGGGTCTCATGATTTAATCGGTTTACGCTTACAATTCCTGAGTGGCTGCGTATCAAGTGTCATACGCTGGCAGAGTTCATATAACACCTCGTAAGAGGAAAACGAGTGGATGCTGATCATATCAAAAACCTCAATCAATCTCAATCACCCATCAATAAAATCTAAATAGGAACATTTACTTTTTCCGGTCCAATTTTTTGATAGAAAACACCAAAAAAAGTCTCGTCTGTAATCTAAATAGGACCATTTAAGTAACTTTTTTTTTGTTGCGTAGCTAGTACCACCACAATGACAAAACCCGTGACCCCAACATTTAATGCTATTTGGTGTGCCGTCGTATCAAGTTCCGTGATCCTCCCTCCCTCCTCCTTCTGTCGCTCTTCCAGAAGGCCCAGTCAAACATCTCGATGTGGCACACGTCTCATAGATCCAAGCCGTTCATCAGTGGAATCCACTAGTTAAATGGTGATCTAGAGAACTGTTATTGTTGAACATGGATCCAACGGTCAATATCTTTGAATTGTTGATTCACGGTGTGGCCCACCTGATGAGTGAACCGGCCTAATTTTTTATCTGATGAAGAGTTTGGACACCATGTTAGCGCAAGTGAGTAACGATTTTCTGCAAAGTGCACTCGCGCAAATGAGAGGTTTGCTAGCCGTTGGATCTGAGAGTTTCTCAGTGACCCAAACCGTCTATATGATGGGACTCACCTTGGATGGAGCATAATTTATTCTTGGATTAAAATATTTCAGATTTTCTTTTTTATTGTTTAAAGGTTGAGGAGACGGTCCACGTTGAAAGAACAGACTAAAATGAAGGAAGAGTTAAAATATCTAATTCTAAGAGTTTTTTATTTTAATATCCTCCGTCCAAAGTGTGGGCCATTATATAAACCGTTTGGATCATTGAAAGATGGCCAAAGATCCAACGGATGAACTCCCAATCCATCCTACAACACTACTTGTAAACATACACCAGAACTGCGAGTACTGCACTCGCATCGTCGGTAAGGACTCATGAAGTCTAACACACGTGTGTGAAGGAAGCTCATGTATACTCCACCATAACTGCGAGTGCAGCGGCGGAATAGATGTCGTATCCTCACTTTGTAGATTCTTCTTCCCAAATATAAAGGTCGGACGGCTGGAAATCTTAGCCAATTTTTCACAACCGTACTTTTAAAAGAAATGGTGGCCCACACGATTATTTGGCTGAACCGATTCTTTGGCCAGAACATCTACGTAGTTGTAAGCCTCTTTATGGATGGATTGGATCCCGCACGTATATGCCGTAGGGGCACATGTGTGTGTGTACGTGAGGCTTTCTATAAGCGTGTGGGCTCCGCAAAGCTCGTGGGAAACAATGGTCTCTTCATGGAACAAAAGTGTATTTGTGAAAATCCAAGCTTTGTTAGTAAATATTATTACATAAAGCAGCTTAAGTTAGGTACACTAAAAAAGAACAGAGTTTGCTAGAATACATCCCGACCCACTGCAATGGGATAAGCCGTGGTTTTAACCATTTTCTCAGTGATCTTTTCAATGATCCAAACCGTTTATTTGATGGGCCTCACTGTGAATGGAGGACCCAAAGAAAACTTTTAAAGTTGAAATATTTCAACTTATTTTTTAAGTAAAAGAGTTAAATGATTAAAGGATTATAATATCTCAATTCAAGAGTTTAAATCTTTCGGTTATGTACCATCCAAGGAGTGGCCCATCATATAAATGGTATCGATCACCGAAAAGAGGACCCCAAATCCAAAGGCTAAAGTTGTGATATATCCTGTATCAATACATGAGGATGTATTATAGAAAACGTCCTAAAAGAAAGAGAAAAAGGAATCAAATGGAGCTTATTATTAAGAACAAAGGCAAAAACACTAACACCGAAGCTAAAGAAAGAGTCATGTGTGGCTTAATATTATATATGAATAGTCAAAGCAAAGTGAAAGAAAAGGTGTTAAAAATGAAGGTTATTGTTAAAGACTAAGGGGCAGGTGGTCCTCATGGCTACTTAAATGAAATCATAATCTGCCAGCTGGATCACATGGATCCATGTATTCAGAAGGTGGTCCACACCATGCGTATACCATGAACAGTCTAGTTGGAAAAAGGGACATTGATTGTAAACAATTGACTATTCTACGATTTCATCTATCCATTTTGATTGAACGGCTGGATCATTCATCTCAACTCATTATTTTTGCTGATTGACTATTTGAACGGTTCTGATCATCCATACACATTACCCAATTATCAGATTATGAATTAATTGAGTGGTCCATAGAACCACAAGACCAGGTCTCTTTGTTAAAGGGTGCAATGAAGAAAAGAGAACCATATGTATGTGTACAAATAAAAAAGAGAGAGGAGGGGGGGGTGAAAGGAACATGAGAAGATGGTTTAAGGGCGTGGATTGGGTGATGATATTTAGGTGGTGGGGAGCCATTTGATACTCTAGCAGAGTACCCCACTTGATACACAGGCAGTGGGACTTGTATACTTGGCATACATTAAAACAGACTACATTGTAGAACAAGCTGTATTCTAAATCACAGTACTCCCAAAATCAGACTAGATAAACGATCCTAACCTCTGATTTTCTTTATTTATAACCGTTCAATAAATATTCACTAATCTATTAGTCGATAATCAAATAAGTGTAAATTTTGGTTCATAAAACATGACCCATAATTTGGACAGTTAAATCTGAATTAATTGTATGCCTTATATGTAATGTGCAAGTAATTTAAAAGTGTCTGTGTATCATCCATCACACTCTTCCAGAGTATCAAATTATTCCTGTTTGGGTGGGGAAAAGCAGATGGAGAGAGGGACAAAAGGGGCGTCAGATGATGATAGAGAGTGGGTTGGATTTATTGAATGGACTTCACATGTATGCACGAGGTGAGCAGCTGCACTGCAAGTGAGAGTCCCCTACCACTGTGGCACGAGACAATCATGGCCGTGGGACTCACAAAACCCCATTATATGGTTTTTGTACTTTACCCTTCTCGAACTCTCATGGTTACATGTAATGGCTGGATGAGTCATCTCAGTGTGTCGCAGGAGTACCATAGAGCGTAACTTGCATGCCGCCATTGTATATGTTGGGTGCTTGTATTTCAAATCCGAACCGTCTAATTCATCAGAAAAATTCTGGATAAAATACACTCTAACAAATAGACCAGATTTATGATCTTAAAAGGCCTATCAGTGGACATTAAATGAACGGTAGATTGTGAAACAATCAGTTGACTGAATTCAAAGGAGGAATGCGGGATGCTGGTATGTTAGGATCAGTATAAGCGGAGTGGGGCCCACTTTTTGGATGGTTTGGATTGAGGGTACATGAATTACACGTGTGCATCGACCGTGCGCATATGTACTGTGTGGTGAAACCATGCCAGAGTATGAATGGTTTGATCTTGTATCTAAATATCGAGATTATCATCATCATGAAAATCATCATGGCCATGAGCTCTCTATGTCTATATCATCACCATTATCACCGTCATCATCGTCGTCATCATCGTATTCATATAAAAGGGGTTTCAGTAATGGGGATGTAAGATCCACAGGGCATCAGAGGCGTCGAAAATGGACGGTCCGTGGGCCGCATGTGTGACAACAGTAGTGCTTCTGGCGTTGATTCTATACACGAGCTGGAAGATCAGATCCAACCGTAGGAGATCGCTCCCGCCGGGGACTCTGGGATGGCCTTATATCGGAGAGACGCTCGAATTCATCTCATGTGCTTACTCCCCCCGCCCGGAGAGCTTCATGGACAAGCGCCGTCTAATGTGAGTCGCGTTTGGACACATATTGCAATCTGTTTGCATTGAGAAATATACATTTTACATTACAATTTGCAATTCACTTCTAGTTTTCAACTTTTAATTCGATTTTGTATGTTGGTTTTGTGTAATTGTTACTAATACTCTATGTGGAAATGAGCCATGGCTTGTTACTTAGGAAATTCATGGCATTTCATGTGGTTTTAGTACATTAGTGGACCGTTTAATTCATGATGTAATTGTGGATTTGTTGAGTTTGGAAAGAGCGAATGAGATCGATTCGGTGACAATGTTTGGACTCATGTAGGTATGGTAAGGTGTTCAAGTCACACATCTTCGGGAGCCCAACGATCGTGTCGACGGACGCAGAGGTGAGCCGGTTCGTCTTGCAGAGTGACGCTAGGGTTTTCGTGCCGTCTTACCCAAGATCACTTACTGAGTTGATGGGGAAGTCCTCAATCCTACTTATTAATGGGAGCTTGCAAAGAAGGATCCATGGCCTCATTGGTGCCTTCTTCAAGTCCCCAAATCTCAAAGCTCAGATCACACAAGACATGCAAAAGTACGTACAAGAGTCCATGGATAGTTGGAATGAAGATCAGCTCATCTACATACAAGATGAAACTAAAAATGTAACTCTCTCTCTCTCTCTCTCTCTCTCTCTCTCTCTCTCTCTCTCTCCAATTGGTTTTTAGTGTCTATAATATCCATTAGTCTTAAGTATACTTTGTAATATTGTATTAGTTTCTGACCATGGATTTTTTCTTGCAATGCCTCTTTATATTACTCTTGTTTTGATCAGATTGCATTTCAAATACTGGTGAAGGCATTGATTAGTTTGGACCCAGGTGAAGAAATGGAGTTCTTGAAGCAACAGTTTCAAGAATTCATAGCTGGATTGATCTCACTACCTGTAAATTTACCTGGAACTAGACTCTACAGATCATTGCAGGCAAGTATCCTAAAAAAACAAAAAAAAAAAGGTTACACTTACTACTAGTAACTACAATCAACTCACGAGTTTTTATTTTTACCTGTACCTAGGCAAAAAAGAGAATGGTGACGTTGGTGCACAAAATCATTGAGGAGAGGAGGAGAAGGACCGACGAGGCGCGCATCCCAAGGGACGTGGTCGATGTCTTGCTGAACAATGCCAGCGAGCAACTAACGGTCGATCTCATATCGGACAACATGATAGATTTGATGATACCGGGAGAAGACTCCGTGCCAGTCCTCATGACCCTAGCCATAAAATACCTCAGCAATTGTCCGCTCGCTCTTGCACAATTGATGGTACACAACCAACAACTCATGATCTTGTTTTATTTTTTCTTTTACATGGCTGAGAATCATGCATGTTTGGGTCTTATCTTGATACAAAACTCAGTGGTAAACGTTGTGCGTTTTAATATTAAAATTATATATTTAAATACCCATATACAAATTGACATTTTGGGCTACTCAATTGAATTTCTCTTTTAATTGATCAAAAACAAAGTCGTCCCACTAACATATCCAACCAAATTTTAATACGAGGGATTACTTACAAACGCACACTTAACAAAGCTAAGATCATGTATTAAACCAAACTTAAGAAAGTTACTGTGCATCCTAGGAGGAGAACATGAAGTTAAAGAAGCACAAGGATGAACTCGGTGAGCAGTTGTGCTGGAGCGATTACATGTCATTGTTATTTACACAAAACGTAAGTAATTCCGTTTCTGATCAATAACAACAGTAGAATATTAATCAAGGAAAATTTTAAGGGTTTAGATTGTTGTTAGCAGGTTATAACAGAGACACTGAGGATGGGGAACATTATCATTGGTGTGATGCGCAAAGCCATGAAGATGTGAGGATAAAAGGGTACACGATACCTAAAGGATGGTGTGTTTTCACCTATTTTAGATCTGTCCATCTTGATGAACGGCTATACGAGGACCCTTACCAATTCAATCCATGGAGGTGGCAAGTAAAAATTCTTTCTATTTCCTTTCCTTGAGTACTTTCTAAAATCCATATCCACATATAGACACACACACATACATGCATGCATATGTATATTTGTATATAGTGTCTGTATATACAAACGTACGTAAACAGGTATACGTTACCCATTGGTAAGCATGTGCTAGTTAGACCGTTGATTAGCGGTCTAACTATTATTATTTGAGCACTCAATCCCGTTTGTGCAATAAATAAAGAATGATTACTATGCAACTAGGCAAGCGGATGACTTTTTCTAATCATCAATACAGATCGTCCACTCAATGGGCTCCACTATTTAAGGGCCACAAATCAATGACTACACCAAGAGGACAATCATCATTCCTGCGCACCCGCCAGCCTACGGAATGAATAGTCAACGATTTGAAAGAGAGCAGTTTTTTATTATTATTATGTCACCAGTTGTTCTGGTCCATGAAATCAAATGGTCAGATTTTCCCAGCTAGAATGATATATCTTGGAACCATCGATGGGGCCCATTGAGATGGACAGTCCAGTTCGAATATTGTGCCATCTACGATGCCTACCATTCCTGTGGGATCCACCAAGATCACAGATACCAGTAGTTAGATTGTATTAACATCTCTGATTAGATTGTATCTAGGAGTACGTCCCATGATACTAGTCCAATCTTTTATCAGTGATTAGGTTTATTAATTATCGTGGGATCTACACATAGATACAATCTAATTAGTGGTTTTGGCAGGTCTCACCATGTGTATCTCTACATTCCCATCAAACAAACGTATATGTATGTTTGAATTAATCATGTAGATGAATACCCATGTTGTCATTGTTTCTCAATTTGGATAGTACTCTCTCTCTTCTCCTCTTCTCTCTCTCTCTCTCTCTCTCTCTCGCTCTCTCTCTTCTCTCTCTCTCTCTCTCGTGAAACTTACCTTGGATGAAAATAACAGGACAGACATAGGGACTTGTAACTTCACTCCATTCGGAGTGGGCAGAGACTTTGTCCTGGGCTAGACCTGGCCAGGCTTGAAGCGTCCATTTTCTCCATCATTTCGTTACTCGCTTCACGTAAGATAACTATCCAACTTCACTTTCCATCTTCCCATATATATAATATATATATATATATATATATATATTATATATATATTATATGTACACACACACATTGTTTTCGAGGTGTGGCCTACCTGAGGATTGGATTATTATCCTATTTTCTCCTTGGATCTTCGTCATGGTGGGGTATACACTTGTACGGATTAAATGTCATACACATACTATATAGGCCCCACATCAGGTCAACTCTCTCACTAACAGTGGAGCCACTCCATGTGATCGTTAATCACTCTCTGTGTATGCATATGCATATAAAAAGATACAAGCACATGTGTATGTGTGTACACATGTATATAAATCATAATATCTGAGCAAGAGATTTTCATGAGAAATGCTTACATCCAACTGGTTCGATGAAAGGCTACTGTCCACCCAGTTGATAAATTCTAACCTATGATATGTAATTGGACGTCCACCTCATCTAATAGCTTGGCCTTAAAATCAACCCTAACCATGATCATCAGATAGACCAAACTTGTATTTTGTTATTTATCAGCCGCTGTATCACCTTGTGCAAAAATCAACCCCAACCATTCACCAAGCAGGGCCACACCATAGAAATTAACGTATAGCAGTTAATAAATAACAAAATACAAGTGTAGCTTATCTGATGAATTGATGCTGTTGATTTTTAGCTAAGGTGGTCCTCATACAGGTACCAATTTATTGAACGGGTTGGATGTTGACATGACATCAGGAAATTTATTTACTGGGTGGATGGTAACTTATCGGTTGGTTGTGAATGATGGTACTGACCCACGTGCCACAACAGACCAGCTGTCCCTGGTGGAGAATGGATGGGACCACCAGCCAACAACCGATCAGATCCATAGATCACCACATATGTAGTCGACTAGTGGTCCCCACAACTGATCAGCTATTAGATGGTGGTCCCTGCTCGCAACGCTTGACAACCGTCTGATCGTTATGATCAACGATGGGATGACCTGTGACTGCATGTAGTAGAAATGTAGATCATGTAATGTATATAAATATATATTATCTACGTACGTGCGTGTGACACTTGAAGTGTGGTCCACTTGTAGGTGGGAGGCCGAGGAGGATTCCATAGTCAACTTTCGACCGCCGTAAGAATGAAAAGAAGAATGCCAATCAAGGTTAAAAGGAGATGGGTCCCATCCCCTGTTTGCTAGCGCAATGTGAGAGCTACAAGACAACACACAACAAGAGCAAAAACAAGCCTATTTTATTGCCACACGTGTGGAATACGACAAGCCCACATGCACCACAGGTTGTAACCTTTTTCCACAAATCCTTTATATATATATATAAAAATATTAAACATCCAACCGTTTGGACCATAAGTTAATGTCCATCTAGCGGATAACCTTCAACATGTAATGTGATTATCAAATCCAATCCGTCCAAAAGGTGGGACCCACCAAGAGGATTATGTTATGTAAAAATTAGACCATTCAATCATCAGGCGGACTACACTTGCATTTTCTTTTTATCAGCGGCTATGTGGTCTTTCGTATTATTAGATCCCCTTGATGAGTGTATGGGGCTGACATTTTTAAAAAGATGATCCACTTTATGGGTCCAACCTATTGGACGGGTTGGATTTTACACCCAGATGATGTGTTGGAAGTTATCCACTGGTAACTTATCATCCACCGGGTGGATGTGAGCCAATCCGCCCCCCTCTTTTTTTCTGGCAAGCGAATTGGGGACTGCATACCCCCGTGCAGTACGGGTTTATCCACACCGTCCATCCATTTTCCGTATCATTTTGAATGCGTACCATTAAAAACTTCTTGGGAGCCCCAAAGACCCCCACCTGTGCCGAGTTCCGGACAGGCTGGGGTAGTCCAATGACAGGCTGGGATAGAGAACTATAAAATTATAGTATACTCCTAGTTGCATTGGGACACTTAGGCAGTCTAATCCATTAATCCCAACCGTTCATTACGTCCAACTCACATTCATGTAAACATCAAAGCATTCTAACAAATATTAACCATTTGATCAATTACTCTTAATATGAACGGTCAAGATTGCTTAAAATAGGTCCAAAGATTGTTTGAAAATAGGCTTATTAGGCCCATCATGGATTGCTTACGATTCTAAAGAATCGCTTTTGTTATAACACGTAACCATCCCATCAATAGCTTGGAAGAGAGATGGGTATAGACAATAAGGCCAAACCAAGATGGATGGATCAACCTGTCAGTATGATTTTTGCATGGTTATCCACCAACTGTGTTCTGAATTTGACAGCTCAGATTGATTTATTGGACTGTCCGAGGGCCCACCTTAGCTTATGGTGGCACCCGGCTGATGTGGAGCCCATTATATATTTATAAAGGACATCCAACCTCTTCATTTGATGCATCACCTCATTTTTACACTCAAGTGTACAAAAATTAGCCTCATCTATAACTATGGTGGGCAAAACAGAGGGAACCATTTGAGAGCCGATGTACACTGTTGATTTTGTGAGGCCCACCCGATTTTATATAGAATCCAGGCCATTCAAATCCTTCATCTGTCCTGGATGAAAGTTCATGCCAAAAATCAGGAGTTTTTACAATTCAAGTGAGCCCTGTGGAACTAACATAAGATGACGCATCTGGGACAGATCAGGGTGGTACCACCGCAGCTTTCGGTGGTACCGGTACCACTGGGATGCGACATATGTACGCAATCTGTGAAAAATATTTCTTATCCCATCCATTGTACAATAAATTACCATCCAACGCTGCAGCGGATAAGTTCTAAAAATATCATGCGTATACAAAATCCAAACCATCCAATAGGTTACGCCCACCACGAGGCAATATTTATATAAATATCATCCATATTTATAAGTTTTGTGGGCCACACTATGAAAAAAATGGACAGCCACTGATAAAATAAGAAAATCTGTATGTGGACCCCTTATAAGTGGATAAAACTATTTTTTGCAAACGCCGATGGTTCTAATATGGGCCAACCTTGTGGATGAGTTTGATCTTACTCTTATTATCGGATGAAAATTATCCACTATTCGGACGCTAGATTAGCGGTCCACCTGATTGAATGTGAGCATCTCTTTATTATAAAGTAATATGTGGATGAGCATGAATCCCTCAACTTACTTATATATTTTGGCTTTTTCCTTGTTTGGCAGACGATACGAAAGCTACAAATGGGACCCACTTGGGCTGCCGCGTGATATACATTGGATTGGAGTCCATGTGGCCCACCATAAAGCCGTTGGACAGCGACTTCACAATAATTGAATTAGTTGGCCCATGTTTGTAAAGATAGAGAAGAGACTATATACAGCTTCCCACAACCAATTCCTCGCACGTGTGGAGGATATCCATGCCGTGGATTAGATGGGCCCCACTCTGTAGATCGCATGCCCGAAAATCAATATTGTCAACACATCAGGTGGTGCAACCATGTTTGATGGAAGTGGACTGTTGACAATGTTTTTAGACCGTCCATTCTTTTTCAATCATTGCTGCCCATGTGATAAGTTGTTCGGTTTGATTTTGTTGCCTGGATCATCTATTCATTGGCCCCAACAATACACTGGTTGGATTTCTGCCACGTGTGCCAGGTCTGCATGAGGGACCATGTGTAGAGGTGCACGTGGCTTCGCAGGCAGACCTCTTTTTTCTTCTTTTTTTTTTTTATAGCTCTATCTGTATTTCTTTAGCTGATAGAGAGGAACCCAGCTTGTGGTGAGTGAATCCAATGAGGGGGTCTCAAGGCAATCAGAGCAAGTGAGCCCCACATCTCATCATTGATCACTCTCACATCTTGATTATTGATTTTTAAATAAAAAAAACGCACGTGCAATCACTTTGATCATGCGTGTTTCGCCTGACAAAGAAAATATTCAAGAAAAATCATACAAATTATATTAGATAAGTGTCCACCGTTCGAATGGAATGCTACTACGTCAATCTGGACCGTCCAAATTGCGGGCCTCATTGTGGATGGAGCATAGGCCAAAAATCACAGTGATGGGATGATCTTACCATTTGATACTGGCTTTCGGATTTGGCCTGCTTACCATTTCCTTTTAACAGTCCATTTGGTGGCCATCAATGAATGGTTAGGATTAGGATCGCCCAATCAACGTGATTTTCCGTATATTTTCCACCGACAGTGGGCCATGATTCGGACGGCACGTACATTCATGCCACTTGTACTATTGTTGTATAATTACCAGCATTTAAGAATGGGGGGATCAAACATTGGGTCTAGCACAGATTCTCTAGACTGATAACAAAGATCGTAAAGTGATCAGCCCGAGAATGATCGAAGCCGTTGATATGATTGGATGACCCATGCACGAAAATCTGCCAGTTGAAATCCTCGCCGTTGAATCTTCAGCTTTTTTAGTTTGAATGTGGACATTGCTGTCTATTTGCTGCAAACTTGTTGTTGTACCAGTTTGAAATCTCTGAACATCCGATATTTTCGTGCATGTGCCATCTAAACTGGGCCCAAGGTTCTCAACGGTTTGGATCACTGTACCAAAAACCCTAGCGTTGCATAGTAAGTCTCACCCACCACGCACTTTTGTCAAGCAAGTGGGCCATGTGTACTCCGTCCACCATCTATATATGCGTTTGTAGCGATCAAAGCCCGCCGACGCACCGACCTTCGGCGTATACGTGTGGGATTGGCATACGTCATTTAACACGTGTGGAAAATGAAAAGACAATCATATATTGGACATGACTAGAAAGGAGTAATTAAGGTTCCAACACAACTAGCTGGACGTACAAGTGTTATAATCCAACTAGCTAAGTGGACAGTTGCCTAACTCTGGTAGATGGGCCCCACCATGAAGATCACACGTGTGCTTTGGGCCAGATCGGCCACTGGATACTCTTTCGGACCGGAATCACACTCGTGTAGGGCCACCATATTGACTGTCTAGGCCTGTCGTAGAAATCAATCACATCCACAACTCAGGTGGACCACAATGTGGATGGAGACACACACCATTGGTTTGTTTATGTGGCTACCTTGGTTTTATCTTTCATCAAAACCGTAGAAATGTCAACTAGCCGTACACGTGGCGGAGGACCAAGCCTTTCAGGCCCAAATAAAAAGACGTCAAACACCAAACTGGGTCCATTTAAAAAGTTTCAAAGCCACCATTTGAGTGTCTACTTGTAACTTAATGATAGGTAGCACTTACACATTCAACCCAACGTACATTTTTTAACCATAGGCTACAACTGGGCTGACATAACCATGTGGACATTTAACTTAAGCACGGTCCAGTTAATAGTCAGGCTGAAAATTAGGGACCTGACCTGATCGAACAGGCCAAGCCAAGCCCAAAAAGAGTTGCCTATGTGCGGCCCTCTTGATTGAGAGGGTGCATCTCATCCACATAAAGACATTCGCCTCCATTTAAGAGATATGGGTGATAGTCATGCCCTCTGTGTATGTATTCGTTGCATGATACCTTCATATACTGTGTAGAGATAAAAATACGTGCAGTGTTGCCTCTTCTTACTTTCGTTAGAATAAGTTAAGGTGATTTTATTAGATAATACTTTCGCTTTTTATTAAGATTTGTATTTGTTAAGATTTCTACAAATCTTACACAAGTTTGTATATATTTCTATTATGTTAATGAAATAATAAATTACAGTTCTTGCAATATAATTTCGAACTATATTTCTCATCTACCTGTGCTCACTATCATTCATTCACATCCATCATCTCTTCTTATCGACTTGTGACCACTCCACAATTCATTAATCGGCCACTGCAGTCGGTCACCATTCCCAACAACATCAGAACCATGACATTGACCATCAAGCACTCAAATCCTAATATCGATTACCAATCTCCCACCACTTACTATGCCCTTCACTATAGCCATGAGAACAAACCTATATCCCAATCCTTGGTACACCTTTGATGATGCATCTTCTTTATACCATGCATTTTGACAATGTGTTTCATTTGTGCCAGATTTTTGAACCGGAGTAGTGATTATATTAGACGTTTAGGCCGTAACCTTTTTTTTTCTTTGTTATAGAAATATTAGACCCACAAAAAAGTAACGATCCAACTCTCAACCACTGGTATTACGTATCCATGAAAGATCCAATGGTTGATTCCCTACCATCAAAAGTATCACTAGATCATTTATTAATTGTTATAGAGGTACCAATGGTTCACATTCTAAAAGTTATCCAAAGTACATGGTTGTCTCATGCTCTACTTATTATTTCCTTCATCCTCATATTAGTTTTTGAATTTTCCTTTAAAATAAATGTCCATTGTATATTTCAAACTCAAGTTACTCGCTCCAGGGTAACTTGAGTTTGAGTATGGATGTTAGAGTAGATTAGGATAATTTTACTAGATTATGATATTTATTTTTTGTTAAGATGTATAATTTTTAAAATTTCTACCAATCATTCACCTTTTTTCTATTTATTTTTGTTATTGTTAATGAAATAAATAAGTTATAGCTTCTGCAATCTAGTCTCTTGTATTTTAAAATTTTTAAATGAAAGCCTCAAATAAATATGATGATTTAGTTATGGAGTTGTTTGGCAAGTTTAGTAATAAGTTAACCAAAACATGAAAACTCAACTCGACTCAAATGTTCTTTTACATCAGTTTGACTCTAGGACTCAAATTGATTAAAACTTCATTTTTAATAATTATAAATTAAATGTTTATAATTGTAAACTATAAATTGGCCAACCCATGAATCTTTACTGTAACAGGCCATTTGAGGTCAACTGACCCCATAGTGGGTTATGTCAGTCCATCTAACAACAAAATACTTCCTTCCAATTCAAATCCTAGTTTTAGGAAAAACTTTACTTTTTCTAGTAAGTTTTGATTTGGACTTATCTAGTTGGTTTTAGAGTTTTAGTTTATGCAATCTTCCTATGAATTGCTTATAATAATATTGAGAATCATATGACACAATTAAATTAGAAATTTCTTTTTCTAGTAAAATTTATTATTTGGGGTAAATTCTATTTTAGTTGAATTAAGACTCATAGTAAGGGTTCTTGTTTTTTCTTTATAAATGATGTAATTAGGAATTCTGAACATAATTGAATAATAAAATGTCAAAATTTTCTTTTTTATCTTATGGATTT